>JARHVA010000977.1:0-600000 GCA_037957365.1 Torreya grandis
AGGATAAGCCTAAAAGGGTAAGACCTTTAGACTAAGTCTACACCTACACTAGTCCTAGACCTTGCCTAGTCTAATGAGGCATCATTATTTGTTGTCAATACATATGAAGGATGTATGATAGTGTTTAGGAATTTATGAGGTTTATTGAGTATGTGATAATGGTGAGAGTGCATGGAAATATTCATGAAGTCTATTTTTAAGGCCTAATGTGGTTTGCATGTCAAGTTATGAGAGAGAGAGGGAGGGGGGGGGGGGGGGGGGGAGAGAGAGGCCTAATGTGGGTATCAAGATTAATTTTCAAGGAAATTTTTTGTAGGGGAGAATTTAAAAAATTGAGTGAGTCAAGTTATTTAAAGCATGTTCATGAATTTTGAGGTCAAATTTTTAAGGATAAGGCATGAAAATGTGTTTTAAGATCTCCTAAGTACACATAATGAAGATTTCTCAACGCGAGAAAGATCTTCTTTTGGTCATTACATCATTAATCCTATGCATGGGAACCTAAGATATTCATGGTATATGGGTAATTTTCCTAGATCAAAATTCCATGTGTTTATTTTTAGATTAATGGGATATACTTTATTGAATGATTATAAGAATGGAAATAGGTTTAAACTCTTTTAGAACCTTAATAAGAACCCGATGTTGAAGATGTTAATTAAAGGTGCCCAAAATTTATTTTTATGATAAATTAAGATAATATATGTTGTATTAAACTCTACCAGTCACCTTCAGGTGTGTTTGAGTTTATCAAGTGTGTGAGTAGACCCTACATGAAAGTGCTAATTTTTTAAAGATTTGGTATAGCAGTCAGAACTAACCAAGTCAAAGTATCAAAATGGATGGAGGATGAATATTGAGAATCATGTTTCATGTAAATTAATGTTTATATACATAATATACCCATAATTTGTGTTAAATTATTCATCCAAGTTTGCCAATCATTAACAGGCCTAATAGTGGAAATAGTGAAAAACCCAGGTCGTAGTGTGAAGAAGATTAAGGACATGTTATCATGATAGAGTGATGAAACCAAGTGAATGAATATATTTTTGGGGAATGGTATGTAATAGTAATGCTTGATATAAATATTGGAATTAAATTACAGTGGTGAAAATGATAAGCTAAAATGGCTTGACTGACTCAGTGAGATCTATGTGTAGTGAGGTCAACAAATTGATCTATAAAACCAATATTTACCACAAGACCATATGATGTTTAAATTTGAATATAGTAAATAGAGGTTATATGTTCATATAAATAAATCATAATTCTTTGAAATTTGTCATATAATTGTTGGATGTCTGAGTCACCATAGTCTTTGAAGAAAATTGGTAGTTCTGAGTGAGCAAGTTGTAGGAGTGTTTTTTAGTCCTTTTTGCCATGTGTGATGAAGTATAATTAACTTGATGAATTTTTTGAGGTATTTAATGTTGTTTTTATGTGATTTATTTTCATTTTTTTTGTCTTAATAGCATTTTATCTTTAGTTGTTCAATAATGACCTTTTTATGTATATGAAGGCCTAATGTGAATAGTGCAAATGGTGTGCTTCAAGTGTATGGTTGAAGAAAAAATGTGTCTTAGACATAATATGAGTGAATCAGGGGTATATTTGACTATTATATGAAGTATTGATACCATGTTTATAGTTTTTAAATTTTTCAAAGGAGATCAAAGTGTAATGTTACTAATGAAGACCTAATTGAATTGGGTCTCCTTAAGGCCTAAAAAAGGATTTGGGTCTATCTGAGCTATGACCAACCTAATTTAATGATTGTTTCATATTTACATAATGAACTAAGGATTATTATGTGTAAAATATAAGTGTTAAAGTGTGTTTTTTTGACCAAGAGGTATATGAGCAAAAGCCTAGTATAAGAATAAGGCCTAATAGGCCTAATTGACTAGTTACAGAATGAGTGAGTTAAACTAAAGGATATAACACTTTAAAGAGATAAATGAGGTCCTATATACCATCATAAGGGTGAATATAACTTATAATGAATATGTATCATGGGTACTCTATATGAATATCAAGGTCATATGATATAATTTATCTTGAAAATACCTAGTTGAAGAAGCCTAAAAGGTAGTTTTGAGAGGGATAGAAGAGAGAGAAGAGATGAATAAGGTTTATAATCATATGTTATATGAGTAAAAATTTATATATAAGGTGATCAATTTAATCATGTGGATGAGTTTATATTGATTCATCTAAGGGGTTGGCTCCTAATTGCAAGTTGTTGCTTGTTAAATCCTAGTTAAGTTGGTGCTTAGCTAGTTGGGGTTGGTGATCCATATGGAGTTGGTGATTCACTAAATTTTGACTTCTTTTTCTTAAAATAATGTTTTCAATTTGAATATATCATTGTGTTTTCTTCCCCTTGGTGGTTTCCTACATATGTAATGTGTTTCATGATCTTGTATGGTTACATATGATTTAGGTGTTCATGTATGCTTAAAAATGGAATTGAATAAATGTTTTGAAGACACTGATTCACCAAACCCCCTCTCATTGATTGTGAATCTAGCACTAATTTCCAACAATTACCTCATATTTAATAATGGATTAATAAATAACACCATAAATAATATATATTTAACCAAAAATGAATACCTTTCATATAACTAGGTTTAGCTAGTTAACAACATGTTTCTATTTAAACCCAACACACACAGTACATTCCACAAACCCTAATAAATCCAAGACCATATTATGTAATGCCAAATTCTTCCATTATAGCCTAATCAAGGCAATCATCCTTTGATTTTCCAACCACAACTGCAACAAAATTGTTATCTAGATTTCTATCCCATGAACTGTAAAAAATTAAGGATGAAATTGACCTATTTTTATTGAGAAGTAGACAAAAAAATTTAAATAGGATGAGCTTTGTTCATATCCATTAAACATGGATTAACTTAAAATACCATTTCCTCTAAGTTATTGGCCACCAATATTTGATAAATGCACAGACAAAGGTGACCCTAAGGAGCATTTGAAAGAGTTATGTGTTACATGTAATCCAATGGCTTATAGAAATATATACTTTCTTCTCTTTTTCCATAAATTTTAGCTTATTAGGACTTAGCATGGATTCTCAAACTTCCAAAGAATTTTTTATATAAATTTGATGACATTTCAAAAAATTTGATCAACATTTATCCTATAATCTCAAACAAAGATTATTATTGTTGATTTGGGTAAAGTTAGACAAAATATTGGTGAGGGTTTTACAAGCTATTTGCAATGGTGGAGATTACTTGATAGCTATTTCATGCACAATTTACCTAATGAATAGTTGATATCTATTTTTATCAAGAAATTACATAATGAGATATCTTATCACCTTGAGATTTAGTGTGCTCACACATTAGAGGAGATCATTGGAAATAGTATATAAATTGAGAAGGCCATTATAAATAAGGGGGATAATCAAACTGTCTTCTCCTAATAAAAAATATAATCAAAACTAGGGCCAAAACCAAACCAAAGCTCAATTTAGATGCAAGCTCATGTGACACTTTAGGCTAATATGTTTGAAAAAACAAAAGCCTCTAACCATAATAATAATTTTTTTTATAATGTATTTAATAAATCACATCATCTTCAAATGGTTCAAAAACCATTTGCTCAACCAACTCCATATACATATTCAATTACACAAGCATAACTAGCTCCATATATGTAGCTAATTCCGCAAGCACAACCAACTCCACAGATGCATACAATTCCATGTATGGAAGCACTCTCACCTCCTTTTAAAACACCTCCTCAAGGAATAAGACATAATTATATAATATTTTGTGATCTTGGAGAACCAATTGAGTTGGTATTCAAAAAATTAGCCATTGGTAATAAGATTATTTGGCCCATTCTAAAACTATTTCCTAAAGGGGTTATTTCCTTGATTGGCATAAAGACCATGAATTCTGTGACTATCATTGAGTCAAAGGGAATTCCATACATTGATGTGTGAAATCAAAGAACCTATTTAAAAACATATTTGAAAATGGAGAGATTGAGTCCAAATCATAACCTAGATATTTAATAAGATCCTTTTCCATAACATAATTCTAACAATCAAAGTCAAAAACCACAAAGGCCACCTCCACAAAAAAAATATAATAGAAACAACAACAAAACATGTCAACAATAACAAGGAAAACAATAACAATAGAAATAATAATGATAACAAGAATAAAAAATGGTGGGGACCAAGGTCAAAATAACCCATATAACCAAGGGACCTATCATCATGTCATATATGAATAAAATAAATTTATAGGTTATATTTCAAGTGGACATATAGCCACCATTACCATCAACCCTAGACTATCTACCAATCAACCATAACCATTGCCTAATAATTCCTATCAACCTCCCTATGCTGATAATCCTCATTTGACTTATGACCACATCTAAGCACATCAACAACCAAGGATTAACATCCCAAAACCTTATCCTTCTTCCTTTAGTTATAATTTCCATTTGCCAATTCCAAATTACACAATCAAAACTTAACAAACTAAATTCACCATTCTAATCCCATAACCACCTTCTACTAATGAGCCAATTCAATCGACCATACTAGTTAAGAGTAAGCCAATTACCAATGATAAGGAGAAAATTTATGATATTGGGGAGTAACTATAAAATATTCTCACACAAATATATATTTTACATTTTTTATGTACCTATAATATCCATAAGAATATCCTTAGAAAACTCTTGAGCCAATCCCATGTACCAAATGACATTACACTAGATACATTCCAAGATTTGGTTGGACACCTAGGTCTTGGCCAATAATTAACCTTTAAACAAGGTGATATGTTGTCCCTAGGCCCTCTCTATAATATCCCATTGTATATCTAAGTTGTCATAATGTGATACAATCTAAGTGTTCCCTCATAGACAATTGATTAGGCTTCAATATTGTGTTTTTATGGTTAGTCAAGCATCTGGGATACACAATAGATAATATTCATCTAGATAACATTACCATCAAGGCATATGATAATGAATAACTATAATCACATGGAATATTTTTTTTTCTAGTTGTTATTGGGCCCTTAACCCATGACATACTTTTCCATGTGATGGATTTGTATTTATCATATAACTTGCTTCTGGGCTAACCATGGATACATGAAATCCAGGAAATACCTTCCACATTACACCAATGTATCATGCTCCCCCATTCTAGGATGAAGGAAAATATTATTTTATACCTATAGTCATACCAATTCTACAAAGACGTAGAGGCTGAGTATGAAAGCAATAATTACCTATTTATCTTATATGCTAAATCTAATAAGGACAAAGACATATGTGTTGAATTATCAGATTCTATTTATATATACCTTGATAGCCTTACCTCTATGTCCACTATGTCCACTCCTAATATATCTGATCATTTTACCATCTCTAAAAAAGGCCTAGGGGAATACCTCACACATAATGCATTCCATGTAGCTAACTTTACACAAGGCCCTAAATCTTATGGAAGACCTAAATCCAAGGTCATTCACATGGAATGGTGATAGAAAGGAAATTTTAATTCCCTAGAGATTTTTATTTTCACACCAACCACTATAAGAAAATAAGACTACGGATGATGATTCATGGATTTATAATGATGATTTGGTTGATTATTACAAAAGTAAAAGGTATCTCATCCCTAACTAGATCATGGATAATAAATATTATGAAGGTAAAAACTTGGGGGGAAGATTAACAAGGTAATATTGAGCCAATTTCCATAACCAAGTATAAGGGAACTCATGATATTGGATTTAAACCACATGAGGTGACCTTACATATTATATCTATGTTCTTACACCAATGACTAGTGAGGATGATACTAACAATAATGCAAAGTCTGATTACAATGTATGCAAAGATTTAGTCAATGCCACCCTATTTAAACCTCATACCATCACACATGTCATTCATCCTTCCCCACTTTTTATTCATCATCCACAACCCATCAACTAGGACCAACAAGAATCCATAGTGTTACTTGCCGAGTTCAAAAATGATAAGGCTATTTTCGAATTTTTAGGCCTAAGAGACCATATTCCTCTTGGAGATCATAAAAAAAGTTTTTTATATCAAATTGGATCATACTACTTATTTCAGAGAGTGGGTGAGCTTCCTTTTCCAAAAAGAGAGAAAATAAAATAGTAAGGACCTAAATTGAAAACCTCTTTGAGGTGATTTCGAACTATGGCAAAAGTAAAGAAAAAGGTTGGTAATTTTGGTGAAAAACCTATTTCAAATGCCATTAGACGAGGATGTTCACCCTTCCTCAGAGAAATATTAGGATGATGCCATAATAACATTTGGGTCTAAAATTAGTGAAAAATAATATCAGGCTTTAGAACAAATTATCCAAGAATGTCTAGAAGTATTTGTTGTATACCTCCAACTTCTAATGCCATTATGATGAAATTATCAATTGTACTCAAAATTTGTGAAAATGCACAAGTTAGGCCAGAATCACTTTGAAATGATAAATGGTTTGAGATTATCATATAAAAGTGCTGATTTAGTGTACTGTTTCCCTAAATAGGACAATGAATTTTATTTAATTCCTAACTTTTTTCAAATCATTTCAATTCAAAATGATGAAAACATAGTTTGGTGCTTGGGATCACGCATTTCTTCTAATTCACAAGAACACATCACATGCCTATGTTTTTTTATGTCAAGAACATCCTAAATGCGAAAATATTCCATACATAACTAACATCACCTTATAATTCTTATCCAGTCAAATTATGACCCAATAATATAACATTCTGGCTAGTTTGATTAATTGTGCATGAATTTCCAAAAAATTGCAATAAAATTGATTAATCTTAATTAGATAAATTAAACCAAATTATAAGCTTAAGTATGAATTCCTTAGAATTTATTTAATATTTCTCTTTGGAAATTAATTCCTATTATATTCATCATCAAAGAACATGATCAATGGGGTGGTATACATAAGCCATAAATGTAACAAATAACAGGATTATGGCCTCCCATGCCTCTTTAATGCCCCTTCAAAATATTTATGAGGGAATTTATGATTTGAGCCTATAAAATTGAATGGATTATTGGACACACATATTGATCTCAAGATGGATGATCATAGTTATTTTTGATGAATTGCAAAAATATATAAATAGGATGCCTTTCACTCACATTTTAAAGCTTAATTTGTGTAATCTTATAATTCAAGATTCTTTCTGCAAGTTAGATTTTGTTTAATTTGATAATTATTTATTTTTAATAGGATAACTTCATTTGATAGGGATATTAGTGATTTCATATTATGAGCCTAGATTATACTTGGTAATCTTGAGATGATAGAGGAGAAAAACATCCATTGTTGACAAAGACAAGAACTCTAAATCAAGGGGAAAAACATCTTTTGAGTCACATATTGATGGTAGGACACTCATGGGAAGGTCATATGTATTTTGATTTCTTTAATTTTCTATTTATTATAATTTTCACACTCTATTTTATAAGTTGGCCTAGGCTATTAGTTCTTTATGCATTTCTTATGTTTTTAATAACTAATGCTTGATCTAACCATCTTTATAATCCATATATACTTCATGGCATGCCTAATGGGACAAGCACCCCATGAATTTTCTCATAAGGCATATATAATTATCATAATAACATATTTCATGCATAATTTTAGACTTTAGGACCAAATTAGTTAAAAAACTTGAGAAAAAAGACATTTTTTAGAAGTGACAATTTTACCTTTGTGAATCTATGATTTTGTCCTTAGGACCATAATACAACAGTTTCCATAGTTTTGTTTGTCTTTATTTTTTTGATATTGTATCTAACCATGTTTCTAGTCTAGCTAGTTTTTTTTTGTATACAAGAGTAAATTACAATTTTATAAAACCATTACTTTATAATCATGATATTACAAAACCAAAATTCACTAATAGTGATATTGTAATATCATTATTTGTGAATTGTGATTTTTCCTAGCCATCTGTAATCTTGTCTAGCCACTAGTGGTTAGGCTAACCACTTGGGGTTATCTACAAAACCATGACTTTGTGATTTATGATTTTTCCCTGTGGATTATGTTTTTGGATAATAGATTCATGATTTTGTGATGTTATGATATTTAACTTGTGAATTATGATTTTGTATTAACTATTACAATTTTATAGAGTTGTAGTTTTCTACTGTATATCTACAATTTTGCACTGTTCAAACTCGAGACCTATTTTTTGGGAAGTGTTTGAGTCATCCATAAATGTGCTTCAAATCCAAAGGAAACTCTCTAACTTTTCTGGTAGAACCCATGAGGAAAAGTGGTTATTTTTAGCATATTTAAGTCTTTAACCTTCCCTTTGGTGTTTAAAAGGAACTTAGATGGATTATTTGATTGTTTTGTGAATGTTTTTCAATTTTTTTGCAAATTAAGGACAATGGGACAAGAACTTCACTTAACAATTCAATTTGGTTTTATAAAATTAACATTAACTTCAATTTCTTTTCAAAAGTGTGTTGTTTTATGTAAATCATCTATCACTTGATTGTTAGATTATTTGAGCAAAATGAAAGGTGCACGTATGCTCTCCCCCATCCACTATAGGGAACTCAAGTGATAAAATCACCCTTTCATTATGATTATGCCTTTGTATAAGGCATGAAAATTAATTTGTCTAGGTTCTCCCCAAAATCCATATGGATTTGGGTGATCTAAAAATTATTATAAAGCCTTTTCACTAAGATCATTTTATTTCATGTAAATAGATTGTGGAGGGGAGGTTGTTACCTCTTTATGAATTCTTTAGGGAATCTTTGACTTGGGGCTTCATATCCTGACATTGACTTCAACTGCTCTCCATAGGGGGGTAAATAAATTGGGATCACCCCATCAAGATGGTGGTTTGAGTAGTTAAACCATTTCCATTAGTGGCAAGCTGACTTAGAATATATGATAAATCAAGACACCATACTACATTGAGTAATTGATGATTATAGTGGTTGTGTAAAGGATAAGACCTTTCAACATTAAGATAATTAATGTGGATCCAATTGATGTGTTCCATCCCTTGTGTTACCACACTTGAGACCATTTAGATGGTCATAAATTATAAGTTTTTAAAAAACCCCACTTATCATGGAGTATTATTGATGCAGGGTGTACCTAAAGGTCTGTGTCATCATATTCTCTCTTGGTAGAAGGGGGTGTAAAATATCCTACTAATTAATGCACTTTTATTTTGGATTAACACTTAAAATTCCTCTCAAGTGCATGTATAAATATGGATTTAAACAATACAAATCATCCTTGTTAGTTTAGGGCTTAGGATGATTACTTAGTTTTATTTGTCTTTATCTTTACTTACTTGTTCATTAATTTGAGTCTAAACTTGATTGTAAACACACGTCATAACCAAATACATTATCCACCATTTTTTTAACAAGGAGGTGTTACACTAGTCAAATCCAAATCATCATTTCCTTGTTCAAATCCTCATCTTAAACATTGTGTTTGTTTATCTCATTAGAAAATTTATGTTACCTTTGAGTTTAAACCAATTTCCAAAATCTTTAATTCCTTCATTGATAATTTAAAATTTAGAATTACACCTTTCTAATTCTACATTAACATGTTAAGCTCGGTTTAATTTCTCATTTACACTTAACTTGAGTTAACTTGGGTTTGATTTCCCATTTAAACTAAAAGTCATTTATAGACTCATCAACATTTGATCATTGGTAAACTTAGGTCATCTTGTGTATCACTTACACTCTAAGTTCTAAAACACATTTTATACTACCTTCTTATTACCATGTGGTGACATTGTAGTTCATGTTTGGTTCTATTTTTATACTTAAGAGTTATTGCATGTTTTTAAATCTTGAGTTTCTTAGTTCCCATTGTCACCTTCCTAATTTAAAGGGATTTTTTCTAGTTTCCTAGTAGCAATTTGTCAAAGTTGAACTATATTTTATGATATTGATGTATCTCTCAACCTAAGTTTGGTGTATTAGTTTACACTTAGGTATTTAATTATCCTACCCTCTTCTAATTCATATGATTTCAACCCTACCCAAGGTTGAGTAATTTTATGAGCACATTATTATAATTTTATGTGGTACTATACCACTCTCCTTTTTATTATAGTCTCTTTGGTACCTTATCACTTGTTTATAAACGACAAAAAAATACCTTATTTAGACATTTGTAAAACATTTCCAAATCTTTCCAAATGTAGAGAACAACATTTTTAGACATGAAACAAAGGTACATTCCTTGTGGGGTATTTTATGGCCCTAAATATGTGGAAGAACACTTTTATGATGGTCAAGACAATTTAGTGGTCTTTGAGCACATTCCCTCAACTATAGTATTTGAGGAAGACTATTTATAATATCAAACCAAGAGTATAGAGATAAAACCCTCCTAAGGTTGATCAAATATGGTGCTAAACTACCCTCATGTTTTCATATGGATAAATTACACATCTTAGTTAGATAAGGAGAGCAATAATGAGAACAATCCTTTGTGCACACTACACAAACAAACATACTTCTATCAAAGGCAAGGAAATACTTAAAGAATTAAAACCCAATGATAAAGATCTTGTCAACAAGATCAAAAGGATAAGTCAATGATATGTAGACCAACTTATCATAAACTTGAAAGACTCTTTAGTTTCTACATCAATCCATAATGATGCTTCCAAGGAACAAGGAAGTATGGTTTAACCAACAAAAAATCTAGTTGAGAACATAACAATGATGGATCATAATTCTCTATCAAACAACCTAAATCCCAAGAGGCTCCACAACATGATTCACTAGACATTGAGCATACCTTTTTCAATCATTAAGAACCTCTATCTCTTTCACAAAACCAAAGACCAAAAACATTTAGTACACGTTGAATAAATTATACAAAACTATTTGGATAGTTCATCTCAACCAACATGTATATTGGTGAATAGACCACTAACTCTCCAAAATCAATAGAACACTAGTTATTTAAGATAGACAACTTTAGGGTATGGTAATCAACCTAGAAATATATTGCTTACTTAATCAGCTCAAGGAGTGAACCAAAACCAAGTCATGGATCATAGGGTGTACATCCCTCACAAATCCATAGAACAATAGGGTACATTCCACCCCTAAAATAGGGGCACATACCACCCCAATAGCAACAACAGGGGCACATACCACCCCAAAAATAATAATGGGTGCACATACCACCCCAACATCAATAATAGGGGTACATACCACCCCAACAAAAACAACAAGGGTAGACACCACCCAAAAAACAATAGGGGCACATACCACCCTAATATAAAAAATAGGGGCACTTACCAACCCAAAAACAATAGGGGCACATGCCACCCCAATAATAGGGACACATATCACCCTAATAGAATTATGTTCCACCCATGAGTGCACCAAACATGCAAGAGTGGAACTCTATGAAAGAAATTATGTCATGATTGGATAATGGAAATAGAATCAAGAAGTTTAAATTCAAAGAGATATGTCCATATCCATTTGATTTGAGAATTCTCCAAGTCCCTTTTCCATCTCATTTTGAGGCACCCAAACTCGACAAATATAAAGGAAAGGGTGACCCTCATGATCACATTCAAGAATTTTTTGTATTATGCCAAGAGGTTACTTATAGTAGAATTTATTTTTTCTATTTGTTTCCATAAAGTTTATCAATACAAGCTCTAGATTGGCTACTTAAGTTACCCAAGGTATCAGTTGTGGATTGGAACAACTTATTTGAAAATTTTTGCGACCACTTCTCATAAAACATTGAGCATGAATTGACTATTGTTAACTTGTGCAAAGCCAAAAAATATGATGGAGAAATATCTATGTCATATCTATAGAGGTGAAGAGCATTAATGGGTCCATTTTAACATAATTTGGTAGACAAACACTTGGGAAGTATTTTTATATAAAACTTACATCCTGATATCATGCACAATATACAACTTGCTAGGGATAACTCATTTAAGTAACTTTTCAATAATTGGGTACATATTGAGAATATACTTATTTCTAGAGTCGTTGTAAATATTTTTGTGTAGGTTCAAAGTTCAAATCAGACCTAATCACTAGTTTAAATGGTTACATAAGACAAATCTAAGGGTTTCAATGAGAACAAGAATATGTAGGGAATGGAGTAACTAAAATAAGGCATATACAAATGGGGCAAGCCTCACCATATCTAAATGTGAAATTAGTTCCCCATAATCTACTAACTAATTTATTAAGATAACCTCAGTAAAGGTCATTCCACAATTAATTCATATTCTTCAGCAAATTGGGAGAACCTATTGAAATAGTGTTTGAAAAGATCATAGAAACTAACTTGGTTGTATGGATGGTATGAAGGCCATTTATTAAATATCAAATAAATCCATATTGGTATAAGGAAAATTAATGGTAAAATTACCATGATGTTGTTGGTCGCAATACTTATAATTGAATCTAATTACGGTACCTTATTGAAAGATCTAATCAAGAGTGGTGAAGTTGAGATTAAACTAGCCCCACATGATAATAATCAATATATGGGAATATATAAAGACCCCTTTCCTTGATATTATCAACAACCACCAAATAACAATCAAAACAAAAGAAATAACCAAACCCAGAATCAAAACCAAAATTAGGGTCAAAATCATAATCATCATGAGCATAATCATAATAATAATACCCATACTAACAATTTGGGTTATAACAACATGCTTTATGATTATAAAAACACTATGGGATGAATTTAAACAACCCACATTACCACTATTACCATCAAATCCCATGAACCATCTCATACTCCTCATAGGACTAGACCCACAATTTTAGGGATAACACCCTCTCCCTCTAGTAACACCGTATCGAGTTCATGTAATTCTATTATGGCTTTGTTTGCATAAGTTGCTATTCCTAGACAACACCATTCCTCTAATTATAATGGCTCCTCGTCGACTCAAAATTTCTCCAATCTAACTAAATGCCTGTGATTCACCCTCTAAGGCCCATTGCTTTCATCTTCTAATTATAATGACTCCTTACCATCTCTACATTGTGTAGTCATAATTAAACACTCATGAGTTACTCTCTAAGGCCTTTTACCCTCTTCTTCCAACATAGAACCTAATGTGAACATTTTTCCTTTAGATCTAAAGCCTAATATTATGATAACTAAAGCCAAGCCATCTCATCCTAATGTTGGGAAGCCTTTTATTCTATCAAACCAACAGAGTAAAACCCCTATGCATATTTCCATTTTGAACCTCTTGCATACATTTAAAGTCCATATAATTATTTTAAACAACCTTTTGGAACAATCCACTATTCCAAATGATATTAATCTTGAACAGTTCCAAAACTTTGTGGGATATTTGTTTTCATTTCATCAAGTCATGTTTAATAAAAAAGACAAGTCCAAACTTGGTCCAAACCATAATAACCCACTTTATATTGAGGTAGTCATTAAAAACCATAAAATCAAGTAGTTTATTATAGATAATGGTTTGGGGTTGAATATAGTGTCCCTCAAACTAGTAAATATATTGTGTTACACTACAAATGACATTTAGCTAGAGATGATCACCATAAAGGTTAAGACAATGTTGAGAGGGATTATTTTGTTACCATTTATTTTTTGATCATTATTTGGTCTACTTCTTACCACACATTATTACATATTTCATACATCAAGATACCTTATAACATACTTCTTTGTCATCCTTGGATCTATAAAATATAGGCCATTCCATCCACTTTGCATCAGTGCCTTAAGTTTCCCCATGATGGGATCAAGGTTACTATCCCCACTGGTCAACAGCCTTATTAGTATTGTAAACATCTAGAGCTTGAGTTTTGCAATTATAACTATTATTCAAGTTATAAATTTATTGTGAAGAAGAACAAGGCAATAGTTTCTCATCCACCTTCATCCAATTATATCAACCCTAGTGACTTCGATTCAACTTCGACTGATCCATTTCCCATATCTCTTTAAAAACAAGTTATGATAGAAGATATGGGAATTTCCACATACAATCTTATGTATGACTTCCATATTGCTAAGTTGTTAAATTCACCTAAAACATTTGGTAAACCCAAACCTTCAAAAATCCCTAATGGACCCAACTTGATCTAGAAATCAAAGAAGAAAAAATGAAAACCACCTATGGTATTTGTACCTACTACTTTGCCAAAGAAAGATCAAGAGGAATTCATATAAGGGGGCTGGTTATATTCTAAGGATAATGCTTATTACTTTTAGAATATAAAATATCCTTTTCTAAATTAGACCATAGACCATCAGGACTATTATAATTATTTACATGATCATGTTTTTTACCTGACTTATCCAATAACCAACATAAATTGTTCCTTCAACATATATCTCATTAAACCCTTCTAAGAAAAACACTTTATCATAAAGGCTATGATGGAATGATACTTCATTGTTTATCTTCAGGAAAATCTAAGCTAGCACCAAGGGAGGTTCATGAAGGAATGTGTGGAACCCATACCAATGATGTAGTCTTAGTTAAAAACCTCCTTAGAATAGGCTAATATTGGCCAAAAATGGAGATATATTCTTTAAATTATGTGAGGAAGTGTGTTCCTTATTAGCAACATATAAATTTAATATATGCACCCTCCTTACCACTATAGCCAATCACAACATCATGGCCATTCTCTACTTGGGACCTCAATCTCATCATGAAAATTAACCCAACATCTCCAGATGGATGTAAACACATTTTGACTACTACCAAATTCTTTACTAAGTGGTTTGAGGCCATTCGTCACACTTATGTCACTGGGAAGTAGATAGCTAAATTCATTTATTATCATAACATCTATTAATATGGCATCCTAGCTCGTATTATATTCGATAATGGTAGATCTTTTGTAAATAGGGATGTAAAATACCTTTGTGTAAAATTGGAAATCAAGTATAATAAATCCACACGATATAAATCTTAAGGCAATTGATAAGCCAAGGAATTAAAAAAAATGATTGTATTCATTTTAAATAATAATGTCAATCACACTAGTCGTAATTATCACTTTCAAATCTTTCCTACCCTTTGGGCCTATTGAACTAATTGTCTAACACCTAAAGGAGCCAATCCATACTCCCTTTTTTATGTCATATAATATATCATCCCAATTAAGATCGAGTTTCCATAATTGTGAGTTTCTTTGGAGAATAATGAAGATGACAAAAAACACAGTCTTAAGGTTGCAAGAACTATAACTACTTGATGACAAGCATTTGCATGCCATAGAAAACTTGCAATCCTATCAAAACATATTGTGGATAAGATACATTAATTTAATTCTCCCTCAAGAGTTTTATATTGGTGATTTGGTCTTGAAATAGAACAAAAAGAACACAAATTTTTAATGCAATAAAAAAATATAAGTTCCAACACGATTGGTTGGGGCCATATGTTGTCATGACAAACTATGGATCAGGGGCATATTGATTGGTTAATCTGAATGGTGAAGAACTTCCAGAACCCATGAAAATTATGTATCTTAAGAGGTTCTATGATTTACATCTTCAAACCATTGTCTACAAGACCCCTTACTTGGGGTAAACTTGTGTTGAAATATTTTATCCTACTATATCCTGGATCATCTTCACATGGACCATATTATTTAAACTACCTTGGACCATTCTTTTTAGAACCATATATTTTTCATGACTTTGGATAGTGAAATATTTGGACTAATGGTACTCTTAACACATTTTATCCCACCTTAGAATATCCTCTATTAGACCATATTCATTATGTACCATCCTCTCTTGGACCCCATTCATTCTAGACCATTCTCTTTAAGAATTGCATTCTTTTCATATATTAGGCTGTTATAACCTAAACATATTTTATCCTTTGACCAATTATGATCCTAATTATGTCTAAAAGGCACTAAAAACACAATAGATACTAGTTCTACAAACTAAATCATTAGGGACAATATTTTGTAGCTTCTTTTACAAATAAGTGAACATAGATGTCACAGCATATGGTTTTACCTACTGCATGGTTATTTTAATTTCATCTCAGGATGCATATTGTTCTATTATTTTACTATTACTTGGTAGGAATTATTTACTTAATATGACTCTCACTCTTTCCAATTTGTGAGCATCTATCATTGCATCCATCTTTATCTTTTATTTGAGTTCCTTATTAGATCCTTGTGCCATTATGTATATCTAAGTGTCATTTCAGTCAACTTAGCTATTATTTTGAACTCTTACTCTTGGATGAGCATATCTTTGATTATTTGATTCCATTTGTATATGTTTTTATCCCAAAAATACCAAAAACATTATAAAATGATCCACCAAATAACAAAAATAATGCATACATGTTTGTACATTCTCATCTCATGATGTCCCATGATCTTGCCATTTTACAAGTATCTTGTCCTATCAACTTGCCATTTTACAAGACCATTATCATTTGTCTCATCTTTCATTTTATTCTAAAACATTAATCATGTCTTCTGATTTTCATTTTTCTTCTATCCCACATCCTAGAAGAACTATATTTGGCTTAAATTTCATGTTGGAATATGCACCCATGGAACTATGTAGGTAATATCCACTTGCCTTGTACATCTAGAGTCATTTTGGCCACCCCCTTCCTTTTCTTCTCTTCCCCCATTTTTTTGTTTTATTTCCCTATCATCTAGGGGAAACTCTATGTCCTCTTTATTTCTACGTTGTTGTAGAAAGTAATGACTCTACTACACATGCTTGTATAATTGTTTTTAAACTACAATCAGATGGTTTTTGTTTGTGTGTGTTTATTTTATTTTTATTGGTGTTTTGCTTTAATTTTCTTGTCTCTTCATTTTCTTTATTTCCTTTGGTTTTTTATTCTTGGTATTTTGTTTTTTTGTTTGGTCTTTCTTCTTTGTTTTCTTTTCCAAGCACATCTTAGTGGTCCACATTGATCTTGATTATTCATATCTTGATTTCATGTTGTTAAGTAGTTCTTGATTTATGTTTAAACATTCTTATTCCTACTTGACTCTTGATTGTTCATATCTTGAGTTTATGTTAGGTTCATTTATGTTTTATTTTCATTTGTCTTTGATTTTTCATTTAAATGTAAATAGTTATAACTCTTATCCTGGTCAATTTTACCCTTATCCTTAGTTATAGCTATTCATATTTGAACCAGATCAACACAATTGAAATGCCCTATTATTATTATAAGTTATTCACACTTACGATGCCTAATTTATTTTTATATATCAAGAACTTTGTGCTTTGGACTCAAGTCTCAACATCAGTGAAACTTTGATGAATAACTCTCAAGAACACTTAGGAAAATAGGCTCAATAGGTTTAACACCTAACTCTATGCTTATATGTGCATATCTTGGCATATATCATGAGTCTAATTGGACCACTGGTATGTTTTATTCATTCTCCATTCTATTTGTTCCCACTTCTAGGTGAACTACATTGGCTTGAGGTCCATTTGGACTATATAGGTAGTGCTTGGATGCATGATGTATCTCAGGTTAGCTTGGCCATATTTATTCTTCATTTCATCTCTTTAATCACTTTTTTTATTCTCATATTCCTAGTTTTTTATGGCTTTTGTATCCATCACATCTATGTTTACACTCATTTATTTTTAATATATGTCATAGTTTATATTCTTGAGCTATTGCTTGCCAATTTTTCCATGTTAGGGTACAAAATTTGAGCCAAATGTTGAATCAAATTAGCCCTATTGGGGAAACCATTCTTTATTAGTGATCAAAATATGCCCTATTAGGGTAATTTTTTTATTACACGATCAAATTTTCTCTAATAGAACACATTATTATTGATTCTATCTTTGGTGACATAATTCTCCTTTTCTTCTAATTCCAAGATCTATAGACATTTTCTCTTATTCTGGAAATATTTAAGTGTACAACTTATCTTGGGATTGACCACTTCTAAAGGAGCAGAATGCACCCTAGTGTTGGATGTGTTTAAAGTGTATCACTTATATTTTTTGATTGTATCCTTCCCATTCCCCCTATCCTTGGGGCCCATTTTACTCTAATTATATTTTTATCATTGATGGAATCAATGTTTTCAAGCATTAGTTCATTTGGATTTAATCTGATTCATGGGTTAATCTCACTTTCCCTCTCTTTTCAAGAGTCCATCTTTATTTTTCATCCTTGTATGTCCTCTTGAGGGGGCATCATGAGTCATTTCCAATTTCTCCTTGATAAATCATTACTTTGAAAAGATGTTGTTTCACCTAAATTTCTTACTACACCTTCTCAAACAATGGTAAAATATATACATCTAATTTCTAACACAATTTTATTAAAATTGTTAATTTTACTAAAAATTTGTGAAAATGCACAAATTAAGAAAAAATAACTTAAATGTGCCAAATGGTTTGAGCTTGTTGTATACAAGTGCTAATTTAGGATAATGTATCCCTAAATGGGGAAATGTATTTTATGTGATTCCTAGCTTTTCTCAAATCATTTCGAGTCAAAATGATGAAAATGCATTTTGGTTCTCTAGATCACTCATTTCTTCTAATTCATAAGCACACATCATGTGACTATGTTATTTTATGTTGACAATGTCCTAAATGGGACAATGACCCATACTTAAGTAACACCACCTTCTAATTCTTATCTAGTCAAATTATGACCCAGTAATATGACATCCTAACTAGTTTGGTTGATTATGCACTAATTTCTAAAGAATCACACTCAAATTGATTAATTTTACTTTGGAAAATTAAACCAAATTATGAGATTAAGTAATAATTGCATATAAATTATTGAATATTTATTTTTGGAAACTTATTCCTATTATATACATCATCAAAGGACATGATCAATGGGGTGGCATACATAAGCCATAAATGTAATAAATATCATGCTTATGGCCTCCCATGCCTCTTTAATGCCCCTTCCTTCCAAATATTTATGAGGGAATTTATGATTTGAGCCTAAAAAATTGACTGGATTCTTGGCCACACATATTGATCTCTAGATGGATGGTCACAGTTCATTTTGATCAATTATAAAAATCTATAAATAGGAGGCCTCTCACTCACATTTTTAAAATTTATTTTTGTAAACTTATGATGTAGGATTCTCTCCACAATTCATCTTTTATGTACTTTGATAATTTTTTATTTACAATAGAATATATTCCTTTGATAGGCATATTAGTGATTTCATACCATGAGCCTAGATTATTAGTGAAATCACTAATATACAACTAAGAAATACCTAGGGGGCACTTTTTGCCTAGCATGATGAATAGGGGAAGGAATATTCAATATATTACTTAAGTCACACCTTGGTCACATATCAAAACAATTATAAACTACTAGAAAAATCATTTTTATCTATGGTGTTCACAACAAAGAAGTTGTTCCACTACATGCTAATTAATAAGGCCATTGTTATTATGAATGTAGATTCACTAAAGTATCTACTTTCAAAAATAGCTTTACAAGGTTGTGTGGATAAATGGATTGTGTTTCTAAGTGATTTCAAGATTTAATATGCTAACCAAAATGCCATCAAGGGATAGATAATTATAGACCCACTCACTGAAGCTCCTCTTCCTAACACTCAACCACTCACATTTTGGTTTTTAGATGAGTCCATCATGATCATAATAGAAAAACCTACTAAATATAATTAATGAAAACTTTATTTTGATGTTTCAATCACTTATAATTATTTGGGTATGAAACAATTATTTCATGGCTTCATTTAGTGGTACATTACAATATTCAACATCTACTAGTTTATGTATATTCATAACTGATTATTAATTAGGTCATAGATGAATTCTAGACCCAGGATGAGAAGCTTGTACCTTATAAATCCATGGTGGACACTTGTAAGGATTATATTACCCACCTTTAGGTTAAACAAATATCTTAGGATAATAATATAAAAAGAAATGCCATGGCTACAATTGGTTCTATGGTCTGCATCATAGATAAGATAAGAGATTATTAGTTCTTCATTGAACATCTCATAGTTCCTTCTCATGAAACCTTAGCTATTGATATGATGGATGATATTATTAGTCCCAGTTCCACCTAGTATACTTAACTATAAAACTACCTTAATTACCAAATCATTTTACATAACCTATCCCATTAAAAAAAACCTTCATATACCAAGCCTCTCATTATACATTACATGGACCTACACTATATCATATAAGTTTTCTCATAAATTTGCTTTATTGTTTAAACTTGATAAAATCTAGATTAGTATTGAGGAAAGTACATAAATGGGTTTGTGGGCCCACATTAGTGGGGTCAACCTTACCAAATAATTATTATATTCTTGTTATTATTGGACAAACATGGAATAAAATGTAGTTGATTATGTTAAAATTTGTAAGTAATGTTATAATCATGCCAATTTGATATATGTTCCATCCTAAATACTTAAGCCCATGACTATGCCATGGATATTTTCAATGTGGGGACTCAACCTTATCAAAAATATTAACCCTACCTCCTCAGATGGATATAAACATATTCATACCACTACCAAGGATTTTTATAAGTGGGTGGAATCCATTCACCTCACTTATGTGATAGGCAATCAAATATACAAATTCAATTTCAATCACCTCATTTACTACTATAGTATCCCCTCCAATGTTATCTCTGATAATGGCAGTTCATTCAAAAATAAGGATGTCGAATCCCTTTATGCCAAATATAATATTACCCAAAAATTTTACACTTCATATTACCCATAAGGTAATGGACAAATAGAGTAATCTAACAAACCATTTTCAATATTCTTAAGAATATCATCATAGATGTTGGTCATGATTGACACTTACAACTTTTCTAGGCCTATTAGGCTTACTAAACCATCTTATACACTCCAATAGGAGTCATACCCTATTCCCTATTTTATAGCATTGAATCCATTATTTTGTCAAATTCAAGTATCCTTCTCTATGCATTTCATTGAAACATATTATTGATGATGAGGATTACAAAGTAGCTCATCTGCAAGAGTTGGAATTACTAGATAAAAAACACATGGTTGTTGTGAATAGTCTTCAAGCATAAAAAAATTGGTTATGTGGTTAATATTATAGGCATGTGAAACAAAAATAATTCAAACTTGATGATATTTTTATCAAATAAAATTAGAAGAACACCAATGCCAAATGCAAGAAAAAGGTCAAGTTTAAGCGTAATTGATTAGGACTCTACATTATTGTTTCTAACAATGGTTTTAGAGTATCAGGTTAGCCACACTATAAGGATATGAACTTGACAAACCAAAGAACATAATACATCACAATTAATTTTTCACTTGAGTGAACCAAAGTATTGTCAATGAGGATCATTCATTTTATGTCATGACTATTTTCTTTGGTATTATACTATACTATATACATTTTTTCTCATACTTTCCCTATTGTCTAAATTTTTTTAACCTCCTATATTACCATTTTTACCTTGGATACTATTAATTTATACTTTAGACACATTCATTGGTTGGATTCATATGCAATTTCAATGACTGATTCAGTCTTATGACTCTTTAATCGCATTATTTCAAATAGGGTTATTATCCTAGGGTAGTATGTTAGTGGTTTGGCAATTGCATATTTTATTTTAAAAAACATTATATATCACTTACGTATTTTTATATTACCTATAGCCTATGGATAACCTACCCGTGATGTTATTTCCTATAGCATAGGAGCAAACTTTTTACCATGCCTTTCCTTACCATTGTTTCATACCCTATCATTTTCCTATTCATGAATATGTTATTAATTAGTCAAATTCCTCACTATGAGTTGAACTATAGTGGATTGAGGTCCATTTGGAATATATAGGCAATGCTCAGTGGATTTTAAGGTCAGCTCGACCACCCTTATTCCCATGCTTTTGATATTATGTGAGTTACTTTTGTGGGTGTTTGTGCATTTGAAATCAATTCACTAAGTCACCATAGACCTCTCACACTCTCACTATTTTTTGAGTCACTTTTACGGGTGTTTATTCATTTATAATTAATTAACTAATGTACCCTATACCTTCAATCCCTCATCATTTTATGAGAACACTATTATTTTCCTTTACAAGTTAATGTCATCAATTTTATTCTATCCCACATCTTGGGAGAACTAAATTTATCCTAAAGTCCATGTTATAACTTGTGTCCATGTGACTATATAGGTAGTGTCCAATTTCCTAGTTCATTTGGAGATATTTCAGCCACCCTTTCCTTATTCTTCAATTCACCTTGACCATTCTAGTTTCATTGTTCCTTATAGCCTAGGGGCAACCTTTTTTTGATCTTACCTTTGTCATTATTCCCTATTGCCTAGAGGAAAGATTTGATATGTTTAATTGCTCCTTATAACTTAGGGGTAACCTTCGTATCGATCATAACACTTCTGTTATATGTGCAAAAATAATTAGATTAGTTATTTATTCATTTAATTAGATTAGTTGCTTTTTATTTTTTACCTTAGACAAGTTGTTTGTCTTATTTATGCCTTAGATTAATCTTTATTACATTGTATCTTCAAATTCATTCATTTATTTTATATATCTTGGATTCATTTTCCTTACACTTAGGTTGTCTATTGATCTTTCTTGAACTCATTTGTTTATTATTGGTGATTTACCTTTGTTTTTTAATACATTTACCTTAGTTTAGTTATTAAATTCATTTATATTTTTAATTGGTTGATTACTAACATTTTTTACTTCAGTGTTTTAGTTATTTCTGTTTCTAACTATTTTTCACTTTTCCACATTCAAAAGAAGTAAGAAATTGAGATAAATGGTCAGGGGTTTGTACGTACCCGGATGAAGTTTTGCACACCATTATCCAGACGTTGTAGGGACTCCTCTTTGGCTGTGGAGGATGACACCTGTAGAAGAAAGACTTAAACAAAGAGGTTGTTTGATAGATAGGTGGTAGACTACCAAGCAAAGCTTGATCCCAGAAGTGCAAAGACTTCCTAAAGGGGTGACAGTCTACTAATTGATAAAACACAAAATGTTGCTAGAATAAGAAATGATAAAAGACTGAACCAAAGAAATAAAAATAAATGTGTACCTGTATGTGGCAATCTATCTTCCACAGTCACCGGCATCGATTAGTCTACCGACATCGGTTGGTCAAGGTCACTGGCATCGGTTATCTGCCGATGTTGGTAGGGGCAATGGGTCTAGTGGCCGGCGTTGGTCAGGGCAATGGGGCTTTGGACGAGCTTTAGGTCTATCTGTAGACAGTTAGAATGGTCTGGGAGGTTTGTGAGGGTTTTGATGGCTTGTGCTGGGTTTTGCAAAATAGAGAGTATGACTGAAAAGGGGATCAGACAGAGGATAGGGGTGAAAAAGGAGAAAAGGATGAGGGAAGGCTTTTCAACCTTTTCGGGAAGAACAGGTTGGGTTGTGGCAATAGAGCTTAGAAATGGACAATGGACTGATTGCTACTGTATTAAAATGACAATGAAATGGAAATCAGTAAAGATACTTAGCTGTGAGTGGAGAGACAGAAGTGTAGGAGGTATGTTTTCATTGTGGCTGATGTGGGAGATGCCATGCAATCTTCAATCTAGTTTGGAATGACTGGTGCAGAACCTCTGAGCCTAGAGAGTGCTATTGAAATGTTGATGCCTGCAAGAAGTTGAGGAGTGAGAGAGCTTGAACCCTGGAGCAAGAGAATTCACATTCGCAGTTTGTGATTGATTGATTCAGGGTCCCTGGGGGAAGAGAATTTGCCTTTGAGTTGTTTTTAAGTGATCGACTTCGGTGATCCCGCTAGTGTCGACTGACTATAACCAACGTTGGCAGCTAGAAGAATGGAAAAAAAGGATATGTTTAGCCTTCTGCCCATTCTTCCATTTGTCGGGTTCAGTGGTCATGGTAAAATGATCGAAGGCAGGTTAAATGAGTGTGAGAGGCTTGAATTAGGTCATAAATTGGTCATAGGGTGATGGGAGGCATCCAAAGAGAGGTATCCAAGGTGGGGTGAGGTGTCATGGGTGAGGTGTCTAGGGAGGTGGTATTAATTTAAAATAAGTTATTATTTTAAATTAATAAGTGTGTGGGTTAGGAATGTGTAGAAGTGGACCAAGGGGACCAAGGGGGAGAGTCGACCAAGGAGTAGACACAATTTTGGTGTCCACATTTGCCCCTTTTTGTCTTGTTGGTTGTTCTTGAAGAACTGCAAGACAAAAATAGGAGTCGATTGCCCTAGGTATGGGATGAGGTAGTTTTTGTCCTGTTGGTTCTTCTAATGAACTGGAAGACAAAAATAAGATTTGGTTGCCCCGATTATGGGATGAGGTATTCCCCCTCAAAGCAGGAGTTGAGGGAAGGAATCCTAAAATCGGGTGTCGATTTGATAGAGAGTGGATGGATATGGTGAAGTTTGAGTGTGAACACTGCAATAGTTGAGATTGCATGCATACCACTTCACGAGATGGTCAGGTCAAATTGTCACAGGTTAAGGTCAAGGAGTGCCAAAATCAAAATAACTGAGCCCCAGCATTTAGTCATAGCTGATTAGGTTATTCGATCCAAGCTGTAGCTCCAATGGTCATCATGTTCCAAGTATCCCAGGCTCAAGAAGTGCTCTTGGAAACACGAAAATGTCACAGTGGGGATCAACTTGCTCACAATCCAATACTTGTGAGGGTCAAAATGTGGGTTGCAGACAATTTTGTTAACCAATCATGAGGTAGCATAAATGCAATCAAAACAACCAAGGCAGAGTTGTCTGGAAAATGGTCGGAGGAGATAGTCATGATCTCTAAGGTTGTTGGTCGAGGCGAGTTGAGAGAGATACTTGGTCCATTAGATGGACGGATGAAGGAATGGCCGAGCTAACCTCAGAAGACCCTGTGTCAACTGAGTGCTGCCTACATAGCCCTTGTTGGAAGGGCCTCAGGCTAATGTAGTTCTCCCTAAAAGGGAAGAAGAGGGTCGGTTATGGATGTGGGTTGGACTAGGTTAAGTCATGGTTAAAAAGGTAAGATAGTTTTTCCATCAGGTAGATGAACAAACAGATGTGGCGAGCTAACCCCAGAAGATGTCATGTCAACTAAGTGCTACCGATATAGCCCCTATTGTTAGGGCCTCAGGCTGATGTAGTTCAGACGAGGAGGCAAAATGGTTGATGATTGATTTGGACTAGGTTAAGTCATGGTCAAAGATAAGATAGTTTGTCCATTAGGTAGACAAACATACGGATGTGGCCGAGCTAACCCCAGAAGACGTCATGTCGACTGAGTGCTGCCTACATAGCCCATGTTGGAAGGGCCTCAGATCAATGTAGTTCAGACTAAGAGTCAAAGTGGTTGATAGTTGGTTTGGACTAGGTTAAGTCATGGTCAAAGGTAATATGGTTTGTCCATCAG
The DNA here is from genome assembly GCA_037957365.1 of Torreya grandis. NCBI lineage: Eukaryota > Viridiplantae > Streptophyta > Pinopsida > Cupressales > Taxaceae > Torreya > Torreya grandis. The sequence goes on from JARHVA010000977.1 coordinate 25,483, forward strand.
ATAGATGAACAAATGGATGTGGCTGAGCTAACCCCAGAAGATGTCATGTCATCTAAGTGCTACCTACATAGCCCTTATTGGAAGGGCCTCAGACCAATGTAGTTCAAGCGAGGATTCAAAGTGGTTGATAGATTGTTTTGGTCAGGGTAAGTCATGGTCAAAGGTAATATGGTTTGTCCATCAGATAGATGAACAAATGGATGTGGCCGAGCTAACCCCAGAATACACTGTGTCATCTAAGTGTTGCCTACATAGCCCATGTGTTGAGGGCCTCAGACCAATGCAGTTTAAGCTAGGAGGAAAAATGGTTGATGATTGGTTTTGGACTAGGTTAAGTGATGAGGGTAAGATGATGTTACAGCCTTTTCCATATTGGGTGATGGTGTATTCTGTAACATTAGTTGAGGTCTTTCATCCCTAGAGAGTTTCCATATTAGTGATGGATGTATGCTAAAAATGAATGAGATTATTTATGCTTCAGCATGTAATGGTTTATGCTTGACATAAATTGAGTCTGGTCGATAGTTTCCATGTGTATTGTTGTCCATAGAAACTAGTGAAATGGACTATGTCATGTTAGTGGTCTGAAAATGTTTTGGTTTGGTTGGGTTGGGTTTAGAAAATGATTTGGTTGAATGTGACAAAGGTATGGATAAGAAGTGAAAGGAACGTTGCTCTTTCATTGACAAGGATCATAATAATAGCATAGATAGGGGGTTTTAGAAACAAAAGCCCCGTTCATGCATTACGTCATCGACCATTGGTTGTGTTAGAGAAGTAATCGAATCACTTTGACATTAGGTGAGCTTGAAATCCCTTGAGTATGTTGGGGTAATAGGTGATGATATGATATGTTAGGATAGGGTAACCCTTTTTAGTAGGGATAACTTTGCCCCTTTTTATAGGAGACCCTGAGAATGACTATAAGTCAAGTCCATGACCTTTTTTCTTTTTTTTGAGACTGATCAATGCGGGAAGTCTACATGGGGATGTCATTTTGTGTGTGGTCATTTGTGAAGCTGATTGATGTGGGAAGCTTCTAAGGGAGTACTATTTGTAGCAAGAGTTTAGTCATAGCCATCCTTCGAGGGAGTGGTCTATATTTTTGCTTTATATATATAAGGGCTTTTAATAACTGTCCTACGAGGGAGCAGTCTATTAGCTATAGCAATGGTAGTACAGCTGTCCTTCGAGGGAGCAGTCTACCTTTAGAGTTTGTGACCTTTTGGATATTTTGACATCCCAATTTATTTTTGATAGAATTTTGAGTCATGGACAAGACTATAGAAGGTTGAGGGCTCTCTTTTATTAGGACAAAGCATGCATACTTTATAAAAGGGTTACATAGGGTTTGTTTAGGGGAATAGGGTTGAAAGGAATGAGGATTAAGAGGACAAAGATTGCTCAAAGGATGAGCTCAAGTTAAATGTTAAGTGAATGAGTACTCGACTAATAGTAGAACGGTCATAGATGCAAGGCATTAAGGGGCTCAGTTTCTGGCTAGTCTTCGAAAGAAGATAGATGATAAGTCCCTGATCTATGCTTGTGTATCATGATGTAAGGTCTGACCTAATTAGGAGCAAACTTGCCTTGTTTTCTTTTTTCCATATTGGTCATGTGTTGGTCAATGATTACGAAGTTGGTTGATGTTTGGTCGAGGTTTGGTCGAGGTTTGGTCGAGGCTTAGTCGAGGCTTGGTTGAGGATTGGTTGGTTGATGTTTGGTCAAGGTTTGGTTGATGCTTGGTTGAGGATTGGTTGGTTGATGTTTGGTCAAGGTTTGGTTGATGCTTGGTTGAGGCTTGGTTGATTGATATTTGGTTGAGGTCGGTTAAAGCGTGGTCAAGGCTTGGTCAGGACTTGGTGGATTGATGTTTGGTTGAGGTCGTGATAGTCAGGATAGAGCCAAATTCCCCCAATTACTTATGTGACAGGAAGAATGTCTGGCAGATTTAGTTTGAGAGGGCAAGACCCTAATCTTCCATGTTGGAGGTTAGAATCTTAGAATGACTAAAAGTGATGGAGGCAATGGTAGGTAATGATGTGACTAAAGCAGCCAGTGGTTGGGGGTCTTCGGGTTGGACCTTCACTGCCTGTAAGGCTTTGATCAAAGTTAGACAATGTTGTAGAGAGTTTTGTATGAGGTCATACAAAGATGTCTTCATAGAGGTTTGGCGACGTTTTTTCACCATGGGGTCATTAATTGGGTTCGAATAAGTTGGTTGAGATGTGCCCAAAATTGAAATCTTAGGTCTTGATGGTTGAGGAGACTTGACGAATGGATATGTTTGGGGGAGAGAAACCTTCTCTTTCCCTTGATCTTTCATGATTTGTGACCTGTTGGCCACATTGATAGTGTTTATTTCAAATAATGGGGTTAAAGGTGATCGAGGGACCACAGTCTGATGATGGGCTCTAGATTTAGGTGAAGATGTTTGAGAGGCATGGGATGGTCTCAATGGTTTGTTGAAAGGGTGGTCAAGAGGATCCTTAGTGAGAAGGGTGTCCTTTTTGAAGTATTGACGAATGAAATCTTTAAGAGCGCAACAATGCTCAGAGTCATGTCCAGGTGTGCGATGATACACACAAAATTTAGTGTCATCGAACCAAGATGGTTTTGGTCTGAGAGTTGATGAGTGTGATGGTGAAGAGGATTGGGAGACATGAGATGGTGTATCCTTAACAAGAGGGGTGTCTTTATTGATGAATCGATGGATGGCAACCTTAAGGGCACAACAATTTTCAGTGTCATGACTAGGTGTGTGATGATATTGGCAAATTTTAGTGTCATTAAACCAAGACGGTTTTGGTCAGAGAGGTTGAAATGGTTTGATAGGTGGAAGAGTGATGCTAGAGGATTGCAAAAGTCAGTGTAACAGCAAGGTGTAAGAACCTGCTAATGGGTTTGTACGTTGGGTTGTAGTAAAAGTTGACAACTTCTGTTTAGACATTGTCAAGGGAGTGTTTCGTACCATCTTTTTGTTTGGTGGTGTGGCCAGACACGTAGATGACACTTTCATGGTAGGGGGAATTGGATGTTTTTAAGGAGGTATATTTTTGTTAGGTGTTGTTCGTAATGGAGGTGATTTGTTGTTGTTAGGTGTTGGAGTAGGAAGGACTCCTATTAAGGTGGAGGGATGTGGGCCCAAAATGGAGGGCAATGATGATGGTGGAGTAAAAGTTCTCTGATGGGGTTTAGTAGCCTTCTTTGGTTTGGTTTGAGGACTACTATTGTGAGGGGTGAGGTTCAAATCAACCTTCACTGGATCTTCTTCAGTCGAAGTGGGTGAGGTGGCTAGTTCCTCTTTCAACGGAGAAGGGATTGGAGAGTTTGGCTCTTTAAGAGGGCAGAGCATAGGGATGATGATGGCTTCAGTGTGTGGTTGAGAAGTAGGGAAAGTATGGTCCCCCATTGATGACAGGAAGGATGAGGGTGAGGCTACCTGTGCTAGTATAGTCAAGGCGTCCTCCAGTATAAGAGAGATCGATGGAGAACTAACAGGAGAAGATGGTTCATCCACCTGTGGAAGAGGAATGGGAGAAGAAGGCTCTTCTTCCTACGATGGACCAATGGGTGGGCTAACCTCTTCAGACTATGAGAGAGGTTGGTTAGGCATAAGAGGCAAGACCATGTTGACTGTGCATATATTACGCTCTTGGGAGTCATCGGCCATGGTCTGCACGTTGTTTTGGCTAGGGAGATGGTTAGGAAAAGGTTGTTTAAAGATGTCTATGCTCTAATTGGGTGGCACATTCGGGTTATCCAAGACAAGGTCACCTTTGTCTAGCATGTCTTGGACAATGTTTTTAAAGGTTTTGCAGTTGTTTGTGTCATGGCCTTTGACACGGTGATAATGACAAAAGTTATTTTCCCTATACCACGTAGGGATAGGTTTTGAGGGGTCAAACTAAGGTGGTCAGATATGGGGGAGATTGAGGACCCCTTATTTGACAAGTTTATCCAAAATGGAAGTTTATGATTCTCCTATAGGAGTATACTGACGCTATATATATTGTTGTTGGAATTGTTTGGTGATGCTTTGAGATGTGGAAGGCTGAGATTGGTTGTTTGTTATAGAGGATGGTGATCTAACAACCATAGTGTTTGCCGACCCCTTGGATTTAGAATTAGAAGAAGAAGGTTTAGAGGAAGGGTAATTGGACTTGGTGTTGGGGTTTTTAATCTGCAACTTGACTTTGTTTTCCTCGACGGCACAAATTTCAAGCTTCCTAGCCATTGTGAAAGCTTCGTCAAAGGTGCAGAATGTTTGGACCCATAGATTAGATGAAATATGTTTGGCACAATCCTAAGAGAAGAGCTCAATGAGCTCGGGTTGAGGCAAATAAAAGGAGAGTTGGTTGATTAAGCCTCTCCAACAAGAAATAAAATCAGCTATGGATTCATCGTCAAACTGTCTGATAGAGTATAGGTCTGTGATGGAGACCTTTTTGGTGATATTGATCGAAAAGTGTTGAAGGAAAAATTGAGCTAGCTGGGTGAATGTGAAAAGAGAATGTCTAATGAGAGATCTGTACCAATCAAGGGTAGCACCAGAAAGCAACATGGGGAACGTGCATAGCAACAATGCATCATCATGCACTATAAGATAACAAGCATGTCTGAATGCTTGTAAATGCTATTGTGGGTCTTCCTTACTCTGGAAGCGAGTGAAATTAGGAAGCTCCCACTGATTGGGATACAGTCAGATTGGGACTGAGTGATGAATGGGTTCATTGCAAATTTGCTCATAAGAGAGAGCATTTCTGGAACCCAAAACTGAGGTCTCAAGACTAGACATTTTATCCATCAACATTTTGATTAAGTCAGTTGACAGATTCATGGGTGGGGCACCCCCTAGGTTGTAGGGCACTTGGAAGGTGTTAAGAGGGGTGTATGATGTAGTTGGTTGCGCTTGTATAGGCGCAACATATGGGTAACTAGTCATTAGGGTGGATGTTGAAGCCAAGGGGACTTGTGCCATGGAGTTGGAGGGCACAAATTGGATAGGGGCCACCAAAAGTGGTTGAGGGGTGGCAACACTTGTTGAAGGGTAGGTAGTTACTCTTGTGTTGATGGGTGCAAGAGTAGGAGGGATGGAGACAACTGGGTTTTGGAAGGGTGTAGAAGTTTGTTGAATAGTCTGTGGTTGATGGGGGGCCGAAACCCCAATAGAAGTGGGCCCATAGATAGAAGGATAAGCCACACTTAGAAGATTAGTCATGGTCTAGTTATTAGTTGAGGCAACGGCTTGGGTGTCTATGGGTTGAATGATGGAGGTGGTTGATATGACTGCCATCTCAACTAAGGAGGTTGGCATCCCATAAATTGGGTTTCCTAAAGAGTCTCGCATTCAACTTCTCACGAGATAATGTTGAAGGGCCTTGACATTGAGATCAATGAACCTTTCAAAGTTTTGGTCCCCTTCAGGGACAATAAGGGGTTGAGGCGGGGTCGGTTGGGTAGGATTTCGTTTGGTCTCTGAATGATACTCCATTAGAGGACTAGTTATGGAAGACAAAGGCGGAAGTGGTTGTTGCCTTGTGTGGTCAACAAAAGTCTTTGTTTGACTACGTGTCAAAACCATTCAAGGCAGAATAGGTTCAGGTTCTAGAAATTATGTACTTCAGCGCTAGAAAACCAGGTGTGTTTAACAGCTCAAAAAAAAAGTCAAGTTTTAGGCTTGATGTTTTGGTAGAAAAGTTGCTGACAGTGACCGACATTGGTAGAAAAAACTGATGCTGGTAAAAAAAAGTTGCCGACGTTGGTGGTAAAACCGATGTCAGTTATTGTGTTGTTGGGAAGGAAGAAAAAAAAGGTTCTGAGTTGTTTGAAGCTCAGAAAAATGTGTCCTCACCAACTCAAAAATTTCGATAAAGGCAGAAAAGAAGATGAAGACAAGCAGACCCTAAACATTAAATCCCTAAGAATCAATTTTTAGAGTCGTGTTGGCTTATGCCTTAAAAGAGTGTGTGGGAGGTTGGCTTTTAGAATGGGTCTTAGAAGGGGTAGTCTAACATTAGTTTCAGGTTAGTTTCAGTGCTCAAAGTCTGTATTAGGTTCCATATGTGGCCTGGTGCTAAGGAGCAAGCTCCCCTCACTTCACGAGCCCAAAGATAAGCTGGGTCACTTAGCTAGTATATACTTCCCCTAGAGTTTATACTCTGTCAGAGAACAGAGTGGGCTCTCCCCTTGGTAGTGAAGTCCAAGTGGGATTACCAGGAAGGGTAAGATATCCGCTAGGTGATGAAATCCTAGTCGGGCCTTGTCTCAGGTGTGTTTAGATGTTTTAGTTTGTGAAAGTGGTTTGGTCGTGTAACATAAGTGTGCTATGATTTATTCATAATGCAATTTTAATTACTAGATGTGTGGACTAAATATGCATTCAAGTAGAAATGAGATGCAATAGATTTTAAGCCCAAATAGAAATGTTTGTTCGGATGCATACAAGTGGAGAAAAGGTCAAAGAGTGTGAATTTTACTACTCTAAGATGCAAGAAAGAAAGAAAAAGAAGGATTCTTTTTAACTTTGCTGATGGTGTCTTTTCGAAAGAGATAGAAGAAAAGGATGCAAGAAGAGATCTAATGCACCTATATGAATGTTTGTTTTTAGAAGAAAAAGAATGATGAACCCAAGGAAAATTATAGGTGTCCCACCGGGCGTGCCAGAATGTTTCTAACTATTTTTCTCTTTTCCACATTCAAAAGAAGTAAGAAACTGAGATAAATGTTCAGGGGTTTGTACGTACCTAGATGAATTTTTGCGCACCATTATCCAAACGTTGTAGGGACTCCTCTTTGGCTGTGGAGGATGACACATGTAGAAGAAAGACTTAAACAAATAGGTTGTTAGATAGATAGGTGGTAGACTGCCAAGCAAAACTTGATCCCAGAAGTGCAAAGACTTCCTGAAGCGGTGACAGTCTACTAATTGATAAAAAGCAGAATGTTGTTAGAATAAGAAATGATAAAAGATTGAATCAAAGAAATAAAAATAAATGTGTACCTGTATGTGGCAATCTATCTTCCACAGTCGCCAGCGTTGGTTAGTCTACCAACGTCGGTTGGTCAAGGTCACCGGCATTGGTTATTTGTTGATGTTGGTAGGGGCAATGGGTCTAGTGGCTGGCGTCGGTCAAGGCAATGGGGCTTTGGATGAGCTTCAGGTCTGTCTGTAGTCAGTCATAATGGTCTGGGAGGTTTGTGGGGGTTTTGATGGCTTGTGTTGGGTTTTGCAGAGCAAAGAGTATGACTAAAAAGGGGATCAGATAGAGGATAGGGGTGAAAAAGGAGAAAAGGATGAGGGAAGGCTTTTCAGCCTTTTCGAGAAGAACAGGTTGGGTTGTGGCAATAGAGCTTAGAAATGGACAATGGACTGATTGCTAGTGTATTAAAAGGACAATAAAATGGAAATCAGTAAAGATACTTAGCTATGAGTGGAGAGACAGAAGTGCAGGAGGTCTATTTCTATTGTGGCTGATGTGGGAGATGTCGTGCAATCTTCATTCTAGTTTGGAATGACTGGTGCAAAACCTCTGAGCCTGGAGAGTGATGTTGAAATGCTGATGCCTACAAAAATTTGAGGAGCGAGAGAGCTTAAACCCTAGAGCAAGAGAATTCACATTCGCGGTTTATGATTGATTGATTCAGCGTCCCTGGGGGAAAAGAATTCGCCTTCAAGTTGTTTTTAAGCGACTGATGTCGGCAATCCCGCCAGCGTCGGCCAACTATAACCAACGTCAGTAGCTAGAATAATGGAAAAAAGGCTATGTTTAGCCTTCTACCCGTTCCTTCGTCTGTTGGGTTCAGTGGTCATGGTAAAACAGTTGAAGGTGGGTTAAATGAGTGTGAGAGGCTTGAAATAGGTCATAAATTGGTCATAGGGTAATGGGAGGCATCCAAGGAGAGGTATCCAAGGTGGGGTGAGGTGTCATGGGTGAGGTGTCCAGGGAGGTGGTATTAATTTAAAATAAGTTATTATTTTAAATTAATAAGTGTGTGGGTTAAGAATGTGTAGAAGTGGACCAAGGGGACCAAGGGGGAGAGTTGACCAAGGAGTAGACACGATTTCGGTGTCTATAATTTCCTTAGGTTTTTTGTTGTTCCTTTATTTATTTGATTAGTTTGTTTATTATAATTGGTTGATGATTAACATTTTTTATTTTAGTTTTCTAGTTCCTTCATTAGGTTATTTATTGTTCCTTTATTTATTTGATTGGTTTGTTTATTTTAATTGGTTATTGACTGACTTCTTTTCTTGTGCCACTTTTCCTTAGTTACCATAGGATTATTACATTTTATTTGCACTTGTGTCTTGATTAACCATATCTTTTAATTAAGTTGTGAATATTTGTATTAATTTATGAAATTAGTTTATTATATTATATTCATAGTTAGGATTTGATTATTTATATCTCACACCTAAGTGGTTTATATTTTCATTAATTTATGTTTTACATTCTTAATATACACATTGTTATTATATTTGTCTATAAATATGATGCATAATATCATAATCTACAACAAAAATAAGGCCAAAGGAGCTTTCAAACAATGTTGTTAGGAATATTTTCCCTTGATCACAATAAAACCACACAAAGACATAGTAACTATATCACAAATGAATAGTAATAATTATTAGTTACTACATGCATCTTTGTACTATCAGGTAGCCTAAATTCATATACCATATGTGTCAGTGCATCGTTAATCTATGATTATGGGTTTATTTCATGAGTTATATTTGATAATTTTATATAATAGGGAATATTATTCAAATTGATAAATGATCACATCCACCCTAGTGGGGAAAAATAGACTTGTATCACACTCACATCTGCTCTACTGGGGCAGCTTCACTATGCCAATTACTATAGCCACTTTGCGGAAAATCTTATTTTGACCTTTATTACTAATATACCATGTCATTTATTATTTTTCAAGGGCACTTTTGACAACACTATTTACAACCCACTCCCTTGAGGGGGGAATCTAAGGCTCATCAACTACCCTCTAGGGCATCATCATTTCACTGTTAGCTCATAAAAACCTATGGTTGTCAACATATCACTTTTCCAAATCATTAAAATTTTCAACATAATGAATTTTTCATTATTTGAGAAGATATTATTATGCTTATGTTTGGTAATGCCCACTCAAACATGGGAAAACTTTATACTCTCTTTTTTTTCCACATCTATGTCTAAACAAACTACAACAAATCACTAAGAATCTCAAATTCATCAAAACCAATTGTGAATTATTATGTTGAAGTATCCATATTTTGGATATTAACTTATATTCAATGATAACCTCTCATAGATTCATCCCCATTCATCTTGTGGCCAAGTAAACTGACATTTTTGACCAATTAAGCAAGGCACGTGAACCAATTATTGAAATGACAAAAATTCTAAATAGAAATAATTGACTAAGTTATTCAAATTAAATGTTATTTAAATAATCCATGTTGAATTAATGAATATATAAGTTCTAAAATTCAAAATTAAATAAATATTAAGGTAAATGAGGTTATGATGATGTCATCCTCCTTAAAGTTAATAGATATAAAATATCAACATAAATTACATAAAAATATGAAACATTGAGCCATGCCTTCATAAATGCATGATTAAAATTACCATTTACTACATTTTGACTCCTGAGCCTAACCCAAGGTTAGCCTCAACCTAATCATACCTAGGTTGGAGTTAGTTTTAAAACTAATAATATAAGGTTCAAAACTCACAACCAACAAGCACTAAAATCCAAACTTATAATCCCAAATTATTGAAGAGAAATCTTCATTTTTGATACATGCCAAAGTCAAAACAAAAGTTATCAAAGGGGAGGTGTTCCCCAAAAATCAAGAGCATCAACGAAGAATCCATTGGACATAATATGAGCACAAGCCAATTTTCATGCAAACAAGCATTCTAGATTGTCAAGGAAGGTGAAATCATCACTTTGTCTTCTTATTTCTCTTTTATCTAGTTTTTTATTTCTCCCCCCCCCCCAAAGTATCTAGGCTTGGGAATGCTTTGTCTTAAGCTTATTTTTTATTTATTGTTATACAAACAAAGTGACTAATTCATTTCTCCCTTGGATTCGTATTGCATACAAATACTATAATTAATTAAACAAAACATGACACTCTAAACAAAATCAAAACTAAATAATAAATAAATAAAATATTTACAATTAAAGCATTTATTATAGTTAGTAAAATATATATCATAGATCCTATTGAATCAAGACTAAAAACTATTTTGACCACTCCTAAAAACTAATAATAAATCACATAAAATAAAAAATTAAATTAATATTAAGACACAACCTTATCAAAATATCTCATAATGTAAGTTTTCATGTTTTTGATAGGTACAAATTTGACATACTGAGCATACTAGTATTGTGTAGATATGTTATAACTTGATTCAAAGTTTGATGAATTAAAACTCATGTGAGAGGGAAATAATCAATGAAAGGAATATTTTTATGACTAAAATGTGCATTAAAAAATTATTAGTCACCATATGTCCGTAATTTACTACATGATAGTTAAGATCCATGAATGAATGTATGAGTCTTCAATGGTATATTTAATAATACAATACACTGATCATCGTGTGACTTCTACATGAATATAATAACTATGACAATAAAAATAATATTTATGTGAATATCATAAATAATGTATGTAAATATGTTTCACACAAAAGGTTAAGTAGACACACATAATAAGTAACCAATGTCTAGCCTAGAATTTAAGTAACAATAATGAAGCATAAAACAAGTAAAATATAGTCTACACCATCCATATGTATCTTGATGTCACATGATATCAAATTAACATATTCATGTATCATAATGTAATATATGTATGATTATAAATATACTTATAATGTATATATCTCAACATGGTAGATAGATCATAGATAGATATAACCTGTGATAATGTAACATGTAGAATAAGATGCCAATAGCATAGGCATGGCCATTAGTATAATGGAGTCTAACATCTATAAACACAAAAATAATATGTAAATCATACATCGTACTTATATACCTCATGAAATACATGTGTTTATGAAAAATAATATGTTATATACTAAAATATGTGACAAACAACATTAAATAAGTAAACTAACAAATCTCGTAATGTTTAAGTCATTTATTTTTTAGAATATTTTGAATTTTTTTGTATTTTTTTGAAATATTTGAATGTTTTTTATATTTTTTAGGTACATAAAAAATTAAAAATAAACAAACCAATGATCCCATAAATTAGAGAACCATATTATGTGCCTATATCATAGTATAGAAGGATGAATTTAGACTAATAGAAAGTGTTACATGTAGATGAATCATAATATGAAAAGGAATTAGGTGATATAATTTAATTATCCTAATCATTATTCATAGAATCATGTGTATGATATGTATCTTTACAAGGCATTAGACATGGTGGATTCTATTTTATAGAATGAAAATTGTCTCACTACTCGTGTTTGATGTGGAACACAATTAATTGTCTAAGGTGTTGCCTTAAGACACACTATTAAAATGAAATTTATCTCTAGATTTTTAATAACTTTCATATGTGAATCTTGATATCTAATAGGCTACACTACTCTCTTCTAAACTAACTTTATAGATAGATACTATAGAGGTTTAATAAATGACTCTACACTATGCTCTTGAATAAGTGTAGTAAGAAACTTGGTGTTGTGGAGAAAAATATGGAGATAAACAATAATGATAGATATTATTCATATATAGTTATTAAAAAATATACTATCTAATTATAATTAATATATTTGATATAATGATGTGTTTTGGATGGCACTGTGTAGAGATTTTGTATCAAAAGGCATCATAATAACATGTCAAAATATCCATATGCTTGATAAGACTAATAATAGACTATCCATTATCAATAATTCCACCTAAAAGGTATAAATATATGCCAGAGATTAGGATTATGTGTGTACATTGAAATTTTTTTGACTACTTTTGATGTATTATATAAATCATTTTATGTGAACCCAAGAGTGATAAGAAGTGTTTTGGTTATTTGTTATTATTATCTCAAATAAAAATTGTATGTTTATCTGAATCATCATAAAATATCATTTTCATCAAATGTGATCATAATATGAAGTGAAGATGTGCCTATAATAATAATACTATCTTTTAGGTTTTCATATGTCAAAGGAGTACACACATTGTATTCATGGTGTACATCTTAGTTATATGTATTTTCTTACTATACCATAGTTTTGAAATGGACTCTAATTTTTTTCTTAGACAAGGATGAATGACGAGTTTTAATGCAAACCAAAGTTATTACAAATTGCATTAATGAAGAGTGAAAGATCATATTAATAATAGTCAATAATGTGACTATTCATTTCATATCCCAATATTACTCTTCATTTACCTATGAATACTATCTAGCTTATCACTACAAGACTAAATATCTCCTACAATTACTCATAAGATTTACAATAGTATATTATAATAATATTACATTTTCAGCTTTTAATTCTCATTTTTTTGTGGCCCATCCTTGTCTTTGTGTGTTCTTAAGTATATGGTATTTTCATCAATAAGATCTTGTATATTATGTCATAATATGTAACACTTAGTTTATATAATGCTCAATACATCTATGGGAGTCAAAATATGTGTGATTGTTGAATCCCTTATGTTTAATCTTAGTATTATCAACCTATAGAGGTAGAAAGGAAAGATATGAGATTGTGCTCAAGTAACATTGGTAAAAATAAATAAGGATCTAGATGGTAACTATGATAATTTCATCCTTTGTGGAGTTGTGAACTAAGATTTGTGTTCATTGGTTTTGATACAACATTGACTTTTTACATTTTATTCATTCCTTGTTTTTTATTATATTTGACCTTGTATCTTGGTTTTATTTGAAACTTAATAGTTTTAGTAGTTGGAGCATTTGGTACATACATAAATTGTTTAAATCTATGGGTTTGAAGTCAAATTGTTTGAATGCATGGCATAACTCATCAAAATATTTAAATTTTTTAAAGATTGAAATAATCATGAAATGATTCTAGATATTTTAATAAAGAATATATATTTATAACTCATTATTTTCCATATGATTTGTCATCTTATATAACAATTTTTTTTTATGGAAGAGCATATTCACTGATTGTCTCATTGGGCCCCTTTCTTGAGTTTAGTAAAAATATGAATAAGATATGTTTTAACCAATTATCAATAGAGAAGTGTGATAGAAAGTGATCTTTCATATGGTTGAAATGATTTAAATTATTATATTGGAAGATATAACACCATAATAAATCATATTCTTTGAGGTATCATAAAAATAACTTAGCGAGTAACAATTTGTCATTGAATGAATAATCCAAGCATGATGCATGAAAGGATAGAAGATGTTATTTTAGATCACCAATTACCTTTATAAATTTGAAGCTTTTGAAGCTACAAATATTATTGATAATGGGTTAAGATGTTATATTATGAGCCAAATTATTATGAATAAAAGTATATGAATCCATCAAATGACTAGCTCTCGAGCCACCTTGCTCTAATTTCAATACCTTAGCATACAAGGATATAATAGTCTATTTAAGGGAATGTGCATTAGGTAATGATGGTGATGGACTATGCCGGACTAATCAAAGGAGGTGTGTATAATACCTATATAAAAAATAGGCATATGAATTTTGTTGTAAACCTTGGGATGCCCCCATACTTAAGGATGATGTCATATATGTAACTAGAGGTCTTATAATAGGAATAAAAATAATAATAATAATTGGGATACCTAAAAAATATTTATTAAGAAGGGATCATATTGTTCTCCCAATAGAGAGGCTTGAGCCATTTTATTCTTTTCATCTCTTGCATTGTATAATAATGTTTCAATCCTATGAGGATTAGCATTAAGATGTTTAGTGAATTATTTATCATTAATTTCATCTAATTTTTATGTATTAGCTTTATCAGTTTCAATAGTCATGATAGTTTCATCAATATGATGTATAATATGAATTATATAATCCATAGAGAGAGAGAGACAGAGACAGAGAGAGAGAGAGAGAGAGAGAGAGAGAGAGAGAGAGAGAGAGAGAGAGAGAGAGAGAGAGAGAGAGAGAGAGGAGAGAGAGAGAGAGAGAGAGAGAGAGAGAGAGAGAGGAGAGAGAGAGAGAGAGAGAGAGAGAAATATGAGGAACAATGGATTCATGCACATTCTTTGGCACATTCTAGTAATAGATAGTAGGTAGAATTAGATATTGTAATAATATGAATTGAGAATAGATTGGTATTTTAAATTATTAAATTTATCCATTTTATATAAGAAAAATTAATTCATTATAGCCATGATTTAATTTTGAAAATTTAAATTTGAAAATTTCCTTAAGGTTTTAACTAAATAGGATCTGTTTGATTTATGGGGCTCTCAAATATAATGATCTCAGTTGTAAATAGTGAATGTATCTTAAATGAGCACTAGTTACAAATGATTTTGTTAATGTGGGTACTAATCATACCAAATATTCTTATGCAAAGGTCCCTAACATTTTATAATTGATGAAAATTCACTCCAAGGAACGGGTTATAGGTCTCAATTTCATGGATAACCATATGGGGGGGGATATCGATGAATATAGTGGCTATTTCTCATGGATAGTTCAAATATGATGCATGTATAACTCTAAAACTAAATTTTTCTTTAGATGGATGGGCAGATCTAAACTAAGGTGAATCTGACCCAAAAATTTGAAGGAAGGAAAGGTTAAGGCTAAAAAAAGAGTTCTTAAGATCTAATTGGATATTAAACACTTTTAAGATATTTTTTTATACTCCAATAAGAACATGTCATAATTTAATGCCTATTATGGATTAACTGAAAGCATACACAAAATCAAACACAATGAAGAGTCTAAGGAAAGGATTGTATAATGACTTAGTAACGACAATCAAGGACATTGTTAGTACTAGATTATTATGCATATCTAATGTCAATAACTAGTATTAAGTATGATATATAACCAAATAATCAATAATACTAAAATATTATTCAATCTTATCCCTACAAATAATAGACAGACACACAGCCTAGTACAAATTTATCAACTTAATGGGAATTATTTAAGGAAACAAAGAAATTTAGAAGACATAAGACATTCACACAAACTCATATAATAGTTTCATTAAACTTTATTCACTTTCACTAATATCAAAATTATCCCCATTTCATAATGTATAAGATACATTCATAAATAACTTTGGATGGGCACCACCTCATCCTCAAAGCTTTGATGCATACTTATAAATTATAAATTAATATTAGTTCTTAATTTAGTGTATTAAATTTTTATGATTCAAATATGTTAAAAAATAGATTTACAACATGTGTTTAAAAATGAACCTTAATGATAATCAATAAATCATAAATATAGCTATAGACAAAAATAGGTAGGGGCTTCTCTACAATTTGTGATTCAAACTTCTAGTGTCAGTTAAAACTAAAGTAGACATTGTGGTGGACCTTGTTAGATTATTTGGAGGAATCAAATTAAGATAAATATATATTGGCTTTGTATATGCATAAAACAAAGTATACTTTGAATTCTTAGTAGGTGTAGTTGTAAAGTGGTGTTGATAATTAAGATCCTATTTGTATACCTAATTTCCTCTATTATTACCTTTTTTATTGTTTCTTTCTTATTAATAGTGAATCAAAATATAAATATATTTAATTTAAATTTAAAATTGGCATTGTAAGTAATAAGGGAATATTTTCAATTAACTTCTTATGTAAACCCATTAATATTGCATAAGAATTGGTAAGCGCTTGAGCTTAATCTAGCTTCCCTTTTTTAAACATGATTAACTTGAAAATATGGTCACCACTTCCTATATGAATATGGTTTAATCTTAAATTTTATTTATATGTATAGGTGTGTAATATATCTTTGAAATAGCATTGGATGATGGTCTATCTATAGACTATATATATTCTATGAATCAACACTTCTTTTAACAACTCCATTACTTTATTTTATAAGACTATCAATTTATCAACTAATTATTTCATTTAATTATGCCAATCAACCAATTCATTCCTATTATATCTTATATAAGTTTGATACAAATTGATTTTTATCAAGGGTAGTAGGTTAAAGTCTAGATATGTCTATTCTTTACTTACCTTGGCAATGTGATGAAATTTGACGTCTAGTAATTTTAAAGAGTCACTAAAACTTACCATATTTACCCATTTTGGTTAGGATTCTTCCCTTGATTTATGTATTTAAATCACTAATTTATACAATGCATGGACTAAAATTTTGACCTTGTCCAATATGTCTCTTGGGGCTTCAAGCCAGTGTTGAGACTCTAGTCTCTTATTCATCTATTGTTAGGCATGAGTCTTCTTATTCAGAATGCCTCTTATAGAATATGAAAATAGGGTCTTATTGTATTTAATTATATTCTTCATGGTGAATCCCTCTCTTTTTGGTCAGTGATAAAAAATTTTCTTCTCTTTCTAATTCCAATTATTTCTTTCCAATTTTCATCTTCCTCTTTCTTACCCTCTTCAATTGGTTTGTCTTTTCATCAAAATCAATATTCAACTTAGTATCCTCCATTATGACCAAGTATTGTCTTTACATTTTATGTTATTTTAATATTTGTATCCATGAAGAGGTCAAGACTAGTTCTTCCCTCAAGATTTCCTATGAAGAGGTGGTCACTAGGGATGAAGCAACTAGTGGATTCATAGGTGATGAGGGTATACTTAGAGTTGTAGAAGGTGGGGGTGTAGGAAAATGCAGGTAGACCTTTATATTCACTAATAATCTAATCTATGTAGGTACATTTGTTACATATTTTATGGATCTAGGAGTCTATTAAACTATCTAAACCATAGTAGACTCTATTAGGGTATCTTTAGTCATATATGAGCCTAGCTAAATGAAGGGATTGGTTGGTGGACCATAAGTTATGAAAATGAAAATGTAGACCCAATACCAAAAAATTATAATTTTACAAATAGATGGAAAACTCCATTGTGGGCCTTGGGGGTGTTATGTCAACAATTAAAGGGTCAACATATTATGTAATGAAAGCCTAGTTCAATCATTGCAATAATCAAAGTATGGGAATGTATACAGTCTTTCCTATATCAACATCCAAATAATCATAAGTATCAATTGAAATTGTAGCTATAATATTTTTAGAAATACCAGTTATTGAATCCAATGTATGGTAGCATAAATTAAATTGATGGTGAGAAACACCATTTTAGTGGTTGTAATTGTGGTAAAAATAATAGTAATAGTCTAGTTGCCTCGATCTTCGTCACTTTAAGGCAACACATTGTCTAATTATATATAGAGTATTGAGTAATGGAGGAACTTATGGTTAACAAAAGCTAAGTTTCACTCATTGTCTCTAAACTACACCAAAGTGCCAAAGGAGAATAAAGATGTAGAATGCATTTTTAGGGCCAATGTTGAAATATTTGTATAGATTTATGTCAAATTTTGAAAACTAAGAATTTTTTATCATTAGGGAATTATATATTATAATTTATCAATGATAATTTCACTTTATTTCATATGTGTTATATAAATCAAGTTGTAAATAGTGAATTCATTAAAAAATCTCCATTTGTGATAATTAATTAAATTAAAATGGTCATTGTCAATTAGGTCTTTGTAATTTGAATCTAAATTTATGATGTAGAATTTCACATGTCTTGATCAAACAAGTGTCATTCTATCACTTTTTTTAGGTGTAGTCACCCTTTTGGCTTTAATATGTTCATCCTATTTTTAAGCTATCATTATAATACTTAGTTGCATCATGTTCTATGTCTTTATTATGAGATGAAAACACTTATATTCATACATGGACTCTCATTATATCATTACAATAAATATGAAATGTTATCATTATTTTTATTTGTTTGTGTTTTATATTAGGTCTCCAAGTCTTCATTCATGTATGGTTAAGTGAGGTGATGACACATGACATGACACATGGCTATTGTATGTTCTAGGTGGGACACATGTCATCATCTACCAGTGACATGTGGAATTCCATTGTTTGATCTCTTGGTTATAACTTTTTTAACCTATTGTTTTGGTTTCTAGTCTCTTTGTCACAATATCAAGACACATGGAATGGTATCACTTAGTTAATCAGGTTCATAACTTGGATCTTTTTATGTATCACATGATGGGAAAGATGATGATGCATGGTATGATATCACTTAGTCACTTAGTCAAGGCTATCCATAAAATTAAATTTTATCCCATAGACTCTGATATATAAAGAGGACACATGAAATGATCTCACTACATTAGTTGTTCATATGTATATAAGAATTGGGAATTTGATCACCAGTCTATGATGAAGTTTTATTGAAACACTTAGTAAAAAATCATTGACCCAAGATTTTTGAATTGATAAAATATATGGTTGATTGTACTAAAGGATTGTAATGAACTCAAATATTGACACATGGAATGATCTTGTTATTGAGATGTTGAAAGTGTAAAATACTTAGCCACTCTTTGATATGAATTTTAAATAAAGGGTTCCATTTACAATACACCATAGGTTGATGTGATGATTAAATTATAGAAAATAATTTGACATGCATTGAATTTTGAGCACAAGAGAGACATGTGACATGCTAAATGATTAACTATAAATTATATGTGACCTATAAAATAAATAGAATATCCTAGGAATATACATAATTAGATCTGTCAGCCAAGTAAAAAAGTCCAAACTTTTAAGTAAATAATGTCTTAATTTTAATCCATAGTTTTCAAAAAAACTCATTAATAATGAAAATTAGGATTTTATGTCTTTTGGGTTGAATTCCTTAATGTCTCAATGGGGCTTAAGTATAGAAATTTCAATGTGAAATGGGCCCCTATTTAAAATTTTGAAAATTTTGAAATGCAGTGTGTTGGTAATAAAAAATGGTAACTCAATGGGGAAATAATATTGAGTATTTGAGAATATAAAATTTATGGTTTAACTATCATAAATAAATTTCAAACTTTACATGAAAGAAATAAAAAAATCAAAAAAATAAAAGAGATTTCCAAAAAATCATGCAACATACTAACCCTTCTCACCCTTCAGATTTTGTATGATTACATTAAGGTCCTTTCCTTCCTTTTATGAGAATTTTATTAAATATTACACAAAATTAAGGTTTTTTTGATCTTATTTTTCAAAAATAGTATAGGTGTCATAATTTGGCACCCTTGCCCTATTCTGCCATCTTTTAGGCTATTTCATTAATAATTGAATGTAGACACTAGAAATTTGCACCATAGCCTAAAATCCTAAAATAAGTTAAGTCTGAAATGTGTTAGAAACCTTCAAAAATCTATATTTTTTTATCTTAACTCATGGAGGTCCCAAACCACTCTTCAAACGTCTTGAAAGTATATACATAAAATATAACTTAAAGTATAAGAAACTAAATGTCCATAATTAAATGTCAACTTATACTATTTACCATCCCTAACCACCCAAAATATTTTAAATAATCAAAATCCTAAACATTAAATAAAAACCAAACCATAATAAACATCCTAACAAACTTATCCCATGGTTAAAACAAATCAAAAAACCTCGAAAGTCACTTTAACCCTCTTTTACCCCATACCAAACTGTTGGAATGGATTTTGATTTAGCTTCACCCATTTTTTTAAAATTGACATCGATCCTCCATGATCGACATTGATCTATTAGAATCGAAATCAATCCATTTATATACAACAGACCTCCATGGCTCAGGGGGAAATGTGACTACAATTTTGGAACTTGAAATGCTATTAGAATCTCATTACAACTTGCATATAGACTTTATCAATAATATGTTATCTTGTGGAACTTTTGTTGGAGAGCTTATAAAAGGTTTTTGAAGGTTTATCTCTCTCATCTTATCCAAGTTCATTTTTAGGAATTAAAGGTAAGTTTTGTACTTAAATTTATTTATATTTTAAATATGTTGTTTTCTATGTCTATGTGTCTTTATTTTACATTTGATTTCTATCATTTTATTAAAAATGCAGGCCTTCATTATAGTATATTTATAGTTTGTCAATTTTACATAGAATCAACATCAATTCATCTAAATCGATGTCGATCTTGTAAAATCAATGTCGATCCTCTAGGATCATCATTGATCCTTGTCAAACTATGAAATTCCCTTTAGATAGTCTATTTTGTATCTTTAGCAACTGTTAAATCTGCATTCTATTTTCTAAATATCTGTTCTAACCTATTGATATCCATTACTGATACTTAGCAAAATCATTTATACATCTTGTCCTTGAATAATCCATTTATCTTATCTCATGATCATAGATAGTCTGCATTTATCTAATCTTTATTAAGCTGTATGTTGGTGTTTTTTATACCTACATCTATTATCTTGTATATTTTATCTTTTATCTTGAATAATCCACAATCATTTATCTTTATCAAATTATCTTTTACATTAATTTTATCTTGTAATCTATATCTTTGTGATTTCATGTTTATTTATAAACTTGAATTTTAAACAATGGACTAACATCCATCTAAGAAAGCATGTTGCTTCTCAAGATTGGTTTATAACCATTCATCCCACTAATTTATCTATTAATCCATTTTTTTGTTTAAATGTGGAGTATTGCATGTTATTCCTCCCTAGCCAAAGAAGAGTTATCACAAATCTTGATCAATGGTGTGCAAGCAACCTTCATCTCTAGGTAACTCTAAACCCTGCATGTACTTTGTTTTTAGTAGTTAATTAGATCACATTGAAAAAGCATAATAGCTACTCAAATAAATAATTTATATTTTAAGCACAAGTGTATGCAAGTTGGGCACTGTTCTGCTATCAACTAGACATCTTGATAGAGAAACCTCAAATCCCAATCTAAGCATTGAAGTACTATTATCAAAATGCCCATATGCCTAATAGAGAATACTTGAATCACCCATCCATGATTGTTTTTTTTCCTTTCTCTTTTTATTTATTTTCATTTTTCTATATAAATGGAAGAAAGGTTAGGAACCACCATTGTCTGGGTGTGTGGGAATAGAATTCATAAAAACAATAGTCATATTTTTTCTTTAACAATGTTTATTATCTCCCAAACAAAATTTTAAGCATGTAAATATGCAATTGATGTTTTAAAATGAGAATCCTTTCTAAAAGTTACATGAAAATATCAAAGTATCTTCCAGTGATCTAATAAGATTATTTTCTTTAGATAAAATTTCCCATTTAACCATGATACATAACTTAGTTATAAGGCTCAAATACATCATGAATAACTCTATGATATACTTAAGTGTGAAAGTAGGATATATTTTCAAAAAAAAACTCATTTATCCATGATGATCTTATTTCTAATCTAGGAAAGCAAAGAATATACTCTTGGGAAGTAGGAAAATTAATTTAGGAAATCAGTAAATCTAATCTATTCCTACTAATAACTAATAATAAATATTCATTCTACAATTCTCCCAATTGGAGCATCCATGAAATAGTGTTTCAAAAAATGTCCATTAACTGGAAAAGTGAAGTCATTACCTTAGGCATGTCCTTAAAATGAAATACGTTTCTACCCAAAATTTTAGAAATATAATATGGTCCAAACTGTAAAGGAGTGAATATATCATTTTGTCTTTGATTCTCATATGATTTATCCCTTAGGAGAGTTAAATCTGAAATTATGAAAACTTTGACCTTTGAGCATTTTTTCAAACCATCTCTTTATAATGTTCTAATGTTTCCTAAAATTATGTAAATCTTTTGTTCATGCATATTCCATATGAACAATGTCTAGAAACCTAGAATGAATCATGTCATCTTCTTCCATCTACTCTTACATAAATTTATATATTGTAAAGTTAAGAGTAATGGTAAAAACAAGTTATTATCGATATACCGATAGGAAATGTGAAGCTTTTAAAGCATGTTTATGTCAAGGTATATTTGCTCATAGTGCATATTTCAATAATAGGTTTCATTCTCTTGGTTTACTTTATGTGGATTTTTTATGACATCCATAAAATGTTTGTTGGTAGATTCAACAAATCCATTCCCTTTTGGATAATAACTCGAAGAAAAATTAATAGTAATATGATTATTTTAGGCTCACTTAGTAAATTTTTTAGATTAAAATTTGGGACCATTGTCACATACTAAGGAAAGTAGTTTTTCAAACTTGGTTAGAATATTCTACCTAAGGAATTTGATTACATCTTGTGCTCTATAATTATTTTTAGTAGTGGATTCAATCCATCTTGTGAAATGGTTTGTTACATTAAGCATAAAGTCATGTCTAGCTGATTGATGAATTGAGATTAATGACCCTTATAAAATCTAGACCCATTTTATAAAATGGCATTCTTCAATCACATATTGGAGATGTAAGGCTTTATAGATTTATCTCATCCTAAATACTTAACATTGATGAAAATTCATTACATGATTATGTACAACCTTGATAATAGTTGACCAATAGTATATCATCTATGAATTTTATGGGTTGTGGCATTACGTGAAGGGTGTCCTCTATCTATCTTCTGATATAAGTTGTCAAAGATATCTAAAGCCTTTTCTCTAGAAACACATCTTAAATATACATCCTCATAATTATTTTGATATAACTCTCTATTTATAATCATGTAATTTTATTATTGGATCTTGAATGCTCTTATTATTTCATGTTTAGTTCAAGGGGACATATGCCTATGAGCAAATAGTGAATAATATGGGTATACTAGTCACTGCCAACTATCTAAACTTGGTTGACTTATTTAATAAAGATATATGGATCAATATTTGATATTATATTAATAATGTCTTATCCACATACCATTTTTGTAGGATTTATCTCGAAGTCCAACTCTTGTAATTTAGCCATCTATTTGCCTCTTTGTACACCTAACTCATTATGCCCATGTGTAAGCTTAATAGTTGGGTCATGGACAATGACATATGTCATATTATGTATAATATAGAAATTGAATTTATTCATATCTTTTATCAAGGCATAAATTTTCTCATCAATCATAGATTACTTCAAATTTTCTTCATTTACATTGGTACTCTTGAAAGAGATAATATATTCACTATATTAAACTTTATGAGTAATCATAGTTGATATAATATGTTATAATACAAATGAGTACATGAAAAAATAATTTTAAAAATCTGTACTAATTAGAATTGGGGCCTAAGTAATGGCCTTTTTAAAATCTTGGAAATCTTTCTTTTCCTCTACTATACATTCCACATTTACATCTTTTTTTAGCATAGCATTCAATGGTTTAACAATCTCAGCAAATGTTAAAATAAATTTTCAAATAAAATTTATTTTACCAAAAAAATATTTGAGTTCCTTTTTATTATTAGGATATGAAATTCTCAAAATATCTTGAAATCTTTTAGAGTTAATAAAAATATCTTCCTTGGTGATAACATGTCCCAATATCTTACCTCTTATGACTCCAATAATACTCTTATTTGGATTTAGCTAGATTCCATACCTCCTACATCTACAAAATACTCTTTAAAATTTGGCCACATGATCCATTATGTCCTTAAAAAATAAATTTATATCATGCATGTAAATAATTATGCACTTAACAATGATCCCTTGAAAATAAAAAAACCATGGCACACTAAAAAGTAGTACCCACATTGATTATTTCAAAAGGCATTATCTTGTATGAAAATGTTCCCCATTTAGTAGTGAAAGTAGTTTTCATTTGATCATCGTTATCTACTAATACCTGATTATAGCATAAGAATCCATCTACAAGGGACATCATTTAATACCCACTAGCTATATAAATTACTTCATCTAGGGAAGGTGAGATATAGTTATCCTTTTATTAATATCGATTAATATTTATGAAATCCACACAATCGCATTTCTCCATTCTTCTTGTGCATAAGAACTAAGTTAGAAACCTAGGTAGAATGTTTGATTGGAAATATAATTTTGGCATAGAAGAGATTTTGAAATTATTTCTAAATGAGAGGGTTATAAAAAGGATTAATTGATCTCTATGTTTTTATAAAAGTTGTACCCTCCTTAAGTGGTATGGTATACATTAATATTCTAGGATAAAAATATTCAAATATTCATAAGTCTAGGCAATCACATCTTGTATTTAATCAATAATTATTTTAGTTTCTATTTTTCTTGTTCAGAAAAACTCAATCCAATGTTGACATATTGGGGATGTTCAACTGTTCCTAAATTCACCTTGGTAAAATCAGATTTGCTTATCTTAGACTGATTTCATTTTCTATCTTGGCAATACATGTCAAAGAACCATTCTAATGTTTCCATTAATTTTGTTATTTTATTTTATTTTAATTGGAAGATGCCATCATATTCACTTTACTCTTTATTCATGGGATTGAAATCCCTTTCATCAATAATCTAGGAGTTGAAAGAACAAGAATTTATAATGAACTGTATGATCTTAATGTCATCATCAAATACCTAAAAAATGTCAACATTATCAAGTTATAAGGAAATGATACCAACTCTATTAAAAAATTCCACATTTTAGACTCTTGAAGTGGGGCTAGATTTGTTCTAAAGGTGACCATCCAATCTATCATCTATTTTTATTTTCTTGGGATTGATTTGATATTAAAAGATTCAAATGATTCAATTTTAACAGAAAATCTATACTTATAATTTTTTAAATATGATAACTTTCATTGGTATACAATCCTAACTTGGTTAACAACCAACACTAAATCTCTAAACATTAACATTTGTCTAACATTATGCTTTAGTTTGAATTGGATCCCTAAGATCAAGGGTTCATATTCTAAATAATTATTATTTCATTTGAACTAAAAACTAAAATAAGCAATATATTGATTCCCATTGGCGTCAGTCAGATTTATGCCTACACCTGATTCATTTTTGGATCAAGAACCATCAAATTATGAGGTCCACACCTATAAATAGCCTTTAATTTATCATTCATTATTTTCAGACTTCATTTTGAAAGTGTAAACTCCTACGTGTGATGGAGAAAATTTCACTCTTTCATTTTTAATGTTATGTTCTATGATTTCATTTTTTTTAGTTCTATGTCAACTCTAATTTGATTGTCTTATCCTTTCCAACGTAGGCACATATGCAAAAAAAAAATTGATATATATCTATTCAATGTTTTTTACCAATCATAGCTTAAGAGTAGACTATAAGCCTCAATAATGTCAACTAAAAGGATGTAAATGTATTGTTGGACAAATGGATCAGAATCAAGTTGCATGTATCTGATCATAAATAAAGTATGATTTATTGAGCTTACAGAACATGAATTTAAAGAGACATATTAATAACCCTACATATACTCATAATATTCCTATTAAATAGGACAAAAAAATAACTTAATAACGAATATGTAATCTGCTATATTATGTAATAGGTCCATAATAGAATTATTGGACTAATTTAGTCTAACAATTAAAAAACTCATAAGAAACTACAGGAGTTATTTTATAAATAACTACCTCATATTTACATAATAAAATAACTATGGTAAATTTATTCTAACATTTCCCCCTTAATTTATCATAGTCTGGAGAGTAAAATAGAGAGACCTTTTGAATGCCTCAAACTTATCATGTGAAAGTGACTTCATCAAGACATCTCCACATTGCTCTTGAGTGGGAAAATATTCGAGCTATTTATTATTTTTTTAAACATGTTCACATAGGAAATGGACTTGAACTTCAATGTTCTTAGTGTGTTCATGAAAAAATAAATTATGAATAATTTTAAGAACACCTAATTATCTAAGTTCAAAATTATTAGCTAAATCTATGGAAATCCCAATCCTACTAGTATGAAACATAGATATATCACCTCATAGATAGCTCCTCCTACACCATGATATAATACCTCAGTAAAATAATGAGAAACCAAGTTATGACTATTTTTCCCCCATGAGATTGAACCAGATCCCAAAAAGAATACAAACCTAGAAGTGGATTTTCTATAATCAATTAAACATGGATGATCTGTGTCCATGTAACCTGCTAAGAATAACTTATCATTCTTCTTGTACGCTAGGTAATAATCCATTATTATTCAAATATATTATAACACCCACTTATTTGCTTTCCAATTATTACCTTTGGATCGTTTATAAACTAATAAAGATAGATGATAGCATAGCTTATATGTAGCCTAAAGTATAGGAGGTAGATGAGACTCCCAATCAACTAACGATAAAGAGTGGATTCTATTGGTGGTTATGGATTTGAGTAAGACAACTAAAGTCTTGTCTCCATAGGTGTATCTATTGGTTTAAAATCCATCATATATAACCTTTTGATTAGTGTATTGGTATAATTGATCTAAGACATGAATATTTGGTGATTTTTTTCCATACTTCCAATCTAAGAGAGTAGTGCAATAGCAACAAATCTATCATGTTAAATGATTAGTTGAGATCTTTCTTTGTTTCATTAATAATCTTAATTGAGATTATATTGATGACTATATAATTGAAATAAACAATAATAATAATCTCACCCCTTTGTATTTGAGGTAGAGATTTGGATCATATGGATTCCTTTGAAATCCATGATTTACGAGATGCTCATCAATTTTTATATACTAGGCTCTAGGAGCCTACTTGAGACCATACAAATATTTTATGAGTCTTCACACCTTTTTCACTTACCTTGGTGTGACATAACCTTCTTGTTTATTTAGATAGACATCTTCCTATAGATATCCATCTAAGAATTCATTTTAACATCTATCTGATGAACATTCCATCCAAACTATGTATCCATCATAAAGATCATTGCAATTATCTTGATCTTAGATGTAAGCGCAAAAGTCTCCTCATAGTCTATACCTTCTTTCTCAGCATATCCCTTTGCCATGAGGCTTGCTATGTATTTGTCTATACTTTAATCTACTTTGTATTTTTTATTAAAGACCCATTTCCATCTAATAGGTTTCTTCCAAGGTGGAAGATTAACAAGCTACCATGTGTCATTCTTCATGAGAGATTGATATTCTACATCCATGGAATTTTTCTAAGGTTTGGAATATAGGGATTTATAGACTAAGGAGGGTTCATTTTTTTCTACAATCATGCTCACTAATGCCAAATGTAACTATGTGAAATTCATACTTAGAGTCATCAATCTTGTAGATTAAGTGTTTGGAGGTCCATCCAGTTTTGCATCTTGAATTGTACGTGTATACAATTTAGACATATGTTGAGTAGTAGTTGGTGGTGATGGAGATTTTGACAAAGCATCACAATTATTTTCATCTAGAAAGTTTACAGGTCTGATACCTATATTATATGTCTATATGGAAAATGAATTGATTTCACTTTTCTCATCAAACACTACATCCCTACTGATAAGTATCTTCATAGTCCCTATATAATGAGCCAATATGATTCAAATCATTATTATATCCCATAAAAATGTATTCATGGGTTTTCTTATCCAGTTTATTCATTTATTTCTTTGGTACATGCATGCATGCCTTACAACCAAAGACTTTAATATGAGACTTTTGACTTTGTCCCATTCCATACTTATTATGGTGTGATTCCATCAAGAGATTTTTTTAGTGACCTACTTAATACATATAATATTGTGAAGCGTGCTTCTACCTAATATGAATGTGTAAATTGTGCATCCTCAACCAAACTCCAAAACATAGGATTACACTAGTAAAAAGTTCACTGTATATCTTACAAATCATGGAATATGTCATCAATACACTGCTCCTTATACACCATAGGAAAATGGTGTTATATAAAGGTGTAATCCTATAATAATCTGAGTAAAGGGCCTTGATTTTGCAACCATTTTCATTTTTAATAGAGGCCTTGAACCCTTTTCAGGCTCAAAATGCCTAATCTTTAGTATTTAACAAGGAAACCCACATCTTGTAGGAATAATCATAAATAAAGAGTTGAAAATAATTATATCCTTTTAGATTAGAAGGCATAGGTCTACACAAATTGTTGTGCACTAAATCCAATAGATAAGGAGGTTGATATTCACTTTTTCCAAAGAGTTATTTGTTGTTTACCAACTAAACAACTAGAATAAATATCAAAAGATTATTTTGAATATGGGAAAACCTCTGACCATTTTGTGTTTGATTAATGCAAGTAAATACCCATAACTCAAATGACCATATCTTTTATGACATAGCTAAGACTTGTATGTACCCTAAACAACAAGTTCTTGATAGTGATTATGTACAAGATCAAGATGAAACATCTTACCTATATTTGAAGCACGTGCAATAGTTTTAAAGCCTCGATACTTGTTCTTGATAAGGAAAAATTTATCACCATGGTTTTGATCAAACTCAACTTTGAGATTGTGATCAATAAGTTTATTTATAGACAATAAGTTCTTAGTGAGTCCTAGAACATATATGACATTTATGATCTTGGTAGTTTAGTTACCAAGATGTAAAGAAACATCACCTCTACCTGAACATTGTATGATGAGTCATCACCAAGAGATACATTACCCTACGATCTTGATTGGTGTAAAGTGGAAAACCATTCTTTCTATCCTATCATGTTCCTTGTTTCACCAAAATCAACATACTAGATGGAATTTGAAGAACAAATTTCCCCATGTGTTTTTGTAGTAAAGATGTGATCATCTTCCAAAGAATGATCATCCTTAGCAATATTCCCATGTTGTTTTTTCTTCTTCTAATTTTTTCTGGAATGGATTTTTGGCTTTGATGACTGATTTGGATTTTGTGAAATGAGATTCTTATTAGATGAGCCTTGTGTGAATTGATTATATCAATAATTTTTTAGGTCATTTATTATATTTCCACAAATAAGACAAGTCTTCTATAAATGAGTTTTATTCCTCTATTGGTGTTGTTGATTGTTCTACTTAGGGTTATATTTATAAGTCTTCATGGGACTATTCCCTTTATAAGAGGAGGCAAGTATATGCTCTTCATTAGGTTCATCTGCATTTTGCATGGCTTCTATTAGGAATATAGAATGCAAAGCAATATTAATGAAATAAAGAAGAAATAAAATTCAAAAAAACACATCAAAAGAGAGACACAAATTTCAAGTGGTTCACATAAAATGGGCTATATCCACACAAAAATAATCATTTTTTCACTTATTCAGTCCAAAAAATGAAGGATAAAAACCTATAATACATCCATTGCAATCTCCTCTTCACTCACACACAATGTGATGTCATTAATAAAATTATCTCATATTAAAGGAGGGTTGTATATTAAGGTAAAAAATCACCAACATAATTTCTAACGTTAGATCTGTGACTTAATAGTGAATGATCTAGTATAGTATAACATTACAATATTTTACAATGAATTTTTCACAAAAATGTTTTAGTGATCTATGAGCTTAGTGGGGGGGGGCATTGCCTAGCCCCCCACACCCCCTATCAAGAAATAGGCATTGTAATAAGATCAGAATCCACCATCTAATAGATTCTTCCTATTGTAACATACTAACTAATGATATAAAGGTTGGTTTCTTACCTGTGACATTCAACGTAGTCACAAAAAAATTATATATGTGGGGTAGAGATGTTAGGATAATAGGAACCAAATAGTCATATTTCACTTGTTCACATAATGATTCAAGTGAATCCCTCAAGTTTTTAACTCTACAAAGAAAAGACCCCATGTTTTCCTTGGATTTTAACTTTAGACTATGGATTTAGTTTTGCAGATGAAGAATCTAGTTTTGCTTAGTTATATAAAATACTACTTGAAGCATATCCCAAACATCATAAGTTGTAGTGGCATTATGGATTTGATATTGTACCTCATTTGAGACTCCAAACATGATTATGTGCTTAGTCTTATAATTGGATTTATCATATTTTCACTACTCATCGGTGTTAGTAGCATGTAAAGTACATGTTTCATGATCAAAAACTATCCACATGTTCTCAAGTTCCATGTGGGTTTTATCCTTTATTTTTCACATTTCATAGTTGTCACTTTAAATATGTTGAGTGTCTAGTAGAAAAAAACATGGTCCATATCTGACCATGTGTGTAAATCGAATCTAAATGTATAAGGGAGATGGATTGGTGCATTATAACTCCAAAAAGGCTCCCTTTTATATACTATTATACTGATATACCAAAACTCTCTATATGCACACCTTCTAATATTTATGTCAGTATTGGAAGAGCTCCTTCTTTTGATATATTTATTGATATGTGAAAGACACATTAATGCACATGAGATTAGAATGGTATTTGGTATATAAATAGTACATGAAATATATTCATTCATTCACTAACACCTATTTAGAAGGAATTTTGCATATGTGGGCATAAATTCCTTATATACTTAGAAATTCCAATTGTCAAGATTTATGTCTATCAATAGTAATGAGTAGGTAACATAAGAATGGTTTATGAATATTTCAAAACATTATTACTCCTAAACAATTTAAAGTGTTGATGCGTAGATGTCTGTATTTCAACTAAGTTGGGATATAAATTTAGTAGTTTAAAGCACAATGATATTACTCATAAACATGAACCAGAGGCATCATTAAAACTGAACACTTTGAATGATATTTTTACAATCTTTTTTCACTAATTTGATTTTCTTTATAATAGACTTTTTACAAAATATTTAATTTAAAATTTTCAAGTATATAAAATGGAAAATAAAATTCTTTAAGGAAAAACAATTAATAAAATCCTTTAAATTTATCCTTTTCTCTTTTTTTTTTTCTTTTTCTGGTTTTATCTTTCAGCAAAAGTATAAAATATCTAAGAAAACTTTTTGTGATTTGAAATCTAGACCTATAGTGTCTATATTTTGGAAAAAAAATACATATACCAGTCTTCTTATTTATTATTTCATGTTTATGAAGGATAAAACTAAAATATAAATTTTAAAAATCACACCTTATGAAGTGTAATACCCATGGGTGTGCTTAATTAGTAGAAAAAATTGAGAAAAACTAATCCTTTGTTTTCTATGTAATAATATTTGATAGAACACAAACATCAAAACATTAAAACAAATTTAAAAATATATTCCAATATGTACAACAAATTTTGGGATGAAATAGCAAGCAACAAAGAATCTAAATCTAGAATTAATTCTACAAAACCATGTTTGTATGGTCTATTGTGGATTAAATACAATATATAATTCAAATGTATAATAGAATGACTACATCAATTTGGATTATTCCTAATTTATATATGGAAGCATGGAAAGGTGTATGGCTGAGTGTGGGATGTTCTAGCACTATGCAGAGAACACCATGAAAAATGTAGACCTATAAAATTTGATTCCTACATCTCACAATTAATAAAAATTGACCAATTCATTGATCTACTATTCTAAATGACTACTATAACTTGAAATCTACCAAACTATTGTATGTAAAGATGTGAAAGTGTAAAACAAAATTTGGGATGAGGTAAGATAGAATAAAAAGTAGTCTATAAAAATTAAATTTCAAAACTATTATCCATACAACTTATAAAGAAGGAAAACTAATCTACACATACCAATTGACCAAGAAAAAATTATAGGCTTCCAAAAAGTGGTATGAATTATAAAAAATTTGTAAAATATATATGTAAAGTGTGCATAAGGTATTAGAATATTTTGCTAAAAAAAATTAGATTCTAAGAATGCTCGTATGATCTACAAGAGTAAAAAATTGTATGACTGTGGAGTGTTTATGAATTGTAGTGGAATAAAACCTATACAGCTAGCTTGAAAAACTTGGATTTTTGGTATCCAATTACACCAAAAACTCTACAAGTGAAATATAACTTACACAAAATAAATTTTAGTAAAGTCTCACTTTAAAAATGCTCCACTTTGATACCAAATCTTAGTATAAATCAAGTATGATTTATTTGGCTTACAGAACATGAATTATAGAGACATATTAATAACCCTACATATATTCATAATAATATTACTAAATAAGATGATAAAATAACCTATTAATAATAAAAAATCTAATATTTTATGTAATATGTCCACAATAGACTTATTCAATTGACTTAGTTTAACAACTAGCAAACTAATCTAAAAAAACTACGTGGATTGTTTTATAGATAACGAGCTCACATTTACATAAGAATATAACTATGGTAAATTTACCCTAACATTCCCACCCTTAATTTATCATATCTTTTAGAGTAAAAGAGAGATAACATTTCAAGAAATTAGTCATATTTCTATGCATGCTAGTTTATTATATATTCGCTAACAATAGGGATTGAAGACTTGTCTAATTATAGGACTACTCTTTTTTAATCTTATGGGGTCAAACCTAGTTTATTACATATTATAATGGGAATCACATTGGATGAAGCACCTAATTAAACCAATAAATTATGTACATTCTTCCCAAAAATTATTATAGTAAATAGGAAATATGGGACTTTAGGGTTGTCTTTATAAATGACTATGTTGTAATCTAGTTTTCTAGTTGAGACTTTCAACAAGAGTTCCCTTTGTTTCATAATCTAAGTCAATTCATGAAGGTTAATTTTTTTCTTTCTTTTATTCACGTCCCTGACTATGTTATATCCAATATTATTATGTGGATTAACTTGTTATTTATGATCATTTAATTTAGGTTTAGGTGCACTATTATTGGCATTTTGATCAAGAGGAATGGCTGCATTGTTTTTTGGAGGTGTATGAGTTATGACATGTTGATTATTTTTTATCATACTTTTATTTATTTGTAATTTATAAAAGGCATGCATCTCATATGTGTTATCTTCTGGATCATTTGCACCCTCAACATAGAGTGAGAAGTCATATGCCTCAAACACCATTATTTTACTAGATGGGTGTAGTGGATGTGGATGGATAATAATGATTAGGACTAATATCTTACCCATCTATTTCCTTTTAGATTATTTTTTAGGTAGTACATAATTATTTTTAGTCTAATTCACTATGTTGTTTAGTGCCATGGACTTTACAATAGTTGGGCAAGACTACTTCACAGATGTTTATTTTTGGGAGATTATTCGGTAATAGCTCTGGGTTATTTTTTGGCCTACTCAATTTTTTTTTAACCTATAGAATATGAAGTTCCTAGTGGTTATTTACATTGCATACAAAAAATATCAGTACTATATTTTCACACAATTCTTCGGATCACATCTAGTTTAATTTTGGTGAAAACATAAGTTATACCTTGTGTGGTAGAAGTTTTCAGATGATTTTTTAGTAATCATCTGAAAAAATTACTAATGGAACATAGGATTGATTTTGATTATGTTGATTAGGAATAGATACAGTATTTTTCAAAAATTTAAGATTCTAGTTTGGCACAACATGAGCTAATGTAATTGAGTGAAGATCTAGTTTTGATTGTTAGCCATGACATTCTGATTGGCTTTTGGAGTAGGATTCAAGGCTAGGAGTTTAAAAATAATGATAGGTATAGACAAAGATTGTAGGTAAGGATTGAGTTGATAATTAATATTTATGGATTCAAAAAAATAATGTGATAGGTTATTGATGTTTTTAGCTCAATTAATAATCATGTAGTCATATAATACAAGGCCTTTTTGTACATCTCAGAGGCTAATGCAGTAGCATGTCTATATGTGACATCCACATGGCTATACATTTTATGGAATATCGTATTAAATTATCTACTTGGTTAATTAGGTTCCCTTTAATACTAGGGATTGTAAACTACCCAAATTATGGTACCATAAATATTTCATGATATTAGTTCTATTAGGTAATTAAGTTCTTTCGAAGGTTAAGGGACTAGTTATAGGCAAAATCTTGTAGGGTGAAAGGTAATAGTTTGCATGCAACATATTCAAGAACCATATTAAAAAATCATAAAAAGTATTAAAGGATTTTATAAGTTCCTCTACATTTCATCCCCAGAAAGGAGATAATGAAGGAAGGTAACTTTTAGGATTCCTAAGTAATCCATGGACAACACCAATTATGGTAATGCTAAGAACCAACTAACTAAGCCATAGTGAAACACTGAGGTTGGTTCTATTGGATTGGTGAATTTGGTTGAGTTATAACTTTCCTAAGGGTGTCTTTATATGATTTGGGTCTTCAATTAACTTGTAAAGGTGATAGTAATAATATACCAAAATAAGAATTGGACCTTGTTAATCTTACTAGTGGATCTAGTGTACATAGCTCGAGTGAATTTAATGATCAAATATTGTGTACCTCCTTTTAATGCTAGATAAAATATATTGATGTGGATTTTATGCACCAAAAATATTCTTATGAAAAGGTCCCTAATGTTTTAGGATCAATGAAAATTCACTCTAACTCATGAGTTGTGGTTCTTAGTTTTCTAAATAACCAAGTGATGGAATAGTCATGTGAGGAGTGGTTATTTACATCATATACTTTATATATGATGAGTGTCTAACTCTAAATGTAAATTCTATGTTGTATCTAAACTAAGGTGAATATGAAAAAAATAAATAAAAGGAAGGGTAAAGAAACAAATAAGAGGCCATTTAAAATCCAATTGGAGATTAAACCCTTCCAAGGTAACTTACTATATTATAATGGTCTCCAATTTTATTGAGTGATATTATTATTTCCTCAGACAACCTTGGGATAGATTTTCCATTAATTTATTTTTAGACTATTGGGTATAATATTTATGCAATCTAGACATATTTTAGTCATCACATATCATTTTTTTAGGTTATTTTACTGAAGGATCCCAAGGTTCTACATTTGGAGGTGTAATTGTAGTAGATACATAATTCACTAAGTATGAAAACATATTTAAATTGTCGTAAGACTTATTTTGAGAATGTATTTGGTTCTTCAAGTTAAATTTATAATATTTCTAATTGCAAGGATTCTTTTTGTACATAGAATAATGGCCACAGAGGAATATAAATTTTCTTGACATAGGTGATAATAAGGTCACCATAGAGTCTACTTAACACGACCATGGGGATTTTAACTCCAAGTCTAAATCTGATAATAAGACTAACACTTATTTTTATTTTCCAAGAAAAAATTGTTGGGTTCTATTTCCAATAATATTAATGCATCCATAATATTATTTTGGTTCAACCATATGCTAATTTTTAGTTGATAATATGACATGTCTAGTATGGGTAATTTATAGTAACATCCAAAAGCACTACTAGACACCTAGGATTTAAGAACTAAACTTTGTATCCAATATAATATATCACCAATGCGTTCAAAAAATCTAAACAAATTAAAAATGACATAATTACATGGGAATACCTCTATCTTCACAAGGTTTTTGTGAATTTAGATAATTTTTATGCATAATAAGTTATTTGCATAATCTCTATTGTGGAGAGGTAGTTGATCATCATCATTGTAAGGCTACACATTATCTACTTATATATAGAGTGATGAGTAATGCAAGAACTATTGGTTGTGAAAATTTGGGTCAAACTCAGTGCCTTTAAATTACATTAAAGTGGGAAAGTATAAGAGGGATGGAGTCAGGGTGTTTGGGTTTGCCATTGAAATATTTTCAAATCTCTATGTCAAATTTTGAAAATTAGGGCCTTTTGATCACTGGAGATCTCTAAATAATAATTTTTAAAGGGTAATTTGACTTAATTTTGAGTATGGTATATCAATTTAGTTTTAATAAATGAATTCATTGTAAAAAATCCATTCATAATAATTAATTGTAGTATAATGATTGTTATCAATCAGTTTGTTATAATTTGAATCTAAGTTCATAGTGTAGAATTTTTTAAGGACTTGATAGTAAACATTTCAATTTGTCACTTATTTTGATTCCTTAGTCACCCTTTCATATTTAATATGTTCATCAACATATTACATCTATCATTATTCTTCTTAGTCATGTCATGTTCTATGTCTTTGTTCTAAGCTAGTTAAGTTTATATTCATACATGAACTCTGATTATATTACTACAAGACACATGACATAATATCACTTTGTCTCTTGATTTATGTTTTCCATTGAGTCTATGAACATTTATTCATGTACAATGGATCAAAGTGATGACACTAGCATGACACATGGAAGTTATATATTTTATGTAGGACACATACTACCATCTACTATTGACACATGGTAGCTCATTACTTGATCATTTGGTGGAAACCTATGTAATCTATTATTATGGTTGTTGATCTCTATGTAATTATATCATGACATATGACATGATCTCACCCAATCTCTTAGGTTCATAACTTGTATTTTGGTCTATAGTATGCAATGAAGTAATATGGTGACATGTGGCATGAATTCACTTATTCACTTAGCTGAGCCTATCCTTAACCTTAAATATTATCCCAAAGTAGATAAAACATGGAAATTTTAACACCAATATGTCATGAATTGTGATTCAAATGTGTGGTAAAATCTCATTCACCTGAGAAGTTTTAATGGATAAAGGACTTGGATGATTTTTCATATGGCTTGCAATGAACCAAAATAGTGACCTATGTAGTGATCTCACTATAAAGATGCCAAAGGTGTAAACGACTTATCCAATAATTAATATGAATACTGAATAAATGGGCCCATATATGATATACCATAGGTCAATGTAGCAATTTAATTATGGAAAGGACTTTAATAGTCATCCAATTTTGAGCATGAGAGACATGTGGAAATCCCAATTATGACATGTAAATTATATATGACTTGTAAAATAAATGAAATGTCTTTTTTAAACACATTATTAGATCCATTAGCCACATATAGAAAAATTCAACCTTCTAGTTTAGTAATGTCTTTATTTTAAACTAAAGTTTGTAAAATAACTCATGATTAATGAGATTTAATCTTTAGTATACTTGGGTCTGAAGTCATTTTATGTCTTAATGGGGTCTAAGTATAAATATTTCTAGATGAATTGGTTCCCGTTTTTAAATTTTAAAATGAGGTGTGTTGGTTACAACAAATTCCATAATCTTTTATCCACAATATCTCATCTTCAAGGTATGTTTAGAGTAGCATATCAAGGCTAACCATTTACTAGTGCACTAAAAAATAAAGTGTCAAAATAATTCCAATGACTAAAAAACAAAAAACTCTAAGCACTTATGATATACTTATAGGTACGTAGAAGCTAAATTCTATATATAACGTTGTCTAATTGTTTGAGGATTGGAGAAGTAATCCCCACACCATATCTCAGGTAAAATGGATGACTAATTTTATGAGAATGACAAATCATATTCATTTTAATACTACCATAACATAGTTATATAAGGAAATAAAGATAAATTGAAAATCAATAGAACAAAATATTTTTGTGCATGGAAATCATGTATTCAATATGAAACCCCTATGTTAACAATAAACCCTGAGTTGTGCTTGATCAAACCTTAGAAATGATGATCATATTTATATTTAGTGAATGGAAATCATGAATTTATTTTAAAACCAAGAACAAAAATTGAAAAACAAAATGTTATATGGACAATTGGGTTAACCAATATTTTTTACCCTATTTTTTTTAATAGTGTTTAATAAGTATAAAAATTTGGTAGATTATTGAGATTGTAACATATAACAATTAAGCATAAAGATGAATGTAAATTATAACTAATTAAAATTGATTTAAAAGAGTCATTAACTTAAAATATCAAGTATTAAATATATTAAAAAACAACATTTTCTAGTTTTTTATTAACTACAATAGGTGTCTAATAGTGATAAATAGAATAAAATTGAACTGTGATAGGATAATTGTACCAAGTTGATAGACCATTTGTGGATAATTTCATGAAATAAAAACAAATGTGTATACATATTTGACATAAAGCATATGCTTTATGTTTATGTAGTCTTAGTCATTATCGATCTTGAAACACTTATGTGTTCTATACACACAGAAACACCTATGTGTTTCCAAAGTCATTTTTATAAAAACAAGAAACTTTTTTTCATTCCTAATTTCATCTCTAATTTTTCTCTTC
Source organism: Torreya grandis (assembly GCA_037957365.1). Classification (NCBI taxonomy): domain Eukaryota; kingdom Viridiplantae; phylum Streptophyta; class Pinopsida; order Cupressales; family Taxaceae; genus Torreya; species Torreya grandis. The sequence continues at coordinate 63,525 of JARHVA010000977.1, forward strand.
TTTTATTTTTCACAAAAAATACCATGTTCACATTGTGACCTACCATTTATAATAAGAGATAAATCAACCACCGCACACTGCACTAACTTGAGTTTACATTTATAAATTGACAACGTATCAGCAAATGAATGGTTAATAAAATGAATTACTATAATTTAACACAACATTACTATTTAATTTAGATTTTCATTATTATTTTTGTTAAAATTATTTATTTTTATGTTTTTTCAACCCATTAAAGTGTAATAAAAAATCTTACCAACCCTCTCAGTCATCTTAACTTTCATACAATTCTACAATAACCCTGAGGTAGTTAGGAGGATTTGGTTGCACATATAATTGAAAATAAACTAAAAATTAAAGAGATAATTAAGAGAATGAGGGACCTACATTCAACCAATGCCCATCATACTTTAGTTGTAGATAGTTTAGAGGAATTAATAATCCAAGTTGACTTGATAACATGTCAAATTGATAGATGGACATCTTACAAAGATAGATGTAGGGATTACTATGCTAAGAAATTGCCATCACATTCTATGAATGATAAAAAAATCATAAAATATTAAATTTTTACATTATTCATTGATCCATAAACTATTTCACCACTCCCGTTATCGTGAAAAGTTCCCAATCCACTAGTGCCACCATAATTTTATAAGGAACATTTTTTTGGGATAGATGTTGGATGGTATTTGATTATACACCTTGTACTAACCATGAGTTTATTTTGTATTTTTTGAGGAAAATATATTGTAATTTTATCTTTAATGAAATTCTTAATTATTTTGACCACTCAAAGTTTTAGGGCTGATAAAAATGTTGTGGAAGATACACAAGGGGCATGTCATGTGCCTAATCAACCTACAATAGTCCCTAACCAAAATTCATGTCAACATAAGACAATACCATATTTAGTGGAGTTTATCAATATTGACACTGGTCACATGTTTAATTCACTTATTGTCATCCTTTTTCAACTTCCTAACATTGATGCCAACATTGTTAATGCTCAACCACACCATCAGATATGTTATGGCACTATATGAAACTGTGACTTCCCCTGTGTAGGTACCTTATATATTTTATATGTTAAATCCAGATATATTTGCATTTAAAATTTAATAATAAATTTTAAAATAAAATTTAATAACATAATTGTATTTTTATTTTTTACAAGAGGATATGGTACCATCATTTTCATAACCATATTTTGGGTCATCTAATAGTGACTATGTTATTTTTACTCAGCTAACCTATACATATATGGAGCTAATTTTTCATTAATATTATACTTCATGTACATATACATTTATTTATATAGATATTTTGAAGTAAAAATTATATTTTGTTTGTTCAATTGATGACCATAATGGAGACTCATCCATTGATATGGGTAGTAATAGACTTAGGAATTGTTGTTAAAATTTCATGTGCATCTACTCACCTAGGTATGTTAATTTGTAATTTTCAATTATAAATATAGATGTTTTTTAATAATTTTAATATATACTTATGTTATAATTGATGTGAATGTATTTTATATGCAAGGTTATCTGATGATGTTTGATAGTCCTATTGAGATGATTATCAAGGTACCGACTCATGTTGTTTCTCCCTTCCACACCTTTGTGGGTGAGGCTCATCTTGCCATTGACCTTATTGAGAATCAAAATAAAAGTGAGGGTGGCCATGATATTATGGTAAGTGAATATTTAAATAGTTTTTATATCATTTTAAAATTTACATTTGAACTTGGTTGCATGTCTAGTTTGTAAATTTTCTAATAAAGTTTGTATATGGACAAGTTCATCTACATGCAAGATATGAGCATAGACGGACTTGAAATCAAATCTTAGAGGAATCTAAATCATTTCAGGGACCTTCATCTAAAATTAAGGAATATTATTGAGAGCCTTCTTTGGGTAAGAAAAATAGATGGAGACATTTTGATGGGTAGGATATGTCTTACATGATGTACTTTGTATGTATTTTTTACATTGTGTGTTTCTATGGCATTGACCCAAAATTATATTATATTCATATTTCCTATGCCTTTATGGATCCTATGGATGTGTGTGTGTGTGTGTGTGTGTGTGTGTGTGTGTGTGTGTGTGTGTGTGTGTGTGTGTGTGTGTGTGTGCACATTCTATATTAATGTGATAGGTTACAACATTTCAATTTTAGCTAGGATAGTTGATTATATAAAAATGTGTTCATTACAAGTCACCTCCAATAGAGATTTTTTATTTTGTATGTAAGTATGTATGACTCCCTATATGTCTTTCACTCTAACATCATCTTGCACATATATATATATATATTTTAATATAGAATAATATATTTTCATATATACATTTCCTTTTTTTGTGACAAAGAGTTGGGATGTCATTGATTAAAGTGTTTAGAGATAGTGGATATCTAGATAAGGGCTTGTATGATAATGTATTTAGACATATAGTTGGAGGGTATCAATGGATTCTATTAGGATATTTAAGAGAGGTATGACAAAAATATGGGTGTTAAGGATGATGATACATTATGAGATGTCCAAGTACATGGAGTAAGGGCATCTAGTTAGGACGTTTCAACACTATAAATCATAAATACTGAGCTGTATTGGTAGGAATCCCAAAGACTAAATAAAAATTTCTTTAGTTTGAGGGAAATAATGTTTCTTTCATATATTTCATTGTATAGGATGATTAGAAGTAACATCAATGAATGAATAAAATGTAGCATCAAATTTGTTAAAAAATACTACTAACGTGAGCTAGGTCCCCATTGGAATTAAGAAGCTCAAAAAGGCATAAAAATTTAGTGCATAAAATAATGTGTATGTGTTCCTTTATTAAAAAAAATACAATGTTTTCCAATTTTTATAGTTTACCTCTTTCGAGACTTTTGCTACCATTATTATTCTCTACATCATTTTGGGCCTTGCACATGGGAAGACAAAAGGTATCAAGTTATTTTTTGGTTCCCATCCTCAAAAGCTATTAAGTTGAGATTTATAACTTTGATAAATTAAAAAAGTCCATTGGTAACCCCCTTTTGGCCCAAAAATCACATGTACTTACCTGATATCTCAGGTTCAAAAATAGAGTTTGTGCTTGTGTTTGGATATGTCTGTGTTCCTTAAACAACTCGATGTGGTCAATTGATTGCAGACTCATCTTCTTTGAAGATGACAAAATAATTATTTTTTATCACATGTGCCTATGTCTATTTAAAGGGATGAGATGTTTTGATTTTTTTAGTTATGTATATAAACATCCACTTTCCTTTTCCTTACCTTGGATACGATAGGTGTACTTGTGAAAACTAGAAACATGCAAAAAAAGAAGAGGAAGTGTAATGGGCTAAGATGACCCAATCACCCAATTTTATGATTGATCACTACCTACATATATAGTTTTTTAGAGGATAAAATCAAGCCATATGTTTTTGGATGCCTAGTGTAATTGCATCATTGTGTTCCTTGATTATATGTATGCAACTAGTAATTTTGCATTGATAATTGACAATGTTAGCTCTTGACTTAATTTGAAATACTTCAAACATGGCTTATGACTACTCCTAATGAATGATATTAGAATTTTGGAAGAATAAGACACATTTTGTCAATGTGTAGTATTGTATAAGTGCTTAATAGATAGTGCAAAAATAGGATCTGTTGCCTTAATGAATGACCTTTGATTTGTATTTATAGGATTTGAATTGAATAATTTAATTTACATGACTTGTGAAGTGTGTGAAATGACACAAAAAAATATCTCAAATTTTGAAATCTAAAGAAATTAAGTGGCATAAGTATGCGGTTGTGCTAGGTGGACAGGTCTATGGCTGCAAACTTATTTGCCTAATGTAGACCTATTCCAAAAAAACAAGGACAACTATTATGACATTGGAAGTAGTCTGAGAGTGATATAAGGTAGTTTACCATTAAAGTAGAAATTCCTATGTATTAGTGATGATGAATAGAGGGTTTAATATCACATATTAAAAAATGACTAACAAAATGGAGAATAAAAATTACATTTAAACATAAATCAAATAATTTACAATATATAAAGAATTAACATTATCAAATAAATTTATCTAAATTTAAATATCTACAATTAATAGATATAATAAATTGCACAAATAGACTCCTTGCCATATTAATACCGTAATGATCTCCCATGTTCAAAAAACCTAGACTTGAGGTATGAAAAGGTAGATCCATTGGAGCCAAATTAAGGAAGGTGAGTCAACTTTTCCCATTTAGCATATATGGATTTTAACATATTATTGTGAATTATTAAGTATAATCAATAATTTAAACTCATCTTGTCGCTAAAATTCATTGTTTATCTTATCCAATGGTGTGGTCGATATTCACAGCACCACTTCAAGACTACTGTCCTTTCGTGCTTTATGTCAAAAAAAAAAAGTTCGTCTTTATTAAATCAGAGGCATGTAAAGACGTATAGGGACTCACCCTGCACGACGTACAAGCTCCATGGTCGTGAGATTCGCAGGATCCATGGCGGGATATATGCATTTGCAATTTATCGTCAAGGCCTTCACTCATACATCACAAAAATAATCACTTTCATCTTTAGGGGGAGTGGTTTTGTTAGATTGACATGGTTAATAAGGAACTGGTTTGGATAGAATAACATGGCTTTTTTGGCATTCATATGTTCCTCGTCATTATGATTATTATAACAATGACCACCTGTCAACAGTCAATAGCATGGCTCTCCAATTTTTTATGATGATTAAAGATATGTAAAACGAAATAAAAGAATGAAGAAATATCCCCTCCCTTCTTGTTTCTGACACACTCATCTTTCACGGTTTCTGTACTACAATTTTATATGTTTTTTTGTAACATTTTTTTAATAAATGAAGACCACCTAGATCACAACAACAGTAATAATAACAAAGTTTTAATTTTTTTAAAATATGTTCCTTCTATACTGTTTATCCTTCACATTGCTCTATCATTCGCATTCCACTTTATTTGGAATTAAGGAAAAATATGTAAGAGAAGGAAAGATTTTGAGGAAATAGGATTATAAGATGAAGAACATTTAAAATCGAAGTCTTTATATATTAATATTTTAAGTATTATTAGTTTCTTTTTTTCAAATAAAAAGTTATCAGAATTGAAAACATAGATATAAAAAAAGGTTTTAAATATATAATCAATAATACAATTTTATTAATTTCAATACTTATTTCTTTCAACTACCATAATAATTTTTTGTCATTCAATATTTTTCATAACTTTATTTTTCCCTCTCTCTTTTTTATCTTTTAAAAATGCATTTGAAATTCCTTGTATGCACTAAATTGATGTATTGTGTTCTTCATTCCCCGTTCGCATTCTTCATCTTTAGTGAACCCTAATATCTAAATTAAAATAAATACAATCACGACATATTGTGAATTTCATATTTGTAGTGGAAATAAATATTTTTTACTATTTTATAAAACTTGTCCTTTTAAACAAAAAGATTGTATATATAAATATAATTAACTGTAAAAGATTGTGATTAATTTGAAAGCAACCAACTTCTCCACTAAGAATGATTAATTAAGGTTAGAAATAACATTTAAGGTTAATGTAGGTTGCGATTATTTCTACATTGAACAATATTGTTCACCAATAACCCTTTTTCAAATTAGGTGTCATAAAAATCTATGTAAAAATATATATTTATTTTATATTTTATTTTAATAACAAGTAACATGAATCACATAAAGGTAATTTAATATAAGACTATTAAACATTAGTCATACAAAAACACATACACAAATTTTCACTCAAGTATTTGAAATTTACAATCATTTAAAAAATTATAAAGATTAATTACATAAAACGATCATTCACACACATACAAATTACAATTAACTTTCAAATCATTAGTTATATTAATAATATTTTAATAAAATTTTGAAAATATTCTTTATAACATAAAAATTCTCATAATAATGAAAAACATAATAAAAAATAATAATAACCCCATTTATGACCTCTACCTCTACATAATCCTAATCACAAAAAGAGTTTACAATCCTACAAAACAATAAAAAAGCATAATACAAAAACAACAATAACCCCATTTATAACCTCTACCTCTACCTTTACATGATCCAAATCACAAAAGGAGTTTACAATCTTACAAGACAATTACCACAATGATGAACCGTAACTCCCATAAACTAGACTCATTCTAATGAGATATCTATGCATATAGTTAAGTTCTAATGTAATTCTTACACCAAAGATATCACATATAATTAAGAGTTATTTAGCGCTAGTACAAACAACCAAACTATCTAAATCACATTATTAACATGGTGCTCTATTGATCTCCATCTTAATCTTACTCACTTCAAGAACAATACGAGGTGCACTATCTATAATAAAAAGCACATACAATCCAATTTTGACATAGGGAATACATGCTTTTGAATGCATGTCAAAACATTAAAAAAATAAAAATTAAAAATTAAAAAAATTAAAAAAAAAAAAAATTAAAAATTGTTCCAAAATGTATATAAGAGATCATTTGTGCCTCCCACAACAGAATTGACGCATTTCAGATTTACTTATGTAGTTCTTCATCAAAGATAAATATATGTAAAAACAGCAAACTGCATACCTTAAAAATTGAAAGAAAATAACCATTACACAAAATATTCCCCAAAAAAATAAAAAAAATAGATGACCATTATCTTAAATTTCTAACAACAAAAATAAAAAAACAATTGAAATATAAAACTTGAGTTTTTATCTTTTTCAAATTTTTATCATAATTTAAGAATGCTATACCAATAAATTTATTATTTAAATTTATTATTTTTAATTATAATACTAATTGGTTTAAATTTGTTAACAAAAATTTAAAGATTTTTTAAATTATTTCTATAAAATACCTATTATTTTATAAAAGGTAACCTATTTATTTCATCTTATATTTTAATGTGTCTAAAATAATTTAAGATAAATTATTAAATAAAAATTCATTAAAATTTTTAAAATGGAAGGGACCAAAAAAATTGAAACAATAAATCTAACTAAGATTATAATGAAAAGAGATCTATAAACAAAACCTAAAAACCATCTTCTTATATCGAAAGAGAGAGAAAACAATAATTTTATAAATTAAAGGTTTTCATGCATGATTGATCCCTATCCCTTTATCTATATTTAAATTTTTAGGATGTTTTTATATTTCTATTGCGTCCCTTAACTTATGTTTATGGAAGTGATCTCCTTCTACTAAAATTATTACTTCTTCAATATTGATAGCATGTTTAGACTTGAAAGATTGTTCAACAAGGGTTGTTTTTCTTTCCTTTCAAAATGAATGCTTGCAAAATGTTTTTTAATTCTAGCTTTAACTGATCTTTCTATCTCCCTTATGTAAGGTATACCACAAGAACAATCAATCTTGTAGACGCCACTTCTAAGGTTTGGGTCCAACTTGTCTTTAACAGACCTTAAAATCATGTGCAACTTATTGATGGAAAGAAAAGTGGAGTGAATATTCTAGGATTTGAGAATTTTAGTTAATTTATATGAAATATCTTCAATATAAGTTAGATAAGCTATGGGTCCTTCTACCAAAGAATATTTACATTTAGTTCTATCGATATTTATTTAACTTACTTGATAGCATAAATTATTTTTTTCCATGAGTATTCATTCAACTTAAAAACTTCATTAAGGTGTATGATTTCATGATCAATGTTCTCCTTATCACAAATTTTAAAGGCTCTAGTAATTAAAGTTTTGATAAACCCTACTTTTTAAGCATGATGGTGATGGGAGGAGGCATATAAAGCATGATGGTGATGGGAGGAGGCATATAGGGAAAGGTCTATATGTGTGTCTTTTCTATAGACCTTACTAGCAAATGAACCATTCTCCTTAAGAATGAGGATACCTAGAAAATGGTAGTTGGTATTATATCTCAATTTATTTGATGAATTTTATGTTAGGAAATAGATTGTTAATGTGAGAATGGAACTCTTCCAATTTGTCTAACCCATGTTGCCAACATAAGCTAGTGTCATCCACATATCTTTTCCACCATTTGGATTTCAATGAAAAATAATGAAGTGCATCTTCAATTTTTTCAATAAAGAGGTTGGCAACCATGGGAGATAGAGGAGAGCCCATTTCCATTCCTTCACATTTTAGATAAATGATACCTTTAAAGGTGAAGAAAGCAGAGTTCAAAAACAAAGTGACCAAATTAGCCATTTCTATGATAGTAATATTATAAACTAATTCTACCACTTCATTGATATGAACTTTGGTGTAGAGCGACACCCCATCAAATCTTACCAACAACACATTATTTTCCACCTTTTATCCTTAACAAATTTTAAAAAATCACTTGAGTCAAAAACAAAAGAGGAGGTTTCTCTTACAAGTGGTTTAAGTATATTGGTGAAGAATATCACAAGATTATAAGTCAGGGAGTCAGTTGTGTCTACAATAGAGCTTAATGGGACTTCTGCTTTATGAATTTTTGAAGCACCATATATCTTGGGGGTAACTTATTTATTAGGAATCAACTTATTTTTAATTAAATTATTAAACAGTTTCTTTCTTGATGAAGGATCACAGAAGTGGATCTGAAACATGTCAATTTTTAAAACATGACACAGTTTCTTCCAAAATATTATTTATTATTTTATGTATTGTAAAAATATTAAATATTTAACTCATCATTTCAAAGGCAATAGATTATCTTATCTTATCGATGTAATTTATTTTAAGGCTTTATATTATAAGCTAATATATCATTTACAAAAAACATTTAAACTTATCATTTAAATATTAAATAAAAAAACTATATATATATATATATATATATATATATATATATATATATATATATATATATATATATATATATATATAATACTTAAGTTTTTAAGTAACAATAGTTGATGCATACATTTATCTTTTGGAGATCATAATTTTTTATTTGTGAATTTGTTTGAGTTTTTATTCAATAAAAATGAATATATAAAAAATATGAATGCATCCATAACCCCATACTCTAATTCAAGTGTATTATAATATGTTTTTAGGGTTGTAAGAGACCATCTAAATGTCTGAAATTGCATTCTAGTATTTTTTTATTAATTTTAGTAATTTTGAAATTGGACAAATTTTTAAATAGACTTGAACTTGAGTTTGAAACTCACTTAAAATTATGAATTTTGGGTTTAAGAGATAATTAGAAATTCCTATACCCATCCAAACATTCATATAAAAGTTACTTAACAACTACCAAAAATAACAAGGTCAATTAACTTTATGTAGCTTTTTAATTTACTTAATTTTTTTTATTTTTTGATATCAAATCTAATTTTGAGATAAATTTTATTTAAAGACTTATATAGTTATTTTAATTTATTCATGAAGAATCAATAAAGATTATTGCTTTGTTTTTTATTTAATCAATAGGAAAAAGGGGTCCTGAACCTTATAAAAAGTAGCCCCCAAGGCAAAAAGGTCTTAAACGTACTATAAATAGCATATTAATATCACACAATAGACAAAACAATAACCAAATTTGACCTAGTGGGTCGAACACCCTTAGCCCAAAACTAGGTCTATGAAACATGCTTAAGAAGATCTCACTTCCTCTTTTAGAAAAAATTCCAATAAATAGTATTATCTCCATTTTTAGAATTAGTATATGAAAAGAGGTGAAAAAATCACCAATTCATCATAAAGGGGTGGTGCTTGGGAGGAGGACACACTAGCATCAACTCCATCAACAAACAATGTACTAAAAAAACAATCCTAGTCTAAACTGAAGCAACAAAAATAGCAATATCATGGGAGAGCGTAGAAGAGGACCTTATTATAGTTCCAACAACAAAAAAAGAAATTCCATGTAGTAGTCCTAATAGCTATATCAGTAGTGGAGGTCCCAACAATAATCTCAAAATCATCAGCAACAATAGGGAAGGACCCTATAGCAGTCCCAACAGTAGAAGAGTCATGCAGTGGGGGAAGGGGATCCTTCCCATCATCAAAAGGAGGCTCAAAATCATTTGATTTAGATTCATTGATATCAACACCTATTGTAAGGTGTTCTTGAAGAGCATCCTTCCAACAAGATGAATCTCGAGGAACATTCAAGCGAGGGCATTCGGAAGCCAAATGGCTCATACTATAGCACCTCTAATAAAGAAATGGGATACCTTCATAATCCAAAGGTTGGCACCAAGAGTGATCAACAAATTTTAACACCACTTCTATTGGGAGAGGCATAGACAAATCCAAATCCACTAAAATATGAGCATATGTGTTGTAAGAGAAGAAAGGAGTGGTTTGATCCACTATGAAAAAATGGCCCACCAAGTTGCTAAAGAGACAGATTTGGAGGATGAATCCAAACTGGTACCTATTGAAAGATTTAATGAGAGGGTTAAAGGTAGACACCCAAGGCTTTGGCATCCATACATTTTGTCCCCAAAACCAAGACCAACCATTCAAAATAGAATTTCAATCAGCAACTGAATCAAAACCAACTACAAAGAATCCTTTAACACATGGGTATATTTCTATTTTCTCCTCTATAAGGAGATGTCACCTCAAAGATTCAGGTGTTTAGATCCTACAGTCATGGCTAGAATCTATCAAATCTGCATATCAATATCTTAAATGGTATGTTAAATATAACTATTTAAATATTATTGCTTTTTAAATTCTTAATTTCATCAATAATATACTCTACATTATTCTCACAATAATAATATACTTTACCTTGTATCCTTAACAATATCTTTCTATATTTTTCAACCCACAATAATATACTTTCTTATGAATAAAAGATTGAAAGATATTAATACTTATTTAATTTCAAATAAATTTCAAATTTTACTCTTTTATTTGAGAAAAGAAAACCATCTAATATTTGATACACCAAATTACTCATATAAAATAGTTTAAATTTAGTAAGCATAAATAAATAAACAATGGTTTGTTTTACTTTTGGTTGTTTTTTTAGTGTAGGTCGTATAGAAATTAAAAACATATATAAGTCTAAAGGAATTATCTTATGTATAAAATTAGAAGTTATCTCAAAGGTGCAAGTTACACTAAAAGGGATGGCTTAATTTTTGCCTTTAGGAAAGTAAGGTTTTGTAAAGGTAAGGCATGTAAATTAGTAGTTGTGCCTCATTTTAAACCCATGAATACCAATCTCATATTACCTATTGTTCATGAAGTTTTGAATAATAATGAGTTATGTGGGGAGAAGACCATCCATTTCCATTTCAGGATATGGGTTCAAATAAATTAGAGAAGATACACATGTAAAGTTCAATGATATTTCACCCTTGTTAATGTAATTTTTAGCTTCCATCAAACTGTTTTAGTTACCCAACACATAATCGACACAAGGGTCATATCAGTGAAAAATAGATGTAAAATGTATAATGACTCATCTTAAAACATATATAATGAACCATTTATCAATTTAGACAAGTCTAAAAATAATTAGACAAACATAATTAAACAATGACAAATAGAAAATGTTTCTTAAATGAAAGATGCATCTTATACAATCTAATCAGCCAATGTTGGTTTTTGTATGCAAATAAACATGGAGACAAATATTTTGAAGTTTTTTTAGTCTTACTCTTAATAACACTTAATAGTATCCATTGTTTTTTTTTTATAGTAGTGTTTATTTGTCTTTATTCAATTATTGGAGAAAAGGTGAAATTACTCCAAATGCCATTAGTACTCCCAATTTTGAGTAGTCTATTAAACCTAGGTTTGAATCCCAATTATTTGTTTCATAATCTCTCATTATTTTTGTGGTCTGATGTGTTTCAAATTAGGCACCACCCCTGTTGTTATAGATTCTTTTGTTCATGTTGCAACTATAATATTAAATAGTGTAAATTATGTTAGAAGGGATGTAATTTTCTATTTTGGTAAAATAGGGTTTGTAAAGTGAAAGAGTGTAAATTGATATTCGTACCTCACTCAAACCTCATTACCACTAATCCTGTATCACCTTTTTTACATTAAGCATTGATCAACAATATTCAAATATTCATTTTAATAATACTTCCAAAAAAAAAATTCCCTGACTTGTTCTTTGATAGATTTTATGTTTTTTTAATGGTTTTTTTAGTAAGGATAAATAAGAAACTTATGAAAATAGGCTCTAGTTATGCCCAACATTTCTTATTGGGGTTCGACTATGGATTTTTTATATGTTTTTATGCTTGACCCAATTATATGTAGGTGTTAATATATTTGTAGCATGGATGAACAAAAGCTAAAGATAGACATGTGGTCCTTAAAGTCATGTCTATTTATCAATTGTATTGCAACACTAATTCGCATTGCACATCAAATCAAACGTGAGTCCATGCCACAATCAAATCAACCCTTGTGAATCCATGCCACAATCAAATCAACCCTCGTGAGTCCATGCCACAATGTAAGATGTCACCATGTCTAACTTTGACAATAGAAAATGCCAAGCCAAAGATGTCACCACTTGTAAGATGTTGCTACCCTATTCTTGGTTTGGTGTATAATGTGAGCCCTCATGTATGTGTTATATAGTTTTCGTATATATAATTATATTACCGTATCATAAATATATATAATAGTATAATATTTTTATATATTATATATTAATATTTTTATAAATATTATATAATATATATTATAATATTTTTATAAATTAAATATTACTATATATATATATATATATATATATATATAAACACCTATAGGTATTCTTTGAGAGGCATGCATGGGGAGGGGTGGAAGGATAATTTTGGGTAATGGCATGAGTGTGTTAACATTTAATATTTTAGAGCAGACATTATAAAAAATACTCTACCTACTTTTTATTTATTTATTTGGACTCTAATTATTTAATAACATGATTATTTAAAATTTAATTATGTATTTACCATGTTAAAATATATGCTATGTGAATTATATTTATTTTTGTGGTAATTTTATTTATCTTAAAATAAAATTATTTATGTACTTGGGTTTTAATTATTTAATAAAATAATGAATTATAATTTTATTGTAATAATTTTATTTATTTTAAAATAACATGATTTAATTATATATTTATCATGTTATAGAATATAATGAGTGAATTATGTTTATTATTGTGATAATTTTATTTACTTTAAAATTAAAAAAAATATTTATTTAAATTTATTATTAAATTTATAATAATTTTATTTATTTCAAAATAAAATAATTTATTTATTTACTTCCCATGGTATAATATTCGGTGGGTGCCTATAATATATATGATAATTCTAATTATATAAAGACGAGATCACAAATTATTTTTTTACATGAAGACTATATTGAGGTGCGAGACTTTATTTTCCAGAACAGTTTTTGAATCTCTATGCGACACCTTTTTTTCATCATTATAATTATGAATTAAAATAGGTATACGAGGGCATTGCACTACAAGGAATATCCAGTCACAGGTAATCATGGAAATAATCTTGTGGAGCTTGGATTGCCAATTCCAATGGCTTAAAAGTTTCAAATGCCTTTTCAACAAACCCATTTTGTATATATCCTGCAATCATTGCAGTCCAAGAGAGCACATCTTTTTGAGGCATTTTTTCAAACAGTTCATACGCCTTGCCTAAGCTTCCGCCTTTTCATACATGTCTACTAGGGCACCCCTGACTCTAGTTCGGGTCCATTGGCACACAACTATGCTCTTTGGTGCCTCCCATGCCGTCACCTATCTCTTGCCTCTTGCAAAGGATGAGAGAGATGCCGGGCGACAGTCAAAAACGGTGTCCAATGCTATGAATGGCAGAGGCCAACCCATGGTTTTTGGCCATACAAAATTAATATAAAAAATTCCACTGCATGATATTTTAATTGCAACATGTACCTTGCAAAAATAGCTGGCATATACTTATGATAGGATTGGCATCTGGGAAGATGCAAGAACAAATCTAAGGTTTGTTTCTCCCAGTAGAAATGCCTTCGGCCTTTTAAATTTTTAAAAAGAAAAAAAAAACACGCAAACTATATTTAATTTTAGTTTTTACGATTATCGAAATTGTATCAATCCACATCTACACCTAAACTGAAACCTCTTTACAGCTATCACATTGTATGCTAGCATTATAACATATATATTGATCAACTCCTTGCTTCATGAGCATCTAACATGCAAAAATAAGTGGCCAAAAAATCCTGAAAGCTGAGAAAATGGCCATCGAAAGAGGCCCTTCAGTCACCTTCATAAACCTACCTGTGATATTGGCTAAGAGTTTAACGTATGATATTTTGTTTATAAAAAAACTAAGTATTGCTTTTATGTACCTTATTGATATGATATGAATTATATACCTTTTTATTATTTTATTGTTAAGATTGTAGTGAAATATTATAGATACTAGAAACTATATGAAGTGTAATGCAGATATTTAAAAAAGTTAAGAAGAGTCATGCTACTTATTGGAAAGAGAAATGAGATGAAATATGAATATGAAATTTTAAAAAATCATTTGAAGTATTAATCATATTTTACATAACATAATTAATAAAGTGTATTTAACATATATAAATAATGTTTAAATATTAATAATTAATGTTTCATCTTAAAATTATATAATAAAAATTAATAAACAATAGAAAAGAAAACACAAAATGAAATGGAAATGAATAATTATACAAATTCTCATTATATTTCTTCTAAAATATAAAATATTATATCCTTAAAATATTGTAATACATTTTATAACCCATATATGTTTCTATGAAAACTAATTCTTAAATCAAATTTACCAAAACAGTACAAATTAAAAACATGTTAAAATTCATATCAATATTAGATATTTTAATAACACTATGTATTGACATTAAAATATTGTTTTTTATTATGGTAAGCTGCAAACAAGGGTACAGATCCCTATACAAAATAGCCCAGAAGGCAAAGCAAAGCTCCACACAGTGCAAGAACAACACAAAAACAATAGACAGATAACAAAGCCCAAAGGCAAAAAAATAAAAAGGTAATAAGGTTGTAATAAACAATAGAATAAACAATTACAACCCTTGACTTAGCAAGTCGAACACCCTTGACCTTTGTGCTAGTCTGAGAAACATGCTTAGGAAGACCTCGCTTCCCCCTTTGGACAACAATCCAAAAACATCATTATCTCCATTCACAAAATTATGATATGTAAGAGGTGAAAATCTCACCAAATCCTCAAAATGGGGTGGAGCCTGGGGAGAGGAAACAACAGCACCAGCCCCAACAACAAACTACGCACCCACAACAGTAGTCCAAGTCACAATAGCATCAGTAGGCAAGATCCCTGTAGTAGTTCCAACAACATCAACAACAGTAGGGGAGGTCCCTGTTACAGTACCAATGGCAGAAGAACCATGCAAATTTGATGGCACTACAACAATAGCATCAGGGGAAATCCTAGTAGCAGTTCCAGCAACAATAGCAGTAGGGGAGATCCCTGTAGTAGTCCCAGAAGTAACAACAATACTAGGAGAATTCCCTGCAGTAGAAGAGCCGTGCAATGGGGGAAGAGAATGGTTCCTGAAATTAGAAGGAGACTCAAAATCTTTTGAGATAGAATCATCATCAACAACATTTACCTAAGGTGTTTTTGTGGAGTATCCTTCCACCAAGATGAATATAGAGAGACCCTCGAGTGAAAGCATTCACATGCCAAATGGACCATATAAAAGCACCTCCGACAATGAAATGAGTTCCCTTCATAATCCAAGGACTGATACCAAGAGCAATCGCTAACTTGTAAAATAACATCTACCACGAAAAATATAAATAAACCCAATTTTACTAAAATACAAGCATGATTAATATGAGAGAAGAAATTAATAACTTGATCCACCATAATAAAATGGCCTACCAAATACATAACAATATTGTTAGTTATCTCAACAAAGTTTATTTTCTTAAGAAATCATGCAATAAATAAGAAGATCTAAATCACATTGAACTGTGCTAGTAAACTTTCTCTTTGCATATTTGTTTTATGGTTTGATTGAAAGAAATAAAACTATAAGTATTAGTTTGGGATATAAAGACGTCAATAAAACCTATACATTTATATATAAACATTTAAATATAAGAGAAAAAATTAATAGTATCTAATACAATAAAATAAATATTCACAAAATATATTTTCCATTACGATAAAAGACATCATGTTATTGATTCAATTTATTGACAGGTTATATGGCACATCCGCACCAATGTGTGTCACATAGCAGAGGCAGAAAAATATTATAATATTATTCAGGGATGGGTTTCAAGGCTTATGTCTTCATTGAAAATCCAAATTAAGAACAATATTTCCATTTTAGGTAATGGAAATAAATGGCCAAGGAAAATAGGCTAATGTGCATTAAAATATGATTTACGCATGCTTTCAATAGTATAGCAAACTTTCTTTTGTGGACTATGATTTTATGTACAGATTTTTTATTTTTTTAAATAAAATTAATATGTTATTAATGTTATCATTTAATTGAGTTGATAATACAAATTGAATCTTTACATTTGTTTTATACATTAATAAATAGAAAAAAATAAATATAATTTAATGAATATTCTTAAATAAATTTTACAAAACTAAAATTTAATTGTACAAAAGTGTGATTATATAAAATACAATGATTAAAATTAATTTATGTTTATTAACTTTAATTTTTTTAATTATATTTTATCAAAATAAATTAATCAATCAAAAATAAATAAATAAAATATCAAAATAAAATGAAATAAAAATAATTCTCATAAATGTAATTCATTCAAAGTAACCTCAACATAACATATTGAAGTACCTTCGTAATAGTTGGAGAATCTAATTTCTAACTTATTTTTTTACAATAAAATTTTAAAGGGAGAATGAAATATTATACATAAATAATTTTCAATCATAAATTAAATATAAAAGATAAGGCTCATTACATTTAATTATATAAATATAATTAATATTTTAAAATTAATTATCATTAATAATATATTGGAAATATCTAATGTATATATAAACTTGTCATTTATAAAATTAAGTTTAATATTATATCGAAAAGAAGTTTGATTAAAGATTTTAAAATAAAAAAATATTTAAATTTATTTTGTTGTTATAGAGAAGGTATTTCATAGTCAACTTATGTGTACAAATTCTGTCAAAACCAACATCAAATCGAGATTATATCTATATATATATCTATATATATATATATATATATATATATATATATATATATAATCTTCTATGCTTTCTAAACAACTCAAAAATCTAATTATGTTTCCATTATTTTTATAATATTACGATATTTTATGACATTGAATCATTGATTCCTTGTAAACATACATATGTTAATATTTTTTTTTTTTAACTCAAATGAAAATGAATTATATTTGGATAACACATATTAAGATCATGGCTTTTACAATTATCGAATTTGTAAGTTTAAAAAAGTAAGCGGATTGCAATCTTAACCTTTTGTAAATCATGATCCGAAAGTCATTGTCCACCTACTAGATATGTGAATTAAATCATAGATCTTCTATTGGTTAGATGGATTAATAATTGTTGTGGTCAACTAAAAGTGAGTGGTAGTTTCAATTGATACATTTTCTATGTCCATTTTTTTTTTTTTTTTTGGCTATTCTTTAAGATGTAAAAAACATTTATTATTTTTATTTTGTAATATTTTATTTTATTAATTTGGTTTTTGCAATTAATAAATACTGAAATCAACATGATTACACAAGTCAATATCAAATTAGTGTTTTCACATAAACAAAGTCAAAATATTTTTATTTTGTAATTTTTGGAAACCATTATTACATAAGCCAATATTAAATTAGTGTCTCCACATAACCAAGGTCAAAATAGAGGCAAACATAAAAAAAAAACACACACATATATATATAAAATAAAATTTGCAATAAAAAATGTATGTTTATAGTTGTGTTAATGCCACTAACTCAATTTTTTGCCCTCTCCCCATACTAATGCATGACGCATGATAAACTAATCATATCCTTTTTCAAAAAAGGAAATATGACGTAGGTAAAAAAGGC
The DNA here is from genome assembly GCA_037957365.1 of Torreya grandis. Taxonomy (NCBI): domain Eukaryota; kingdom Viridiplantae; phylum Streptophyta; class Pinopsida; order Cupressales; family Taxaceae; genus Torreya; species Torreya grandis. Next base: position 81,656 of record JARHVA010000977.1, read on the forward strand.
AAAGCTCATTATAATATATCTTGGAAATAACGTATTTAGTTGAAGGGAAATTATTTTCGTAGGTTTGTTGCTTTGTTTATATGTAAAATTATTTCAATTGTTTATGTTTGTATTATTATTGTTTTTATTTTTATTTATTTTTGGGTGGGGGTAGGGGATGGACGCGAGTGCAGGAGAGTATATATAACTTTAAATATATATTCATAATTTATAAAACTAACACACTTTAATGCATTTGTATTTAGATTAGATGAAATAATATATTAAATAATAAATTAATGATACATATAATTTAACAAATAGAAGAAATATACAACAATAAATGTGAGTTCAAATAAAATTTTAAGATAAATATAATTTTGAATAAATTATAATTATAAAAAAATAAAAATAAAATGAGATGTCATAGATTCTCTAAACCTTCAAATTCAATGTCATAAAGTTTTGAAAAATAATAAATACTTTTAAACTACATATTCACTCGCAAAGAATGTTGGAAATCATAAACACAGTTTTGTCAATAAATGAAATAGGAGAGAGGTACACAATAGATTCTTGAACAAAATATGATGCAATATCCGCTCATAAACCATCTTATCACATATAAAAATATCTAACCATCTTTACCACCAATGGAAAGTCATGACAAAAATTCTAAAGACCCAAAAATAGAATCATTTATTGAAGCTATCCAAAAGCATTCGAATCTTGTAAAGAGAAATTTCCAAATTTCTAGAACTAGGGAGAATTAACCAAAATATGATACATAAAATGAAAATGCATTATAAAATTTCATTAGCCAGAACCACTTAGAAATCCTCTTTGCAAATTATAAAAAATCATTCTTTCTTAAAAACTAAAGGCAGTATAGATGTTACCAATATAAAGACTATCAATAGAAATTTTAAACCCATCAAGAGTGAATTCCAAATTCAAAGGATTGAGAAAATAGGAACCAAAAGATGATTATATATTTGCTTCAATCAAAAGAACATAAAGATGATTCCTAAGATTTGAGAACATAACTATGTGAAGCATAGAGATACTTCTAGTCCACCCTCTCCTTGCCAAAAATTCCATGCTTGAATCAAAAGAACATAAAGATGATTCCTAAGATTTGAGAACATACCTGTGTGAAGCGTAAAGATACTTCTAGTCCACCCTCTCCTTGGCAAAAATTCTAGATATAAGGGAAGATGGTGAGATTTATATCCCATTGAATGTGCCATTTACCAGACCCCCATCACAACCAATGAATGTTAAATATTGAAAAGAAATGATATTAATATATCCCATATAACTATCACCCCTTCTACAATTTGTCAATAATGAAGATGGATTAAGTGATATGAAGCGAGGGAGTTTAGTGTCATTTTCAATCAATGATTTAAGATTTCCATTTACAAGGGGTGGAGGCAAACATTTCAAATCTTGTCTTTGAGAGTTAAGGCCAATTTAAAATTAATAAGATGGTCAGTTACTTGATTATCATTAAGTTTTGATGTGATTTTTTAATCACCAACAAATATACATCAATGTATTTTGGTAAATTAATTTTCACCTAATAAACATCACTAAATTTCAAAAAAAAGCATAAAGATAAGAAGATAAGGTTTTCCTAGCATAACTCGCTGATGCTGGGAATTTGGTATACGACTGCCATATAACCTCCCCATCCACCAGTGTCTCCAACCTCTCTCTATACCACTCCAAGTCTTTTGCTACTCCTTCAAGAGGTGTGAGTATGTAGTCACCTCTCCATCTCATAAATCAAACTCTAAAGTCCCCCTGATCCTATGCCTGCCATGACAATCCACCAAGTCATAACACCCTGATGTGCTCATAAGACCAACAGTGCAGAAAAAACCTAATGCTAATGCCATACCTCATATTTACTATGTCTTTCCAAAGCTCTCGATAGATCTGAAATAGTAAAACTGGAGCCTAATCCAACATTATCTAATTGATCACCATGTCAACAAGAACACCTAACAATAAAAAGGGAAATCTACCACTACTAGAATCTAGGAGTGTATCACAATTAACAACTATCATCATAATTGTGACAAGGCATCTCCCTCCCCCATCCATGTGATACATAAGTTCATAATGGAAATTTCCCACATGCCACCTAGCATGAACAAAGTCCACACCAAACAACTAATCCATATGCGTGTCTCACTCATCATTATCAATAAGCTCTATTAGCTCACCCCATATCGATAGTCACAAAATATGATGAATGTCCTCTGGCAGGATGGTAATCTCTCCTATCGATAGCAAGAAAGTATTGGGAGCTAGGTCCCATCTCTCGATTAGGGATACTAACATTGTTACTTATCTTGACATGTGCTAGTAAAATCTTATGCCACCTAGGCCCACTACAGTCATGTGTTCCCACTTCTAGTCCATCACAGACCTATGTACCTTATCTAAGAGCTGAAACATGTAGTCCCACATCTGTAACTACTCCCTCTCCTGTAAGGTTAAACTTTTACCTTAATTTACTTTACCCTTCAAATGTAGCCCATGAATTTTACCTTTTAACTTTCACCCTTACCTTCACCTCTTTATCTCATTTTAACCCTACCTTATACCTTAACCTATTCACCTCATCTACCCCACACCATACCCTTACCCATTCCTATACCATCCCTTAGACCATTCCTACCCTTATCTTAGCCCTATAGTAACCCTCGACGGTCAAGTATCGACCGATGATGGTTCCTTGCGGAACCATCACCGATCAACCATTGACCATTGATGATTCAATGGTGGATCACCAACAGTCCACACATCGACCATTTAAAGGTCACTTATAAATCACCAATAGTTTATAGTGACCACCAATGGTCACTATGTAGAGACTAACGGTGACCCAAAATCCCTAGGTCCTCCCTAAACCTACTAATAACCTCAAAAAAACATATAATGTTTACCTACACCCTCTCTATTTATCCCTATCGTTCCTTACTGAGTACAAATTCCCCCCTCTAATAATCTTACCTCCAATTCACAACCCCACCAATTTCAAAAACCTACCCATCTAGAGAAAACAACCAAGCAAGCAATAAGAAATACCTACTTCAAATTTAATTACATCCCCTACCTCATTATGCATCCTCTATCATGGTGGAGCGCTTAAAACCACCACCATTGCTCAACCCCATACTCTGACCTTACCTTGTTTCATCCTTGTTATATCTCCTTTACTTTGGCCAACCTTGATCAACTTCTATCTCACCGCTCAACCTCAATCAAACCCACCTGACTCAGCTAGCTTGAAACTCTACAAGCCAAATCACTATAATTTATGAAAATTGTAAGGGAAAGTGCCACAAGTAGATATTTTTAAATGAGCAAATAAAGCCTCACTTGACCTTTAGAAGTTACACTTTTAGGGCTTCCTCTTAATAGTTGATAATCACTAGGTGACCACCAATGATCAACCCTAACCATTGACAGTCGAACCCTCTAGGGTTTTTCTATCCTACCATCTTCTTTTCCCAAATGACCACCTAACCTAACTTTCCCTTCACCCACCTAGCTGACCTTTTGGCTAGTCAGTCCACTTATATGCCTCTGATTGCAATGATCACACTATGATACCTTTACCATAGACTTTGTTTTCATGACCCAACTTTGCCTTTCTCATTTTGACCACATCTATTACCTTGCCATATTTGCATGAACTTGCACTACCTTTGTACACCGACTATTTAGGTGCCTCAGATCATGACCTTTTGCTATCCCAATACCTACAACCATTTTTGTTTTCTCAAGATCACATCCATTTTTTGGATACCTATGAATACATAAACTTTGTCTAGGAGATTTGGGTTTATAGGAGTAACCCATATCGGCTATGCTTAACACTGTGGCCTAATTACCCTATCACCATCCTTATAGTCCAACCTAATTTTACCACCTACCTCAATTATGGTAGCTTAGTCTATGCACAATCTATGATATCACACTTAATCATATTTTATACACCTGTTCATATTTAAATACCCACCCAATCAAACTTGGCACCCATATATCCACTTGTTAAACCCACCATCAAATTATTTCACATCATTGATTTTTGATTTGAAGGGGAATACCTCCTCCCATATATGGGGTATCCAACCTTCCATTTTTATTTTGTAGCTTCCTAATACAAACTACATAACAAAAAAGGATAAAATATAGACACTAGAAAACCATACACTATAGCTCAAGATATCGCATTAATCTTTAAACCACCCCTTGGCCCCCTTTTAGTTTATATTATTTACCAATTCTCTCAGTATTAAACTCTGACCATTTTCTAAGGAATTAACCATCAGTCATTGATGGATTAGTTAATTTTGACTATGTCCCCTTGACCATCAACGATAAGCCCTCAACCATTGATGGTTGACTCAGACTGTCGATGGTTACTTAAACTCTTACATGATCAAAAGAATCAACTACAATTCAATTGCAACTCACTCATTGATTACCAATTGCATAATTTTAGTCTATTGTTCACATAATCAATGCATGATTAGATTATTAGTCAGAGTGTTTGATAAACCATTTGTTAAACTCTTCATTTTAACCCTCATTTTCTCTATATTAAGAGATGAAGAGAAGGTTGAAATCCTCATTTAAGAGGCAAGAGATTCTGATTCTCAAGTGAATCCAAAAGTTTCCCAGCAAATGAGTAACCAGATCAGAGGGCTAAGGTGCTTCTGCAACTCATTTTATTGAGCCAAAGTACCATTATTCTACTAACATTACTCTATGATCCACAATAAGATTTTAGCCAACCCCAACATTCTTCAAATTAGTAACACCTAAAAGTTAAGTATTTGTGTTTTTTTATCAAGATTCAATAATTACCTCTATTTATTTCATTGCTTGTGTCATTTCCTTTTATTTTTCTTTCATCTCATTTCCCTATGTTAGAGTTTGCAACTCTGAACATTTCACCTCCAACCGAAAACCATCCACAAACCATTCTCACTCACTTGAATACCCAATCCCTAAACTAGATACCTCTAAGCATTATTTTCTATCTTGAAACTAACATTCAACGCAAACACCACTCCCAAAAACTCTCTATAACCTCCTCAATAGACTTCTTTTCCCAAACCAAATCCAATAGTAACTGCCAATAGTCTTACCTGACCACCGACGAACTTTTCTAACCATAGATGGTTGACAACCGCTAACAATAACCTAACCACTGATAGTTATATCCAACCACTGACAGTCACTATGTGTTATTTTACAACAACAAGCTAATTTGACCCATCTACCCATACCTAAATCCCAATTTGTGAGTTTTGATTTTATTACAGAACTTCAACTTATTTTTTAAATCAATTTTGAGTGATTTAGCATTAGTATTCAATCATTTATTATTATTTTTAATCAAAATCATTTGTTTCTTTTTAATCATTTATTGTATTTGATTTCGATACCTTCTATTATTTAATGTCAACACCTATTTTCAGTTTGTCAAAATTTAAATGTTTTAAAAATGTGGATTGACAGCCTTCAAAAAAGCTTGTGCTTCTTAGATTTAGCTCATGCTAGGCAATCCACCCTAATATCTCACTAATCCACCATTTTCTAGAATACATTCTTATCTACAAGTCATCTTCCTCAAACAAACAGGAGTATTGACAATCATCTGAATTACGTGCACACAATATATCCAAATTCTACTAACCTCACCCTTCTTTTAAATTTTACATCTTTCTAAACAAAAAAAATAAGCAAAATTTTAATGAAACAAAAGGAACTAATTTCTTCCATTTAATTTGTTTAATTATTTAATAAAAGTCACAACAATCATTTACCTTAGTTAATTATTTATAAGAGTCACAACAATCAATTCCTAGGAGGGTTGATAAAAGTTAGAAAAAAAAATAAATGTAAGGGGGGTTAACACCAAGTGACATCAATTTATTCTATGAGAACCCCCTAAGTCAAATACATTTTGGTTTGTTGAAGCGTGTAATATTTTATAATTGGAAAATTGGGAGAAAAGGGAATGAAAACACTGTACCCAAGCTGCAAGTAAAGAATGCCTTATCGCCATTTTCATAAAACAGGAAGGGAAGATATAAATTTTTTTTAAAGCGATAGAGTAATTACAATTAATATTTTAAAAAGAAATTCATATTAATTAATTTAAAATTTATAAGTTAGAGTATGTTTAAAAGTTTTAAAGTAGAAAAAGATAATATTTTATTACAATTTTTAAATGGAGAAGTTATCATAAATAAATAATTTTATTTTTCATATTCAATATTAAGAAAGTTTTATATTTTGATAAACGATTCGTCATTTTTACCAATTAAATTATAACTTTTTAATAATATTATATTATTTTTTAAAAAATATTAATAATATATAATTTATATTATTAATATAAAAAAATTATTTTCATCAAAATATAACAATTTATTATATTATTACTTATCAACTTTTTATATTATTGTTTGGCTAGTCCCTATTTATACTGTATTGATTATGGATTTTGAAAGTTAAAATAAAGATACATATTAATAAAATGGTATTCCTATTGTTAACTTGCAATAGATATATATTGATAGAAGGGAGTGTTGTTGTTGTTGTTGTTGTTGTTGTTGTTGTTGTTGTTATTATTATTATTATTATTTTGTAAAAAATATAATCATTGGAATGGTTTTTAGTTTATATTTATTTGTCAATGTTTATTTTAAAAAACATAAAAAATAAAAAATAAATTTGTAAAAAATAATAATAATTAGAATGATTTTTTATTATATATTAATTTATAGATATTTATTTAACAACATAAAAAATATTGTCGTCATTAAATAATTAAATTAAAAAGTAAAAAATAAAGAAACAATTTTTATATAAAAAATTTAAAAAAATTATTATTTTATATAAATTAATTTAAAAAAATTAGAATTTTTTGTTTATCAATATCAGAATATTTCCTTTTCTAAAAATGATCCAATTTATGTAAAATTGATATAACAATCTTTTTAAATTTTAAATGATATGAGCAATGACAATACGAATATGGAAAGTTGTAAATAAAATATTCTTCAATATTAAAATAAGAAATATTCCAAAATTTTATAATCATCCCGTATATTTAGGATGGATTTAATGGATAATTCGCTTTAGCTGGGTTCCCATGCTCAGTGCAAGCTATATATTACACAGAGGAAATCGATTGAAATTACAGAGGAAATCGTTTAAAATTTTGATAAAGAGGTCGAAGCTTTGCTCATACATAAACATGGACGGCCGAAGCTTCACAACTCTAATGATAATCTGCATCATTGCCATTGCCATGGCCATTCCAACAGGTGAAGATATTATTTCTTCTTTTTCTTCTCAGATTTGTTTTGAATAACTATTAGTTTTAATGATATCGGAAAATAATTTTGTTACCTAGTTGATTGTAGATAAATTTTATAAATGTATATTCATTATTTACATCAATAAAATGATATTGAGTGTAATTAATAGTTTTGGATGATGATGAATAAGTATTAGTTTTACTGAAAGCGAAGATGGATCTAGGTTACCTTGGGATTTTCAATTTATTTTTAAAATAATAAAGAATGTATATATATTTTTTTAAAAGATTAAAAAATCAAATTTTAAAAAAAAATCAAAAAATTAATTTTATATATTTATATTCATGTGTATGCTATTTTTAATTATCTTAGAAGTATTTTTATGGGTAGAGCGTTACTTTTTTTTCTCTACCAATTTTAATACTAAAGAGGCTGATTGACATTGAAATAATTCTCTGATATCTGCCTCAATTTTCGCCACATGTAAGATTATATTTTTTTAAATTTCAGATAATGATCCATATTGTTACGTATTATTAGGACGATCTTAGAGAGAGTGTAATGTAGATTGTTGGTAAGCTTTTAGGCTTCCATTAAGTTTGATTTTCTGATGACTCAACTAAAATATAGTGTAAGGAAACATCATCTTACCTAAAGATCTATTTATGTATTAGATTATTATGTTTTTCATCCCCAAACATTCATATCTAAATTAAAACAAATATAATCACAGTATATTTCAAATTAATAGTTAAAAATTAAAGAAAATTATTATTTTATAAAAGAAGTTACAAAATAGTGTGTATACAAATTTAATTAGAATTAAAATATTGTTATTAATTTAAACGTGATAAATTATTATATTAATAATGGTAAATTAATATTATAATAATAATTAAAATTAATATAAGGTATAATTATTTTGAAATTCAAGATCAATGTTATTCACAATTTAAATTTTTTAAATATATGTGGATTTAGTGTTCATTTCACTTTTTAATAATTTTAATTTATAATTATTGTTTTAAATTAAGTATTCTTAAAGAATTATTTAGTTATCAATATGTTAGTATTATCTTATATTTTAATTAAATAATTTAAATTTATACATGGTTATTCTTCTTTTTTTAATAGACACTTATTATTTATATCTTTTATTACAATAAAAATATTAAATATTTATTAATTATATTTCTCTAAAACTAAAATTAAAAATATTTATAATTAGACAAAAAATATATATTTAATATTTTTTATCATATTAAATATTAAAAACAAAGCATGCCAAGCTATAAGATCTTAGGTGTTAGTATAACATCACATTCATAATAATAAGAATTAGAAATAATTTACATATAGAATGATTGCAAAGAGTAGTTATATCCCACACAAATATCTAGTGATTAATCATAATGAAGAGATCAAACTAAATGATCAATTCTAATTAAAAGATAACTATCCTTAAAGGATAAAAACAACTATAAATTATTCTCACAGTATCTCGTAAGAGATAAATATGTAATATCTCATAATATCTAAAATAAGATAAATAAAATATCCATACAGAAATAGACGAGAATAATAAAATAAAGCACCTAGGTGAACATGAGTTAAGATAAACAATCTACTCGCACTCTCCCTAAGTGAAACAAGGAATCAAAAATAAAGTGACATATCCATAGTATGAGTCCTAGTAACAAGGCTTAATTAGGTGCCTATATAAAATATATCCATGAAGCAATTTCTCATAAAATAGAGAAAGGAAAACTTATAGGAAAAAAAACCCTTTAAAAAAGAGAGAATAATGAAGGACAAATTTCATATGGAATCTCCCTAAGGACAACTTCCTTCACCTCATGAAAATATTAGTAATATATATCTTCTATGGATGGAAAGGATGTAAGAAGTCATATCCATATGAGGTGAAAGAGTCCCATGTACACAAACCATGATTTATCCCCATAAGAATAAAAACTAACTGATGTATATGATCATGATGTCCCAAAGATACATCACATGTAAAAACATTGATGCTATGATGACCTTGCCAAATGATAGGTCTAATAGTAGTACAATACTCTGTAAGTCACTATCAAAAACTCTGTTAGTGTAGCCCATAGAGTTGAGTGTACAAGATCTAAATATAAGATTATATCTCGTAAAGAAACCAAGCATGTGAGTAAGTTAATCCATCATAGAAAAAGTAATAATATTAGTAGTAGGAACAATAATAAGCTCTAAATCAAAATGTGCAACAATAGTAGGTTCTTCATGAAAATCACTATCTAAACACATATTCTCACAAACAATAGGAGTAGGTGATAAAGGAACAACAATTGTGGCACAATAAAAGTCATCCTTAGGAAGTCATGATGGTGTCTCATCCATGATCTCTAAAAGTGATGGTAGAGGTGCTACATCCTCAATAATCATTTCCTCTCAATCAATTAAGTGAATATGAGGAGTACAAACTATATGAAGAGTAATAGTGCCTCAAGTAGACAACCATTAAATACAAGTCCTCACTAATAGGAGAGATAATGTTTGTGCCATTATCAAAAAATAAATCCTTGCTTACAAGATGATAAGAAAGTGGAATAGAATGAGGTTAGAGTAAAAGAGGTTTCAAAATATGCAGAAGACTTAGTATCCTTCCCAAATAATGTTATAAGGTTGTCCCAATCATTTTTGAGTGATGTGGCACATGTGACATAAGACTACAAAGTGTCTTAAACATGGAGGCTAATCAAGAAAAGAGCCTCATCTTTTATGGATGAAATACAAATAATACCTTCCTCATCTATAAAGTGATGAAAGTCACCAAACACAACTCTCCACAAGTCTTTTAGCTGCAAACTTGTATCTTCATTTTAATTTTCTTAGTGTTTTAATTTGAAGTGTTGAGGGGCTCAAATAAGTAGGAATATATTGTCAAAAAATAAAGAGAAAATGAGGAACAAGATACCTCCCAAAAAAATAAATCTCTTTGATAATTTAATGTCTTGTGACAAAAATAATGAGCACCCCTAAATTTTGCACTTTATAATTTATTGTGTTTTAGAAATTAAATAAGACCAATAGATCATGTATTAAAAAATACATACATTTGAAAAAACATAACACTCAATTTTGATTTGATAATAAAAATATATAATTAATACATATTTATCATCATAAATGGGTCAAATAAATAAAGGTGGCACTATAAATAAAAATAATGTAACAAAAAAAGGAACATATCCTTCCAGCCACTCTTTGGAATGTAAGTGAACCACATAGATGCTCAAGTTAATAAAATTGAAAAATAATCTACTCGCAATATATTATTTTTATTGAAAACATAATACAAAATATTGAACAACCATCTCCTATATTACTTTTGTTTGTAGTATTAGTTCATAAATTGCGATGACTTTTTTATTTTTCAATAAAATTCAAAAAAATAAAATGATTTGAAAAGATAAAGACAAGGCACATAAAACTTAGAAAAATTTTGTTTAAAATGATTTGAATAGATGTGGAGAATAAGGGCACAGATCATTTGAGTGTCTACACCCATCAAGATCAAAAAAGAAGGCAAGAAGATTGCCCAAGAGTGAATCTAGTTGAGGCTGAGATAGAAGAGCAGAATATGGAAGTTGCACCAGTAGATGCTAGAGAGAATCTCATGATGAGAAGAACCATGATCGCTCTAAGGAAGGAACAAGTGAAGAATAAATAAGGTGGTGATCCAAGGTTGATATCAAATATTTTTTGAACGAGATGTACTTTGGGTGGAAAGGTATGTAAAGTAATTATAGATGGTGGTAGTTGTGAAAATATGGTTTTTAAAAAAATGGTAGAGAAACTAAATCTGCAATGTGAAAAACATTCTAATCCTTATTAGATCTCATGGTTTAAGAAAGGGAATTAAATTACAATAGATAAAAGGTGATTAATCAAGTTTTCAATAGGAAAGAGTTATAATCATGAAATATGGTGTGATCTTATTTCGATGGATGCATGTCATGTGTTATTTGGAAGACCATAGAAATTTGATAAGAAGCTAATTCATGATGGAACAAAGAACACACACTTTTTGGAAAGGTGGTACAAAGGTAGTTTTTTTACCTCTTAAAGAGGAAGAGAAGACAAAAAGCATGCTCTCTACTAAATAATTTATCTAAGATATGAAGGTATCAGGTTGTTATGCATTCATAGTAAAGAATGAAAAAATAAAAATGGTGTCAATACTGACAGAAGCAACAAGAGTGTTGAAATAATATGTAGATGTTATGTCTAATGAGTTAGCAAATGGTTTACCATTGAAGAGAGATATACAATATCACATTGATTTGATTCCAAGATCAACTCTACCCAATCAAGAAGCTTATAGAATGAGTCCAATAGAACATGTAGAACTAAATAAATAGGTTACTAAATTGATAAAAAAGAATGTGATAAGGGAGAGTATGGGTCCATGTGAAAAAACAACTTTGCTGACTCTAAATAAATATGGAGGATAGAGAATGTCTGTAGATAGTAAAGTAATTAACAAGATTACAATAAAATATAGGTTTCTTATACCTCGTTTAGATGATATGATAGGTGTGCTTGTAGGAGAAAAATATTTTACCAAGATTGATCTATGGAGTGGTTATTATCATACTCAAATTCATGAAGGAGATGAGTGAAAAAATGAATTCAATACTAGGCATGACTTATATGAGTGGATGGTGATGCTATTCAGATTATCTAATGCCCCTAGCATAATTATGAGGGTGATGAATACAGTGAGACAAGAATATATTGGTAAGTTTGTGGTTATTTATTTTGATGATATTTTGATATTTATTAAGACTAAAAAAGAACACTTACAACAATTGAGAATGGTAATGGATTTGTTAAGAAAGAAGAAATTGTATGCAAATTTAAAGAAGTACAAGTTTATGCAAAATAGTTTAGTATTTTTGGGATTTGTAGATTTAGTAGATGCTGTGAAAATGGATGAAGAAAAGATAAAGGTGTTTTTTGAGTGCCATATTCCTAAAAGCATTACAGAGGTAAGAATTTTCTATGGTTTAGCAACCTTTTATAGAAAATTTATTAAAAACTTTAGTTGTATTGTGGCTCCAATACCAGATTGCATTAGAGAGAAAGAATTTATATGGACTAGAGCAACCTTAGAAAGTTTTGACTTTTTGTAGCATTATAAGATTTTAACAAAATGTTTGAGGTTGATTGTGATGCTTCATTTATGGGAATTGGTGTTGTGCCGAGTCAAGAATGAAAGCCAATAGCATATTTTGGTGAGAAATTGAATGAGATAAGAAAAGAGTATTCTTTTTATGATGTTGAATTTTATGCAATTATACAAGCATTAAGGCATTGGAGGCATTACTTGGTGCCTAAGGAGTTTATACTATTTATAGACGGTGAAGCTTTGAAGTATGTGAATATACAAAAGAAGTTGAATAGTAGGCATGCAAAGTGGGTTTCTTTCTTGTAGGCGTAGACTTTTGTGTTGAAACGTAAATTAATAAAATAAACTCAGGTAGATAATGCATTGAGCAGAAGGGTAGTGTTATTAACTACTATGGTTAGTGAAGTACTTGTATTTGAAGCTATTAAAGAATTATATGATACCGATCCATATTTCAGTAAGGTAGTTGAGAAGTGAAAGAATCCATTAATAGGTGGGATAGATGGTATTCATGATTAGTATCTTATACAAGAGGGTTATCTTTTCAAATGGAAACAATTATGCATTCCAGTTAAGTCTCTATGAGACAATATAATAAGAGAATTACATTGTATTAGTTTGGCTGGACACTTTGGTAAGATGAAGATAATAGCTTTCGTAGAGAAAAAGTATTTTTGGTCAAAGATGAAGAGATATGTGACAAGGTATGTTTCAAGGTGAAAAATATGTTAGCTAGCTAAAAGACATGAAAAAAATACTTGAATTTACATGCCATTACCTATTCTAAAAGGACCATAGACAGATTTTATTATGGATTTTGTGTTGGGATTACCAAACACATAAAAAGGTAATGATTCATTTTTTGTTGTTTTAGATAGATTTTCAAAAGTGGTTCATTTCATTGCATGTAAGAAAACCAATGATACCACTAGATTTGCAAAATTATTTTTTATGGATATTGTGAGATTACATGGTGTTCCAAAAACTATTACTTTAGATAGGGACACAAAATTTCTAAGCCATTTTCAGAGGACTTTGTGGAATAATATGGGTACTAAGCTATAATTTAGTAGTGCATATCACCAAAAAATACATGGATAGACAAATGTTGTGAATAGGAGCTTGAAAATTTTATTGAGATGCATAGTGGGAGAGAAGCCAAATCAATGGGACTTGGCTTTACCACAAGCTAAGTTTGCATATAACAATTCAATGAATAGTTTAACAAAAAGTCACATTTTCAAAAAAAATATGGGAGAAATCCTATGGGTATTTTAGATTTGGTACAATTACTGATTACAAATTAAATTAGTGATGATCCAGAAGCATTTTCAGAGCATATGCAGCAGTTGTAACAAGGAGTAAGAAGAAATTTGTAGGAAAGTAATGAAAAATATAAATCAGCAGTGGATGTTAGAATAAGATCCAAGGTATTTGAATAATTAAATTTGGTAATGGTTTACTTGAGGAAAGAGATATTTCCAAAAGGAACATACATTAAGTTGAAGTACAAGAAAATTAGACCATGCAAAATTGTGAAGAAAATCAATGATAATGCCTATGTTGTAAGTTCAACATAGAATTTTGATATATCTATAGTATTTAATGTTTCAAATTTATATGAATTCCATGGAGAAGATGATGAAGATGAAGTAAATTGGGAGCATCAAGTTCCAAAGATGAAGAATGAAAAAATAGTGTAGGTTTTGGATATGAAGATAGTGAGCACAAGGAAAGGGAATTATAATAGATGTTTGGTGTACTGAGAAGGATTACCATAAGAACACAACACTTGGATTATAGAATGGGAGCTAAATAAAATTGACAAGGAAAAATTGCAGCAATACAATCAGGGTAACTAGCAGGCACTGAGTTGTTTTCAACCAAAGGAGAATGATGCAGAAAAAATATGTCAAACTTATAGAGTCCTTAAATTTTGACCTGTAACTCTGTTTGAGCTCTTCCACATGGAAAAACAACCATATTAAAAAGTTTTATTCTTTCCTAAGTGTATTTATCATCTTATATTTGATATAAATATTTTTTGGAGACCAAACGTGATCATCTGAAGGTCTGAAATTAATGTTTAATGTTTTTTTGAGGAATTTTCTATTTTTAAAAATTGTTTATTTTTAGAACCAGATGTCAAATTCAGTTGAATTTCATCCCATAGGATATTTTTATTATTTATGTTATTTTTAAAAAAATTAGATCCATGTACGCTTACAAACGGAACTTACTATGAATAGTAGCTGCTAAAAACAGAGTTTTTTTTAGATTTTTTATTTTTTTGAATTTTTACATGTCAAATATAAATTATGAGTTGAGGCTTACCTAAGCATGGTTTGGGTTTGTAATTATTTTCAAGCAATTAATATGAATAAATTTTGAGTACTAGACATTTCACTCCAAACATGCAAAACAACACATATAGGCAACCTTGTGCACAATACCCTACAATAATACCCACATTATATATTCACCTTCAAAGTAGTTATAAATTGACATCAAGTAATGCAGAAATTTTTTTCTAATTAATATTTTGAAATATTTTTTAATAATAAATAATAAAAATAGATTTTATAAGAAAGATGATCTCACTAGTATCTTTGGTCTCTGCATGTTCAACAACCCATCCGAAAGTAACACATGGTAAGAATGTTGTTACTCAACCTGCACACAAAATAAGAGAATAGAAGTTAAATTTTTTTTTTATAGAGAGTTAAATTTAAAATTATATATGTACGTAGTTTCACAAATAGAGTAGTCTTCAAAACAAGAATAGAGGCTTGTACTCCACTTCATTATGAATTCTGCTCTGTGTAAGTCCCACACTATGGCTTTTACATTTGTAGAATGTTGTTGACCAATATGATGGATATTTTTATAAACTTTGGAGTTTTGTGCATGTTCTCACATATTTTGACTACCAGTATGATGTATTATTTGAAACCTCTAGTTGTTAATTTAATTTAGTTTTATCTCTACTCCAAATTTTTCAAATACACTTGAGTTTTGGAAGTCCAAATTTCAATGTATTAAATATTTTTAATTGATGTATGAAAGATATTTGTTTTCTTATTGACCAGAGAATCATGCACCACGTCTTTACTAGGTTATAATAGAATTGGAATATGTTTTATATATTTATTTTAAATTTTATTTTGTTATTATTATGGAGAGAGTATTTATATTTTTTAAGTGTAATTAATAAGAGCATTTAGTATGGATTGTCATATTGGACATTGAAACATTAACCATTGGTTAGTTCCATTTATTCTCTATAACATTTCCCCCACTCTATCGGCCTTAACAACATGTTTTCTCCTTAACCTATTTCCATTTCTATTTGCATTAACCCCAACCCTAGGTATAAAAGGTTAACAACTATAAAGGCATTGTTGACCTCCACCGATGCAATCAAGAGGATGAATTTTAGTAATCAAGGAGAAGGGACTCACTTCTCATAATTTTCAAATCAAGTGTGCCTTCATGACCTCTAGAACCCCTCTTCATGGCACTAATAGGTTTCATCATCCTCACTGCATTATAGTCAAGATTAGCCAAAATGTTCACAAAGACAAGTATTAGTTTTATATATAGACAACTAAGTAAGTTTTATATCCCCTATGTTTAATAATCTCATCATTGAACATAGGGTTTTAACCAATAAATTATGAAAAAACTATAGTTTTATATTGTGATTTCACATTCTAGTCTTACACTGTAATTTCCCATTCTAGATTTATACCATAATTTTCTATGAATTTGAATGGGCTCCCTTATATTCTAGCTTTATACTATAAGGGTTTTAAATGTTTATAATTTTGACCCTAGATCTAGACTCAATAACCATATATGAGCCACTTTGATTATAATTAAACAAGCTCCCTTTGTATTGTAGCTTTATATTGTAAAAGGTTTTGAATGTTTGGAATTTTGTCCCTTGCTCCATTGATATTATACTTGAAAACTTTACTTCACTTTTCCTTGATTATTAACATTCTTCCTCCTAAATGTATTGGTGGGGCCTAATAATTCCTTAATAATCATGATTAAGCTTTTCTATATGGGGTTGGGGTTATGCAAATAGCTCATTATAATACTTACCAATAACCCACTAATTATATCCCCTATTGTACTATTATCATGCAAGGAAATTATAAATTTCTATGTATTAGTTTCCTATTATAAGAGGCAAAGTATACCAGTGTGATTTCTATTTCAAGTAGTAATTTCCATTGAATGAATTGTGTGTTCAAACAGGGAAAAATATAGTCAACATAAAACAAATTGTGTCCTAACTTATCATTAATTTATTCAATCAATCAAAAATAAAATCAATATAATACTCCTCGATTCCTTAGTGATAATTATGTTAATGTGAGGATGGGCATGTATATATATTTATTTATTGTGAGCTTGTAAAACACTTATTGTGTTAATTTTTCTTGATAACTCAATCAAGTTAATAATAGAAGGATCATGGAAACCCATATAATTGTATTGTTGATAGTTGATCCTAATGATATTCTTATTTGGTAATAATTTTATGCTTAAGGGTTGGATATTCAACAATCAAGACAATGATTATGTGTTGAATGAATGATTATGCTAGAACTAATCCATAATTCCTTCAAGTAATCAAGTGATTGTGTTTAATTCATGTTCATTCACTAAATTATATGTAGCATATCATAATTACATAAATTATTCAATAAACTATGTGTTTAATGAATGACTATGCCATAACTAATCTTTAATTCTTTCAAAAAAGTAACAATATTGTCAACATAAAACAAACCCAAATGTATTACATAAACTAAATCGGTATGCCCTTCTGAGATGACTACTTGAAATAATTCATGTTTTGGGGGTAGAATTGGAGTTTTGTGTCAAAAGTGTTTATCTTTAATAAGTAAGATGCATGATATTTCAGGTGTTTGATGATACACCGTGTTGGGTTCTTATAACTCAATTTATTTATTTAATTTTAGAATTATAGTAAAGATAATAATTTAAGGTGACAATTCTTTAATACCCTAGTATATGTTTCCATTTGAAAGTATTCATTAGTAGTATATTAAATTAGTTAATTTTATGTGTGGTAAAGATGCACATTATCAATTTCATTTTTACTTGCACTCTTTAAGGATCACCCTATCAAAGTGTTGAGGTTATGGGTGTGCCAATGTATTTTCCTTATTGGTGGTGGATAACATAATGCTACATCATAGGTGGTGTATAACATAACACTACATCATAGGTGGTGGATAACATAGTACTATGTTTCTCTCAAAGCAATCATCAATACAGTCAACATAAAAAAACTATGCCTTAACTAACTCATTAATTCCTTAAAGTGTAAACACTACAATCAACATAATTTTCCTTAGTTCTTTAGTGAGAATTGTGCTAACTTGAAGGACTAACATGTATAATTATTTCTTGTGGTCTTGCAAAAAACTAATTGTTTTCATTTTTATTGATAACTAAATCAAGTTAATACTAAAAGACTCATAGAAAACCATTGACTATATTGTTAGCTACTTGAATCTGATGGTATGCTTATTTTAGAATCATTTCAGGATCTTAACCTATTGTATTTAGCATAATTAGTTAAAGATAAGTTTTTTTTCTGACACACATGATCCATCCAATGGTAGTGCAAAAATAGAATGCAATTAATTTTTTTTTAGTAGATTTTATATGATGTGAATAAAATCTTGAACATAAATTATTTGATCAAATGTTAAAGCATAGAAAAAAATGGTAGCTTTCAAATAATTTATGTAGATCACATTGAAAATTCTAAATTATCCATGCATGTCAATAAAAAATTGGCTAATGATAGTTTTTTAAGGTACTTATAAAATAATTTATAACTTATTTTTAAATTTTTAAATTAATATTTATATAAAAAAATAGAAGAATTTTCCTATCAATCCACACAACACCATCAAATGTCCCATGACTATAACTTAATATGCAACCGTAACTATTGAAGTTGAGATTATTGATCCATTTCTTGCTAATTTATAAGACTCTTCTTCACTAGTTGCACATTATTCTTGAGAGATTGATAACACCCTTATTCCAACTCATTGATTAGGCTTACCTCTAACTCGTTGATTTTTAAATCTTATATAAAATTATATCTATATAAAAGTAGATAATACTCATGGGAAAAGAGGTCATGATTCAAGTAAAATAAATTATTATAAGTATTAACATCATTCTTTGCACTAGGCTAAGAATGTGGAGATTATGACTCAACTAAATTGGGCATACAAAGGAGAAAATAATGCCCATTAATTTTAATAGATGGAGATCACAATTTAACAATATGTTTCCACATTATGAATTCAGAATCATGTTATGTGATCAACTTATGCAACAATAACTCCAAGGCCAATTTGAAGGTATCCATAGTTGGTTCAACATTAGTTGGGTTAAAGTCTTGATGATTTGAATTACCAATATTAAATTATTTTCTATGACACTTCATAAATTTCATTACTTTTGCATTAACTAGGGCAGATTTAGACATATAAATAGTTGTAGGAAGATATAGGTTTGATTTTAAGTGTAGTTTGGAAATAGGTTTATTATATACCATGATTTTCTTGCTAAGACAATTAACAAAGGGAAATATATGTCATTAAACTAATAACTAATCATAAAAAGCATATCTAATGAAATCCAATCCATATATATTTTTATATATCCAATGCATATTATCTAATAAAAACAAGGTTGTTTTAATGAAAGGATCTTTCTTTCCTCATCATCCATGAACATGGACCAGTGTAGCAAAAGGTTAAATACCATGCAGTATAAGTGGTCCTCCTGAGTGCCTATGGGGGTTAGAATATAATTGAAATTTGTTTTAATTATTTTTTAAAAATAAAATTGGGATAGAGTTTAAATATGGTTTTTATGGAGAGCATATTTAATAATAAAAAATAGTTTATGAATAACTATTATAAGAATGTGCATTTTGAATCTCTAGGGCTGGTACAAAAGCCTCATACATTTAAAAAATAATAATACATAAGGTTTTCTTGAGGAACTATAGAATAGACATCCTACTTGGTCACATGGGAAGAGTCACAGTCATATACCTTATCCAATTTATATAAGTATAAGCACTGAAACAATAAAAAATATGATATCCATAATCTCAATTATATGTAAAAGAATTCAACTTTAATAATAATTATGTTTAATCATATAACACTATAAAATTTTACTTGTCCCATGCAAACATATCATATGATAATTTAAATAGGATTTTCCCTATGTATGATGTTGAAACCCCAAACTTAGACTGCCAAAACTATTAAAATTTTACCTCTTCCTATTGAACAAACAATCAAGCTCAAGGAAAAATAGAGAGTATATTGACTAGAATTATTATAAATTTGAATCCATAAAGAGATCAACACATGAAATTATTTTGTTCTACCAAATTATTGAAATAAAAATGTAATTTGACACCAAGGAAATTTTTATTGAATTATTATAAAAAATTATGCTCAAAACTAACTAGAAAATACCTATCCACTCTATCCTTGGTCTCACATTAATTGTTGCCTTTTGATTATGTTTAATAAAAATGATATCAATTAGGTTAATGTTACAAACATTATAATACTATTATATTAAACATGTAATGAAATGACTAATTATTTATTCAATTTAAAAAAAAAATGATGTCTATCAACCCCAAAGTGTATTTAGATTGAATGAATATTGGCCAGATTGGTATACAGTGAAGTAGTAGATGATTTATATATAATTTTATTTTCATATGAAGTTAAAGAAGACCCCAAGAATGAATTTTGAATTATACACCTTTATATAAGTAGAGAAATAAATGCTTAACAAAATTATGTAATTTCAACTTAACTTGATGGTGATTTGCATCCTATCCATATGTTTGGAATTTTTAATGAGGATTTATATTTGAATTTTCATAGCCATCAAACTGCACAATTAAAAAATGATGAACTTATTAAATATCTTAGAACCAAGAACATTAATATAGATCATTCCCCATAATTACTTATCATAGAGTCCTTTGTAAGCTATATAATAACATTTTCACCTTCTGACATTTCATAGAAAACTATAACTTCCTCCATTGAAGTACTTGTAACATGTAGTCAGTAAACTTAACGGAAAGCTAGCATTCATGTTTTATATCATGAAAATATCCTTATATAGTCTTTTGATCCATGTCAAAATATTTTTGTGCCAATATCATGTATTTGTCTTACATTTAAGATAGACTGACACCACTGGTTAAATTTTAGCATCAAGAAAATTCACTAATTATACTAATTGAATTTTAGTATCATGAAATTTTAGATACAAATTGTCGTATAATACAACTACCATTTACATCATATGTTATTATATTGATATAATATATTTATTGCATGTCTCTATGATACATAAATTTTGACATTTTTGAGAGTCTAACTAGCCTATATATTTTAGGTATATTGTGATGCAATTGAAACCACAATAGGAGCAGTATTAAGTCAAGAAGGAAGACTTATCGCATATTTTATTGAAAATGTGAATGATGAAAAGTGAAAGTATTCAATATATGATCAGGAATTATATATAGTTTTACAATCCTTGAATAAATCAATACATTATTTGTTTTAAAATTATTTTATATTATATACAAATCATAAAGCATTATAGATCATTAATAGTCAACATAAGTTGAATTAGAGACACATGAATTGGGTTGAATTTGTATAGAGTTATTCATTTTTTTTAAAGCATAGAAATGGAAATTCTAACAAGATTGTTTGTGCATTAAGTAGAATAATTATGTTATTTAATGAGTTAAGAGTAGAATTCATAAGATTTGATCTTATGAAATAACATATGAAAAAAATTGAATATTTTAAAGAAGCACTGATGTCATGTAGAGAACTAGTTAGTAATGATAGAAAACCATGGTTTGATTATTTTAATTAGGAAGTTGTGTTATTCAAGGGAAGGCAATTACACATGTTGAAACGTTCCATGTCAGATAATTTTATCAGATAAAACCATAGTATATGATTGAAAGATTAGTTTGGATATGAAAAACATTAGTGCAAGTAGCAAAAAATTATACTTGGCCATGAATGAGTATAGGTATCCATAAATTATTTCAAGACTCTAAAGTTTCCCAATTAGTGAAAGGGAGAAAATAGAATATGATATTCTATCAACCATTTCTTATTATGGATAAACCATGGGATTATATAAGTGGTATTAATTTAGGTTTGCCTAAAATACAAAGAGGAAATAATTTAATATGTTTGATAGTTGATATATTTTCAAAGATGGTACATTGTATGGAATGTAGAAAGACAAGTGATGAAATAAACATTGATAATTTGTTTTTTAGAAGAGTTGTATGATTTCATGGCTTACCTCACAATATATATTAGATAGATATGTGAATTTATTTTGTCATTTATAAATTACATTATGGAATAATTTGAATACTAAGGTAAAGTTTAGTTCAACATGCCTTACTTAGATAAATGGACAAACATAGGTAGATAATAGAAGTTTGGTTAGTATTTTGAGATGTTTAGTTGAAGATAAGTTAGGAACATGGGATAATGTTCTAGTGCAAGTTGAGTTTGCATATAAAAGTTCAATAAGTAGAATCTTAGGAAAGGCCCATGTAATATTGTTTATGGGTGAAGTTAAATAGTTGAAGAATCATGATACATGATAAATGAGAAAAATGAATGTTCTTAAGCAGAGGGTTTTGTATAGCATATACACGAAGCACATAAGCAAGTGTGAGAATAGTTGGAAAAGAACACATTGTAGTAAAAAAAAATGTAGATAATAAAAGAATAGAAGTTAAATATAAAGTGGGAGACTTAGTTTTAGCATACTTGAGAGAAGAGATATTTCCAAATGGTACACATGATAAAGTGAAGTGGAAAAAGATTGGTCCATGAAGATTTTTTTTGAAGTTTGAAAAGAATGCATATGAAATAAAGTTAACTAAAGGTATAGACAAATCACCAATTTTAAATGTGGTTGATATATATATATATATATATATATATATATATATATATATATATATATATATATATATATATATATATATATATATATATATATATATATATATATATATATATATTATGAGGATAAAATAGTGTGAATGTAATTTTAGATTCAGAAGACACATATTAGATATTTAAGATGCATTCGAAAGAGTGCAAATAAATAGAGAAAGAGATTTACATGTGATTTGGAAAGACTACAAGAATAAATAATATAAGGAATAGTTGGTAAAGTATAAATGAGCATGGATTGGTGTAACATAAGATTAAAAATAATCTATATCATAATCAACGTTCTTAGAAGTCACATGATAAAGAAAAAATGTTTATTTTCTTACCTAGGGTGTATGATGTAGGAGAACTAGGATAAGGATCAATCTTGCATCAACCAAAAATATGTTAGTTTATGAATTTTTATAAGTTTTATCTTACACAAGGTTTTTTTTATGCATATGTCCTGTAATAAGTTTGCACACATATTTTGTGTTGCACATACATTATTTGGGTTATTCTATGTTACCTTTGGTATGCATGCATTTAGTATAGCTCAGTGTTCCCTATGTGAACACTTGTGTCTATAATGTTTTGTGCATTATTTTTTATGTACATTTTTTAACATTCTTTTATTTATGTAATTTTATGAATATATGTGAAAGGCTATTTTGTAAATATTATCTTATCACATATTTGTGCAGATATTTTATGTATGTTTATGTTAGTTAAGAGATCACTTGAGCAATAAGATATATGATGGAGCTATTCTTTATAATAGTGAAAGATGATTAGAGGATAAATTTGGAGGTACTTAAAAATTCAATGTGCAACCTATGTGTTAATTTTTGGATCATTAGGAAAGCTGACGATAAATATTGAAAATGTTTTCAAAATGATGTAAAGATCATGGTGCACAATTTTTCAAGAAGATTGGTGACTAAAAAGTCTTGAAAGTCTTGTGAAATTTATCATGTGATTATGATGTGTTATTAAGAGATTCATTGATGAAAGGTTGGCAAATGATTTTGAAATTTATGGAAGTTGATAAAGATTCATTTAATAATGTATGTGATATATTTTTGGATGCATGCAGATCTAACATGTTCTTATTCTTTATAAATGTGGAAAAAAATAGTGCTTGAGATGCACAAATATGTGTTAATGTTTCTAGTGGGTATAAACACTTAATGTAGGTAGGTGGGACATTGTTGGGCCCCCTTTTTATAACCTAGGTTATGTACCACATGAACTCGGCACATCCTGATGCATGGAAGTCATGAAAATGATTGTCTTTTTCGGATCATTAGCACCAGTTGGAATAATCTTTGATGATATTGTGTTAGCTGGAAGGTAGTTACTTAGTGACTAGATTTGAAGGATAATATATTAAGTAATTTCACGTGGTAGTTGGAGAACATGGGTGTTAGAATAGTGGATTTGGTGGCTTAATAACCTCCAGTAATAGCACAACATCCAATGTGTACCCATCCAACCTAGTAATAAAATGATCCTTTGCCTACCTAAAGGAGCTTGAACCTAAAGAGAAAAAGAGGAGTTGATGGATGATAACAAAGTTCTACTAAAATCAAGAGCCACTATTAGTATTTTGTAACCAGCATGAATTATGTTAATAAATCTGAGTATATAGTCCAAGCTTGCTTGTGAGCTGTTGGGAATGATTAGTTTATAGGATGAGGCTAGGCTCTATTTATATGATTTGTACTCTATATTAACAACATTGAAGTTAATAGAATGGCATTGCTTATCTTATTGGTTATTGATTCTTTCTTTATGAGTTAGCATTGTTATATGTTAGTAGCTTAGTTTTACGTGAATAATGCTATAATTTTCATTGGTATAATGTATTGTGATACAAAGGTCCTTCATAGGTCATTAATGGTGTCATTGTTCTATATAGAGACTTTATCATACCCATGAGATAAACTAAGTGTTGAAATTGGCATGTGCCAATGCTTTAAGACTTGTGCCTAGAGTGGTAACTTGAAGAATGATCACTTCAACATAAGCCACCCCTTGAATTGGCTAAGCACTTGAATGACCCATAACTTTATATTCCCCTAGCTTGCACTATTAAGATTTTACCTAGCCTAATATGAACCAGCTCCATAGAACTTGCACCCTTGAATAGGCTAGTGCCTACTAATCCTACCTAGTATGGACTTACACCAAGAGACCACCTAAGCTATTTTCCCAAGGACTAAGTCCCATTGACACCAAGGTTACACCATGATTAAACTAGCCCAATGTGGACCCAATTATTTTTTTATTGCACTTTAGGTGAGCACACAAGTCTTATAATTCATGTGAAATTGATTTCATTATAATAAGGTGTTAAATGGTGTACACCATAGACCCTACCATGCTTTTGCCTAACTATGCCAAGTAGAGAATTGATGTGGCTTGACTATTAAGTGCATGACTAAGACCAATATCTAACTAAGCACACTTTTATACAAAATTTTGGTTCCATTATCAAGACATGTTGAATTTTGTTGCTATAATGGTATAACAACATGATGCTATAACCATCACTTGATAACATCGAGCACTAGCTAGATCAAGTGGAAGATATTTTTGCATAGAAGCATCTAACATGCCAAGGATAAAAGCTAAAAGAATGGGTGAAATCCAACCTATATGATGTTCTATATGAGGTGTTATTTTGTGAAATACTTGAACATGTGTACCAGTGGTTGGTTTCCTATACAACCTCTAGAAGATGAAACTACGATCAACACCTCGAGTAGACAAAGGAGTTCATAGAGAGGCTTGAGAGCATAGATGACATCTAGACATGTGCAAGAGATAATTTTTAGAGTGGTGTGTTGAACAACTACATGTTAGAATTCATAGTTTCAACCTTCTCTTTCCCTGAAGAAGCAAAGTATGAGTTATTTCATGAATCAAGTGGTATATTCATACGATGGTTTGACATCAAACTAAATAAATTACTAGTGGATTATGGTATTGAAATCGTAAGGATGGAATGCTAAAATCCTTGTGCATATGAGCTAGTACAAAAGGTAAGAAGGGGAAGTGGAGGTGAGGCATGATGGAAAGGGATGAGTAACCTAGCACTTAAGAGCTCTAAAGATAGATATACAACAAGAAAAGGTGAGTGGGAAGGGCATGGGGAAGGATCTCTTCAGTTGTAGCAGTGTGATGAGAGAGAGGAGGAAGTAAGAGACCAAGCACAGTAGTTAGGTGTAGAATGCCTTAGGTTCTTAAAAGATGTGGAAAATGAGGATGTGATGAAGTACCTACCCCCTTTGAACCTAAAGTGAAATTTCATGTAGTGGATTCTCCACTAGAAGATAGAAGAACTATAACTAACCTTGATATCAACATTAAATTTGATGGACTTCAAGATGTGACCTAGGACTTTGTAACTGAAGTGATACCTTACAAGGAATTGAACCAAAATACCATGAGACTAGTGATCACTAACCCAATAATTTAGAACATAAGAACAAGCATTCCCATTAAGAGGATGTTAGCTATGTTTAATGGGCAACAACCCATAAGAAGTGGCTTGATGCCACAAGTGAGAATCACTACATCATCAATCTTGATGCTATAACCTACACCAATAGGGTCAGCACTCAACCCTACACCCAAAGGCATCATAAGACTACTTCCAATAAAGACACTGGGGGGAAAATGCCTCAAACTCTAGCACCACCCCATTAGTCTATTTATTATGAAATGCTGATGCACTTGATCAAGTATCATGATGTATAAAATGCTATAGATCATGTGCTTAAGTATTAAATTAAATGGCATGCTTAGGATATTACCTAATCAAAGCATAAATAAACTCAATTTATGACCATCTTCCTGGATCATGCCCATATCTAGTATCAAAAATTTGATCCAAACTAGGATATGGTTAATTATGATATATTGAAGGATACTTTATTGAAGGAATTTGATATTCCTAAGTTTGAGAAATAGATCATTAAAACTCTTAAGGAAATTAAGCAAGGGCTATCTAAGAGAGTGCCCCTGTATGATGCATGGTTCAAAACCCTCATTTATAAATGTTTTATGATATCCACCCCTCCCAACATGTGCAATGGTTTTTTGGCGGCATGCTAGTACCTTTTAGAAGATTGTTATCTATGAAGACCTTCATAGACCCCTAGGAAGCATTTTAATCCATTCTCTAGGCTAAGGCAGTAGGCAGTACCAACACTAGGATCAACCCATTTAAGGAGGTTTTCATCAATGGCCTCTTAGTTGTATAAATTAAATATTGGTTCAATGCATGACACTTGCAATGGATTTTTGTGTACCGATTATGAGATGGAGGGGCATAAAAAGAACAATTTCATTTATAGAAATGTTTGCACCTTACTTCTCAGCTATGAAGTTTATCATGGGTTAATCAAGTAAACACTACATTATACTGTAATATGTGTGATGCCTGTATGCATTCAATAGTGAATTGTCGAGTCATTAATGAGATACACCAAAATATGGAAAGAGGCATGAGATAGGTAATGACCATAGTTAGTAGGTAGGTAGACCAAGGAAATGAAGGTTATGGTCAACAAAATACTGGCTATGGGAATCAATGAGGCATGTGTGAGAAAGGTAGAGGATGTAGTGGAGGAAGAATCCCATTGAGATCATGTTATAAGTATGGGTCGACTGAGCATTACCAGTGTGACTTCCCTATGCACCCAATGTGAAAGTATTTTTAGGGACCACGTGTGATTGAGGATTGCCTAAACTTATACAAAAAGATGACTCAATGTCAACCTAGTGGAGATAAAGTTGTTGTCATGATTAGGTGTAAGAAAAAATAAGAGGAATGGGCCCCCAAGCCATAGAAGACTTGCAAGGAGCCACCTAAGGTGCAGGCCACAACTCAGAGTGGGTTCACCACTTAGCCACCTATTGTACTGATAAAGGAACTTTTCTTGGATTATAAAAAGCTAAGTCATACCAAGGACAAAATGTGACTTGAGCCAAGAGTTGCATCCTACCCTAACTTGATGTGATATAAGGATGCCCTACAACAAGCCATGAGCATAATAAAAAATTTATAGGGAGAGCTCCAACTAGATAGGGATTTGGAGGCACAGGGAAGTACCTCACATAAGAAGAAAGATGGTTAAGAGGCTAAAGTGCAAGAGTTGACCAAAATCTTGTGCCTCCTACTAACTAAAGGGAGACTATCCCTACCAGAAAATTTTTTGTTAGAGCATGGAAGGAAGTGACCAATGGAATAGGTCATGCCTCATATGATTGAAGTTTATGTGCCACATACGGAGTGGTTACATGAAGTAAGTCATACTTAGAACATAGAGTATGGCCAAGAATGACTAATAAATGCCACCATTAATGGATGGTCCGTTTGTGAGGTCTTCATGGACACAGGCATTGAGGTTAACATTTTGACCAAAATTGTATGGGAGAAGATGGGATGACCACCCTTGAAGCTCTCCCTGCATATGTTGTTTATGGACAACAAAATCTGAGTGCAACCTATCAAGATCCTAAAGGGAACCATTATAGATATCATGGACACTAAGTTCTAAGCCAATTTTGAGGTAATCAAATTGGAAAATCAATATAGTTATCAAATGCTCTTAGGTAGGCCACGGTGTTATGCCACAACATAGATATGTTCTTCAAGAAGCACTACATGAATTTTTAGAATGGTATGGAGAGGGTGGTGATCCCCTTATCAATTGATCAAGGTCCACGATATGTAGAGAGTGTTGATCTTAAAGATGAGATTAACCACCTACATAATATCATGACATGGGGCGATGAGAAGCTTAACCCAAGAAACCAAGGAGTGCTTGAATGTGAGGATGAATAATTACCATCTGACATGACTAATGTAGCATGTGACTGATGGGTCAAAGAATATTATAAAGTAACTGGCTAAAGGTGCTACCTAATATGGATAACTGCACCAAGACTAGCTATAAGGGGACTGATTAGGATTTAGCACACTCCAAATAAATGGGTTCCTCATTCCAAAATGATGGTGAAAAGGGTGTTCTAATTGAGTAAGGGGAATATTTTAACACTGCCAAAATATGGAGGGAGATATCCTATAGAAACCTGTGTCCATGACATTGAAGCGTGCATTCCCAAGGAAGTAGATAGAATAGGTGCATTAGTAGATACCCTAAAGATTACTGCTACTCATTGATGGATAGTGTAAAGTCTTATCCTACCAACTTGGCAAGATGTGAAGGAAAAAATATGCACAAGGTTTGGAAGGAGTATTAATGAATTTGGCATACCTGTGTACTTAGGCGATTCCAACCCAATTATGCATGTATTCTTGTGTGAAGAAACATAGACTATCTATAACAAGAATGTGCCCAGAATTTTTTGTCTGCATGCCTTCTATAGGAATTTGAAAACATGGGCATGATCATGGTATGTTGTAAATGAAACACATTATGAGATAGAAAATTGGGAGATGCTCAAAGAAAGGTTCTTGCACACCTTCTCCTTCTCCTCATAGAACTTAGAGATACTATAGCCACTACAAATCATTCATAGGGTAGTGTTTGAAGACACTTACATCTTATAAGAGTGCCTTAGAGATATGTTCAGGGAGAAAGGACTAGCACTCTTGACCATTTTTAAAGAGAGTGATCTCAATAGTGACTCCAATGAGGAGGATGATGAGACATGGAAGGAACACAATTGAAAGGCTCTAACAAGGAGACAAAATTTTTTGCACCTTGTTGACAATAGTGCCCTAGACAAATAAGATCCAACTCATCTTTAATTTGACACAACTGAAGGGACAAGGTAAGTTGAGGACTCTCACCAGGAAAGGAATGAATACTATCGCATACCACTCACCACCACTAAAGTAGACATAAATGCAAAGTATGAGCCAAAAATTGTTGTAATCCTTCCCACTACACCAAATACCTCTTATAATTCATTTTCCTTGTGCTCACTATCTTCATTTTCAAAACCTACACTATTTTTCTTTCTTCTTCTTTGGAACCTATTGTTCCCAATTTACTTCTTCATCTTCATCATCTTCAACATCTTATCCATATAATTCATATAGATTTGAAACATTAAATACTAGAGATGTATCAAATTTTTATAATAAACTCAAATCATATTCATTATCATTGATTTTCTTCACAAGTTTTCATGGCTTAATTTTCTTATACTTCAACATATTGTATGTGCCTTTTGGAAATCTTTCTTTCCTCAAGTAAACCATTACCAAATCTCCTTTAAATACCTTGGATATTATTCTAACATCTATTGTTGCTTTATATTTTTCATTAGTTTATTGTAATTTCCTTCTTAATCTCTCTTGTAACTGTTGCATATGTTTTGCAAACACTTTTGCATCATCACTAATTCGATCTGCAATTGGTAATTATACCAAATCTAAAATACCCATAGGATTTCTCTCATAAACAATATGAAAATGTTTCTTTTCTATTGATCTATTCTCTAAACTGTTATTATGTAAACTCAGCTTATGGTAAAGTGAAGTCCCATTGCTTTGGCTTCTCTCTCACTATGCATCTCAATAAATTTCTCAAGCTCTTAATCACAACTTTTGTCTATCCATCTATTTGTGGATGATATGTACTAATAAATTGTAGCTCAGTACCCATATTCTTGTACAAAGTCCTTTAAAAATGACTTAGAAATTTTGTGTCCCTATCTGAATTAATAGTTTTTGGAACACCATGTAATCTCAAAATATTCATAAAAAATAATTTTGTGTCTCTAGTGGCATCATTGGTTTTCTTGCATGAAATGAATTGAATCATTTTTGAAAATTCATCTATAATAACAAAAATTGAATCATTGCCTCTTTGTGTGTTTGGTAATCCTAACACAAAATCCATACTCAAATCTATCCATGGTCCTCTTAGAACTGGTAATGACATGTAAAATCTAGTATTTTATGCATTTCCTTTCACCACCTAATATATTCTACACCTTGTAACATACCTTTTCACGTCTCTCTTCATAGTTGGCCAAAAATACTTTTCCTCCACCAAAGCTATTGTTTTCATCTTACCAAGGTGTCTAGCCAAACCACCACTATGTAATTCTCTTATTATATTATCTTGTAGAGACCTAAATGGAATGCATAATTATTTACCTTTGAAAACATAACCCTCTTGTATAAGATACTCATCATGAATACCATCTGTCCCACCTGTTAATGAATTCTTGCACTGCTCAACTACCTTGCTAAAATATAGATTAGTATCATATAATTCTTTAATAGCTTCAAATCTAAATAATTCACTCATCATAGTAGTTAATAATTCTACTCTCTTGCTTAATGCATTAGCTACCTAATTTATGTTTCAACAAAAAAGTATATCCTTTCAAGAAAGAAACCCATTTTGCATGCTTGTTATTCAACTTCTTTTATGTATTCACATACTTTAAAGCTTCATAATTTTTAAATAGTATAAATTCTTTAGGCACCAATTAATGCCTCCAATGTCTTAATGCTTATACAATTGCATAAAGTTCAACATCATAAGTAAAATACTTTTTTCTTACCTCATTCAATTTCTCATTGGAATATACCATTGGCTTTCCTTCTTGACTCAACACAGCACTAATTCCCACAAATGAAGAATCATAATCAACCTCAAACACTTTTTTAAAATCTATTAATGCTAGAATTAGTCTTCCTATAATCTCTTTCTTCAAAACTTAATGTGGCTACTCTAGTCCATGCAAATTCTTTCCCTCTCATGCAATCTGTTATTAGTGCCACAATACTACTAAAAATTTTAATATTTTTTTTGAAAAAGGTTGCTAAACCATGAAAACATCTTACCTTTGTAATGATTTTTAGAATATGGCACTCACCAATCCCCTTTATCTTTTATTCATCCATTTTCACACCATCTATTGAAACTACAAATCCCAAAAATACCAAACTATTTTATATAAACCGTCACTTCTTCAAATTTTCATACAACTTTTTCTTTGTTAAAAAATCCATTACCATTCTAAAATGTTGTAAGTGTTCTTCTTTAGTCTTACTAAATATCAAAATATCACCAAAATAAATAACCATAAATTTACCAATATATTGTTGTAGCACTATATTCATCACCCTAATAAATGTTCTAGGTGCATTAGATAATCTGAATGGCATCACCATCCACTCATATAAGCCATCCCTAGTCTTGAATGTAATTTTCCATTCACCTCCTTCATGAATTTAAATATGATAATAACCACTCCTTAGATCAATCTTAGTAACATATTTTGCCCCTGCAAGCACATACATCATATCATCTAAACAAGGTATAGGAAACCTATACTTTATTATAATCTTATTAATTAATATACAATCACATACACATTATCCATCCCCCATATTTATTTGGAGTTAGAAAAGTTGGTGCTGCACAAGGACTCATACTCTTCCTTATCACCTTTTTCTTTAGTGATTCAGTAACCTGTTTATTTAATTATGCATGTTCTATTGGACTCATTCTATAAGCTATTTGATTGGGTATGGCTGATCTTGGAATCAAATCAATGTGATGTTGTTTATCTCTCTTTAGTGGTAAACCATCTGGTAACTCATCAAGCATAACATCTTCATATTCTTTCAACACTCTTTTTGTTTCTATTAGTATTGGCACCATTTCTATTTCTTCATTTTTTTCTACTAATGCATAACAACAACCTACTATCTTCATATCTTAGATAAATTCTTTAGTAGAGAGCATGATTTATGTCTTCTCCTCCTCTTTATAACATAACAAGACTACCTTAGTACCACCTTTCCAAAAAGTGTATGTGCTCTTTGTTCCCTCATGAATTAATTTCTTGTCAAATTTCTATGGTCTCCCCAATAACAAATGGCATGCATCTATCAGAATAGCATCACACCATATTTCATCATTATAAGTTTTTCCTATAGAAAACTTGATTAAGAACCTTTTATTTATTTTAACTTCATTCCCTTTCTTAAATCATGAGATCCAATAAGGATTAGGATGATTTTCACATTGTAGATTTAATATCTCTATCATTTTTTTTAAAACCATATTTTCACAACTATCACCATCTATAATTACTTTACATACATTTTTACTCAAAGTACATCTTGTTCAAAAAATATTTGATCATAGCCATGCATCACCACCTTATTTATTTTATACTTGTTCCCTTCTTAGAGAGATCATGGTTCTTCTCATCATGGGATCCTCTCCAACATATGTTGGTGCAGCTTCTGTATTCTACTCTTCTATTTTAGCCTAAACTAGATTCACACTTGGGTGATCTTCTTGCCTCCTTTCTTGATCTTGATAATGTGGAAACTCAAATGCTTTTTTCCCTTCTTCTCCACATCTATGGTAGATATAATATCTGCATTGATTTATAATCCATCCTCTAGCACCACCGTAACCTTGTCCTCTTTGAAATCCTCTTCCTCTTTGTTGCTATTGAAACCCTTACCCACTATCATCTTAAATTTTTTCACCACATGATGATTCACTTTTATTGGCATTAAAGTCACCTCTAGTGGTGTTAAACCCACATCATCCCTTTATTGGAGGCGGTCTACCTCTTCTTGGACCAAGAGATGTCCTAAAATTTTGTCTATTTTATTTTTCATCTACCTTCAAAGTTAATTGATAAGCCTCTTCTATATTAAGTATTCTATGTATGATTAATTCATCTTGAATATAAAATTTCAAACCATTTACATACCTTAAAACCATTTATTCCTATATTTCATCATGTTCCACTCATATGGAAAGCTTATAAAATTTATCTGTATATTCTTGTATACTATGATCTTTTTGCCTCAAATTTTGAAATCTTTTGTATAAGGTTTATGCACAATCCATAAGAAAAAATTTCTCCCTCAACTTCTTCTCCATCTTTTTCCATGAATTAATATTCTCTTTACCTTTTCTCTATCTCTCTTTCTATAGGTGATCCCACCAAATCATTGTGTGGCCTTTTAATTTCGTGCATGCAAATTCTACCTTCTTGTCTTCTTTCATAGTCTTCCACTTGAAGAATTTCTCTATGTTATTCATCTAATCTATCAACTCTTATGGTTTTAAACTACCTCCATAATATAGAACATCAACCTTGATTATTTCATTTCTTCCTTCTAAATCTTGAACCATCCACTCTTCCATCAATGGTGGTTGCCCTTATTCTTCTTCTTACTGAACTTCTTCATCATGATCTATGTCATCCTCATCACCACCTTGTCTTTTCTATTTATTGGTGACAACCTTTGTTAATTGTTAAACTTTTCTCTATAGCTCTTGTATAGTCCAGTTCATTTGTACCATACCTTTTCATCCTCTCACCATCTCTTTCTCCTCCAAGATTCAAACTTGCTCTGATACTAGATAATGAACTTAAAAATTATCAATAATAATAAAATTATCAATAGGCCAAGATCTTTAAATAAAACTCAAAATTGATTCATATTGATTGATTTTAAATAATTACAAACCCAAAACATGCTTAAATAAGCCTCAACTTAGAATTTAGATTTGACATGCAAAAAAGAAAATCTAAAAAACATCTATTTTTAGTAGCTATTATTTATATTAAGTTTCACATTCAAGTGCACGTGGCTCTAATTTTTTTTTGAAATAACCTAAATAATAAACTTAACTGAATTCAACTAAAGTTGACATCTAGTTCTAAAAATACATAATTTTTAAAAATAGAAAATTCTTGAAAAAATCATTAAAAATTAATTTTAGACTCTCAGATGAACACATTTGACCTCTAAAAAATATAAAAATCAAATATAAGAAGATAGATTAGCTTAGGATAGAATTAAACATTTTGATATGGTCATTTTGGTGTGTGGAAGAGCTCAAATGGAGTTATGGGTCAAAAGTTATGGCCTCCAAAAGGTTGGCCTATTTTTTCTATATAGGATATGTCACATATTCTAGAGGTCCTTTCTCCAATCACATTTTACCAAGATCAATTTTATTGCCTTCTTAGGGCTCTCAACATAGGAAAACTATTCCACCTACAACTTCTTCTACCAGATGGGTTAATAAGACCCCTACAATTCATAAGACACCACATTCAGTGTCACAAATTCTTAGCACCACTACATAGACATATACAGATACAAATTACTTAGTATAATAGATTATGGGATCACATCTTCCCTTTCACATGACATGCTCGATCACATTTCCCCTATTTAACACAGGTCATAGTGATAGCGACTCTCCCATGAGACTCATCGGTTAGTATGGTTTCTCTTTTCTTGTACATATTTTCCCTATCTTTTTCTCCTTGTATATAGTTCATTTTCATGTTTCTTGTCCATAGCTTATATCTAGAAAATTAAAAGACTATATAACATGTCAAAAAAATCATTCAAATATTACTCAGATAACACAAATTTATAGATTGTATGTATGGTTACGTTTATATTTATTATATTTTCCACACACTACATATGTTACGTATCTTAGTATAGTCTATTTTATCATACTACATGCTTCACTTGTTCTTATCGCGTGCTTTTAGATTACGCACAAGACTCATGTGCACTACATTGATCTAGGCTTGCTATCATCTACCCACTAAGGGAATATACACTGATTCATGGTTAATCATGTGACACATTCACCCACTTGGGGACATACTATACACAATTTCTACTACTAAGTTTTATCCTTACATTCTCTACATTCCAATTTTAGCATGGTTTCTATGTCTCTTTATCTTTTAGTTAGCATTTGCATGCCTTAAAATATAAAATTAAAAAATGAAGTCCCTCTCTATAAATCCCTTTGAAGGAAGTAAGGAATAAGAAATTATTGTTAGAAAACTTATTACAAAGTGCATTTTACTCTTATCTCTTTATTCACTATGAAAGTTGAAGTATACTAAGGTAAAAATCATATTCTTCATGCTCGTATCAAGATTGGGCCTAGGAAAAATAACATCTAGACTTACATCCATATTATTCAACATACACTTAGATTAAAGGGAGAAATACATGTGATTTGAGCCTTCTTATATGTATTATAAATATAGACATTGCTCAACTAGTTAATGAGGATTAGTTGAAATTAGTCCAACTTGAAATTACAATCTTTTTGCAGTGTTTTTAATAAAATTTGCAAGAAATAAGGCTTTGAAAAAGGAGAAGTAATGTATTTTGTTTTATTCATGTTGAAAGGAGATTGAGAACATAAATATTAATTAGAGGTGTAGTTGCACTGATTTTATTGAAAACATGTGGTCTCTATATACAAGAATGATTCCATCCAATCTAGAACATATTGACTAATGGTACTATTCAAAACCTAACAATATTGTTCCATGATGGTTACACATTAAATTATTGATCTGGTTATTGTGCAAACTTATTACCTAGTTAATACCTTATTATTGGGTTTGATTAACATTAATTGTCAACCTAGGGGACATAGGCTTTTCAAAGATGTCAGCACTACATATACACTATTGATCCATAGATTATCTTGCTTACTAGTTGTAGTACAATGAACTTATACTGAATTCACCATATAACTATGAAATTATTATAACAGAAATATAGAAATACTTCACACTTATGAATCACATATGCATCACACTTAATATAATCAAACTAATAATGAAATCAACTTACATAACACACTTAAACTAAATAGGGTCAAGATCTTTACTACAACTCCTTCCGAGGGGACCCTTCCTTGTTCAAAACTAAGTTCCAATCCTTCTCTAAGAGATTTACAAAAGCTTCTTATAGAATAAACCTTCACATTACTCAGATCTATAGAAATTAAAGATTGCTACAAAAGATTAAAATATTCAAAATGCAAGGACTTCTACAATTCTACTACTTTATTATTATCTATTATCAATCTAATATAGGTTCCACCATTAAATACATAAAGCAATTTATTAGCTCCAACCAATAACACTAAACTAGGAAAGATATAAATACTTTGGGAACTACCCCAGTCAACCTTCAGGTGGTTAGTAACTGAAGTTACTTATTTTAGGCATGACCGGGTTAAAAACTATATATATTGTTTTGTTGTTTTACTTTTTTTTGTCTCCTTTCCATTGTCCTTATCTTACTCATATTTGGTAGCACATCCAAGATTCTTTGCATGTGAGGACTTTGTACAACAACTATGGAGGATCCTCTTCAATCATCCACTTGGTTCCTAAGATAGTTGGATGTGTCCTTAATATCTAATCACATATTATCACAACAATAGTACTATTTTTTGTAGTGGTTGTGGACTCATGTAGATGAAACCTTGTAACTGTTGCAAGCAACCTACGGGTGAAAATTCACAGTTACTCCCCTTTTGCTGTGAGCTTTTCTATAAGTGTTATGTCCAAACAAGATTCATGCAGTCTTATGTTATCCTTCAAATGTTTGTTAAATAAGGTTACACAAGTATAATCTAATATTAAAAATTAAAAAATTTAAAAAAAAAGAAAAAAAGAAAAAGAAAAAAAAACATCATTAATTCATAACATAACATGTATATATCAATGCACACATAAAATCATAGATTCATTCATTTATATGCATCATAGATGGTTATGAAGATTTACATAAATAAATATACTCTAGTTGTGAATGAGGCTATGAAATAAAGCAATTGATAGCCTCATCGCTGATCATATACACAATTCATAAAAAATATGTTTGATAATCATCACCAAAACCAAAACACATAATAATATCATAAAATTTTTAAATACTCTTTAAACTCTTAATTTATTAATTATTTCTATATTTAATCTATACCATAATTTATTTTTTTACTAAAAGGGGTAAAAATATTATTAAAATCAGAAAAAGAACAGAGTTACATAAGTTTATCCTGGTCAATCAACTGATCTAGCTTCTAGGATAAATCCAGAGGCAACATCCGATGGTCCAAAATATTCTAGCGTGGCTCATGCTCGGAAGCCCATTTGGCCAAGCAGTCAGCCACCCCATTCCACTCACGGGGAATATACCTAAAGGAAACAGACTCTAAAGAAATACAAAGCTAGAGGACCTGTAGCACCACTCCAGCCAAATGCCAGTCAGCCGTCTCAAAATTCTAATCATTCAACATGTTAATAACAACCTACGAGTCAGATTCAGAAATAATTCTATTCCAGTCGAGAGAACAACACTGTTGAACAACAACCAGAATCACAAGAGCTTCCATGAAGTTATTAGTATACTTTCCCTTGTGAATGGAAAATAAGAATTACACCTTACCAGAACTGTCACGAGCCACCCCGCTGATCCCAGTAGGTTTAAGATTACCGCGAGATGATCCATCTGTGTTTACTTTAAGCATACCCGCCTCAGGGGGAGACCATCGACCTGTCTGATCAACAGGACGATTAAGCTGACCATGTACGCTCGCTGTAGTGTGAGTGGCGAAGAGGATATCCCTGGGGAAGGCAAGGGCAAGGCATGCATAAACCTTAGCATTGGCCGAACCCAAGCCAACTGTCACAACGCACTTAGTGTGCAGAGTTTCAAGAAGAGCGATCAAAATTTTCCCCCACAAGATGTTAATCTCAGTACTCACACCCTGGAAAATCTGCCTATTCCTTTCCAGCGATAGATGCCACAGGACAAAGGACAGGCCAATGTGCCAAGCAACCTGGAGAAATGAAGCTTGAGAGGGGGGTGACCCAAGCAGTCCCAGAATTTAGATAAAGAAGATACGTGCCAGCATGGGCTATCCCACACATCCCACCAAAAGTGCCAAATCAGTTTGGCAACAGGGCACTGAAAGAAAAGATGGGAAATAGTCTCCACACTGCTGCGGCAAAGAACACACATGGAGGGCCCCTGAAAACTCCGTAATTAATAGCATTCAATTTTATACAATTATAAATATATATTATTTAAATATTCTAAAGTTTACACTTAATAAGAAGTAGCATTAATCCAAGTTAAAGTAAAACATTTTCCACCCAAAAGGCACAAGTTTTTTCATTCTAAACAATTTTACAATTAAAAAGCATTAGTTTATCCCATTTACCTTATTCAATAAAATCCGAGGATTGATAAAAGTTAGAAAAAAAAATTAAATGTAGGGGGCGGGTCACCACCAAGTAACACCAATTTGTTCTATGAGAACCTTGTAAATCTACTATGTTTGTAATTGACCAATTCTCTCTTTTTCCTTTTTTTTTTTTTTATAAAGATAAAACATCTGATATTTTATAATTAGAAAATTGGGATAAAAAGGAATGAAAAAATTGTACCCAAGCTGCATGTAAAGAATGCCTTATCGCCATTCTCATAAAACAATAAGGGAAGATATAATTTTGTAAAAAATAAATAAGGTAATTAGAATTAATATTTTGATAAGAAATTAATATTAATCATTTAAATTTGATAAATCGGAATATGTTTAAAGGTTTCAAAATAAAAAAAAGTAATATTATATTATTATTTTTAAATGTAGAAGTCATCATAAATGAACAAATATTTTTTATTAATTATTCATATCAAATATTAAGAAAGTTTTATATTTTAATAAATAATTTAATGACCATTGTCCTTACCAATTAAATTATAATCCTTTTTATAATATTACATTATTTTTTTAAACTATTAATAATAAATAATTTATATTATTAATATTAATGAATTGTCATTATTAAAATGTACAATTTATTATATTATAGACATGTATTGATAGAAGGGAGTGTACAAAATCTTGCTAGATAAAAAATTATATATAAAAATATTTTTTCAATATATATATATATATATATATATATATATATATATATATATATATATAAAAGATTCAATTTTTAAATATATATATATATATATATATATATATATATAATAACTAAAATGATTTTTGTTTATATTTATTGATTAGTGTTTATTTAACAACATAAAAATTATTAGAATAAATTTTTAAAATATTATAATAATTAAAATATTTTTTATTTTATATTAATTTATCAATGTTATTTAGCAAAATAAAAAATATTCTCTTTATTAAATAATTAAGTAAAAATAATAATAATAAAGAAATAGTTTTTTATAAAAAATTTAAAAAATATATTATTTTATATAAATTAATTAAAAAAAAATTACGATTTTTTAATCATCAATTAGAATATTTCCCTTTTTCAAATGTTCCAACATATAGAAAGTTGATATTATAGTGTTTTTAAATTTCAAATGATATCGGAAAGTTGATATTATAGTGTTTTTAATGCTACTTGGAAGATCATGAAATCAGCTATGTTTTTAATGAGTATTAGTTTTAATGATATCGGAAAATAATTTTGTTACCTAATTGATTGCAGATAAATTTTATAAATGTATATTAATTATTTACATCAATAAAATTATATTGAGTGTAATTATTAGTTTTGGATGATTATGAATATGTATTAGTTTTAATGAAAGAGAAGATGGATATAGTTTATCTTTGTATTTTCAGTTGTTATATATATATAGATTAAAAATCAAAATTAATAAAAAAAAAAAAAAAAAAAAATTATATTTAAAATATTTAAAAAATGAAATATAAATATTTAATTATTTCAAAATTCACATATTCATGTGTATGTTATTTTTAATTATCTTAGAAGTCTATTTATGGGTAGAGCGTTACTTATTTTTTCTCAACTAATTTTAATACTAAACAGGGTGATTAACATCCAAATAATTCTCTCATATCTGCTTCTATTTCCACCACATGTAAGGCTATATTTTCTTAATTTATTTTTTAGATTGTTCCAATAATGACACATATTGTTACGTATTACTAGGACGATCTTAGGGATAGTGTAATGTAGATTGTTGGTAAGCTTTTAGGCTTCCATTAAGTTTAATTTTCTGATGACTCAACTAAAATATAGAAACATCATCATACCTAAAGATGTATTTAACACTTCTTTATGTATTAGATTATTATGTTTTTCATTCCCATTATCTATTGTTGGCTTTTATAGTAAACATTATTATCTAAATTAAAATAAATATAATCACATCATATTTTAAATTAATAGTTAAAATTTTTAAAAAAAAATATTTTAATATAAAATTATTTTAAATAAAATATTTTTTATAAAACTATAATTAAAATTAAAATATTGTTATTAATTTAAAAGTGATAAACTATTATATTAATAATGGTGAATTAAAATACCAATAATAATTAAGAATAATATAAAATGTAATTATTTCAAAATTTATTATCAATATTATTGATAGTTTAACTTTTTTTAATATATTTTTCATTTCACTTTTAATAATTTTAATTTATAGCTATTGTTTTAAATTAAGTATTTTTAAAGAATTATTTGGTTATCAATATGTTAGTATTATCTTATATTTTAATTAAATAATTTAAATTTGTATTTGGTTATTCTTTTCTTTTAAAAATAGATAATTATATATTTTATTACAATAAAAATATGAAATATTTATTTATTATATTTCTTTAAAATTAAAATCAAAAAAATATAAAACATTCTAAGCCATAAGATTTTAGGTGTTAGTATAACATCACATTCATAACAATAAGAATGATAAATAATTTAACGTACAAATTGATTACAAAGAACAATTATATCCCACACAAATTTAATGAATAGGTCTTGCATATATAGATAAAAAAGCTAAGTGATCAATTATAATAAAAATATCAAACTAAATGATCAATTATAATTAAAAGATAACTACATTTAAAGGATAAAAACAATTATAAATCATTCTCATAATATCTCATATGAGATAAATATATAACATCTCATAATATCTAAAATAAGATAAATAAAATATCTATACATAAGTGGGTGAGAATAATAAAATAAATCACCTAGGTGAACATGAGTTAAGATAAACAATCTACTGAGTCTCTCTCAAGTGAAACTAAGGCCAAAAATAAAGTGACATATCCATAATATGAGTCTTGGCAACAACACTTAATTGGGTATATACAATATATCCATGAAGAAATTTCTCATAAAATAGAGAAAGGAAAACTTATACAAAAAAAATCATCATAAAAAAGAGAGAATAATGAAGGACAAACTTCATATGAAATCCCCCTAAAGACAAATTCCTTCACCCCATGAACAAATTAGTAATATATAACATATGTGGATAGGAAAGATGTAAGAAGCCATATATCCATATAAGGTGAAAGATTTTCATGTACATAAACCATGAGTTCTCCCCGTAAGAAGAAAAACCAACTGATGTATATGATCATGATGTCCTGAAGATACATCACTTGTTAAAATATTGATGCTATGATGGCCTTGCCAAATGATAGGTCTAATAGTAGATACAATACTATGTAAGTCACTCTCAAAAACTCTATTAGTGTAGCCCATAGAGTAAGTGTACAAGATCCAAAAATAAGAGTATATCTCTCAAAGAAACCAAGCGTGTGAGTAAGTGAATCCATCACAGAACAAATAACCAAATTAGTAGTAGGAATAATAATAAGATCCAAATCAGAATGTGAAACAATAGTAGGTTCTTCATGAAAATCATTATCTAAACACATATCCTCACAAACAAGAGGAGTAGGTGATAAAAAGAACAACAATTATGGCACAATAAAATTCATTATTAGGAAGTCATGATGGTATCTCATCCATGATCTCTGAATGTGATGGTAAAGGTGTTGCATCCTCAAGAATAATTTCCTCACAATCAATGTGTGATTATGAGGAGTACAAACTATATGAATAATAATAATAGGTACCTCAAGTAAACAACCATTAAAAGATCAGTCCTCACTAACAAGAGAAATAATGTCTGTATCATTATCAAAAAAATAAATCCTCACTTAGAAGATGATGATAAAGTGGAACAAAATGAGGTAGAGTAAAAGAGGGTTGAAAAGATGCAAAAGACTCAGTATCCTTCCCAAATAAGGCTACAAAGTTGTCCCAAACTTCCTTGAGTGATGTGGTCCATGTGACATAAGACTACAAAGTCTCTGAAACATGGAGGCTAATCAAGAAAAGAGCTTCACCTTTCATGGATGTGATCCAGATAATACCTTCCTCATCTATAAAGTGAGGAAAGTCACCAAACACAACTCTCCACAAGATTTTTAGCTGCAAACTTGTATCTTCATTTTAATTTACTAAGTTTTGTAATTTGAAGTGTTGAGGGGCTTAAAGAAGTAGGAATCTATTATCAAAAAATAAAGAGAAAGTCAGGAAGAAGATATATCCTTGAAAAAATAAATCCCCTTGATAATTTAACATCTCACGATGAAAATAATGAGCACTCAGAATTTTGCACTTTATAATTTATTATGTTTTATAAAAAAAATAAGACCAATAGATCATATATTAAAAAATACATACTTTAAAAAAAAAAAAAAAACACTCAATTTCAAGTTGTTGATTAAAATATATAGTTAATTCATATTTTTGTCATAAATGGGTCAAATAAATAAATGTGGCACTATAAGTGAACCACGTAAATGTGAAATTCAAAAAAAGTGAAAAATAATCTACCCACAATATATTATTTTTATTGAAAAAATAATAAAAATTTGTGAGTAAGCATATCTTATATATTTTTTGTTTTCAGTATCAATTAGTAAAACTGCAACAACTTTTTTATTTCTCAATAAAATTCAAAAATTTAAAATGATTTGAAAATCTAAAACCAAGGCTCACAATACTCAGAATAATTTTGGTATGATTATGTATAGTTAAAAGGTATAGAGATCTTCCTACCAAACCTCAATATGTGAAATTAAAAAATGCCCTTGTAAGAAACTCATAAATGGATGAATAAAACACCTAATGGCTCTAACACCATGAAAGAAATAAAAATTAAAGCATTCCAAGCCACAAGATTTTAGGTGTTAACATAACATCACATTCATAATAATAAAAATATGAAATAATAAACTATATATTGATTGCAAAGAGTAGTTATATCATATATTACATCTCCAAAAACTTTCACATAAATATGATAAATTCACTTTAGATAAGCAAAGAAGATCTAGAGATCAAACTAAGTGATCAATCATAACTAAGAGATAACTATCCCTAATAAGTGGGTGAGAATAATAAAATAAAGCACCTAGGTACACATGAACTAAGGTAAACAACCTATATATTTATTCAAATATATTTATTTTGAATAAAAAAATTAACATAATTAATAATGGAAATAATAATATTATATTTATTTTTAATATAAATAATATTATCCAATTTATAAATGTAAATAAATTTCTATAACATATCTAACTTAATATTATATTTTAATTAATTTTTTATTTTTAATAAATATATTAATTCAAAGAGTACATAAATACAATTGTTAATGTATATACCCATTAATTTAGATGATACTTTAATAAACATAAATTATTTAAGTCATAACCTAATTTTGAAGAAGGAATATTTATTAAGAAAATTAAATGAAAAAAAATGTGGTTATACAATAATAATTTTTTTTATAATTATTAAATGTTAATTTTAATTTATTTATATTTTAATTTTTTTCAAAAATAAAATTGATTGTTGGAATTGTAAAAAATATAAAAGTTGACAACATGAAAAATATAAAAAAATGAAAATAAATTTAAAATGAAGAATAAAAACTAATAATCCAAATAAAAAAAATACTATAAAACCGAAAAAAAATCTTTTAATTACTAAGATAATTATATATATATTATCTTAATAGTTGAATGAATCTATTTTTACAAATAAAAATATATTAAATTTTTTAATTGAATGGATTTTATGTTAAATTTATTTATATTAACATAACATTTTTTAAATATTAACTGTTAAGATATAAATTTATTTTATTTTTTTAATTCTAAAAAAGTTAAAATTAAAAACTAACACATTCATGTCATTAATCTCCCAACCCTTAAAATAACACTATAATAATAATCTCCTTTTATAATTTAAAATATATATATATTAATATTTCATTAATGATTTACTTTTAAATAAATTTTAAAATTTACTCTCAAACCATTAAATACTTAATATACCAAATTAATCATATAAAATAATTAATATTTTAATAAATATAAATAAATTGAAAATAAATAATGTTTGTATTACTAAAATGGTCTGAGTCTTGCAATAACAAGATACAGCACAAAACTAAATGGAAACCTCTTTGAACTACTGATATTAGTATTTTATTATTAATTTAATTTAAAATAAACTTTTGTTTTTGCTTTTAAATTATTAATATTTAATACACTAAATTAATTATATAAAATAATTTAAATTTAATAAATATAAATGAATTAGAAACAAATAATATTATGTGACAGTTTTGACTTGTTTTCTTATATAAATCATATAAAAAATGAAAAATAATGAATTGAAAAAA
Source organism: Torreya grandis (assembly GCA_037957365.1). Classification (NCBI taxonomy): domain Eukaryota; kingdom Viridiplantae; phylum Streptophyta; class Pinopsida; order Cupressales; family Taxaceae; genus Torreya; species Torreya grandis. Next base: position 126,650 of record JARHVA010000977.1, read on the forward strand.
AAAAATCTTTTATATAAAATTTCTTTCATTCATCTTTCATAAACTAACCTTTCATAAGCTCTGTATATATAATATTTTTTAATTTAAAAGAATACCATTTTCATAAAATTTATTGATATGATATTATTATAGATATTTTATATATATTTATTTAAAAAGTCAAAAAATATCAATCTTAAAATTTGTATTTTAGATTTTTTATTTATCATAGTTAATAATATTATTATTATATATTTTTTATATTTTTCATCAAATAGTTATAAATTATATCAATTTAACTATACCAATTTATCAATTAAAAAAAGTTTCATAAAATACATTCTTTGAACAATAAAACGGGAATATGCAATGCTTGTTTCTTAAAAAAGATGATCATTTATGATTTATTTTTTTCTAAAAACTTTGCAACCTAAAATTATATCCATAAGAATATGAAAAGAAATATCCAGCTCATCTATTTTATACAAAAATTCATTCCTACAATGGAACAACATGTTTTATATACCTGATAGATGTGTGTACAAAATGGAGGTATACTGTAGCACACGAACTATTTGACAAAATTCTCCCCGTCCCTCCCAACAAGAAATGTGGTTTCATGGAATATAATGATAGATGTGTACAAAGTGGAGGCATATTGTAGCACACAAACTGTTTGACAAAATACACCCCAAAGAAGTGCGGTCTCATGGAATATGATCTTGCAGAATTTTCAATTGACAAAGCACTATTAAGGCATAGAAAGCCCGATTACATCAACGAGATTTTGACTCTTTCTTTAGGTCGTTTTGAACAAGTAACGCCTGTGATAGATATTGAAACGACCATGGGAGATGAAGAAACGTTAGGGGGAAGATCAGAAGTCTTCTTTTCTCGTCCTTAAATAAAAAAATTGACGGCTATTGAAGGAGCTATTGGAGCTCGGCTGGAGAATGCAACATACTATCAGATTTGTAATGTTTTTATTCATCTTGGTCTGTAGGTGGTTGTGTAGACTGCCATTTCGAAGGCAGAATTCTGTATGATCCCTGCAAGGGCAGATTTTATTTTTTTTCCTCTATGTTTTCATGATTGCGATAAGCCAATTTGTGGTAGAATTAGATTGTAGTCCGCTGTGTTTAATGCAATAGAATGATCTCTGTAGTTGTAATGTCAATTATTTGGCAAAATGCTTGTGTGTCATGGATTATAATTTGAACCCCTACAACATGGGAATTAAAGGCAGATATTAATTGGTCTCCCCGTTTTCATGCTTGCACACACTGGTATCAGAGCTAGTGTCCTTGTGGTTGTGTTTGTCAAACAAAACTCTTCAATGTGTGTTGTATGTTGTGAGAGAGAAGTGTACATAGAGCTGCAAATTGTTGAGAATATTGCATAAGTGTTTATAGGTATGTGATGCCCTGCAAGGGTGTGAGGGAGTTTGTGAGAGGCTCAATTTGGAGTCCATTTCATGTTATGAAAGAGGAGTTTGTTGAGTTGTGATGAGAGATAGCACACAAGAGAAGGGTGCATGAGATGTGTGAGTTGACAAAGATGTTGAAAGTGTTCCAAGTAAGATTAGATATGTTTGCACAAAGTGATGATGGTGAAGCTCCCTGTGATGGGGATGAAGAACAGTTGATGGTGGGGTGGTTGTCTCTAAAAGCATAGAGAGATTATTTATAGAGTTCAAGTAAGTAGAGGAAAATAGGATAGCATGTGAATAGCCAAAGACTATTTCAAGAATTAGCATGGACGTGCATAGGTGCATGGAAGAGAAGGTTGTCTTGGAAGAGAAGGTTGTCTTGGAAGACAACAAAGAGAGGCTTTTATATGTAGAGCCTAGTTATCATTTTCAAAACAATAGTGCGGAAATGAGTTGTGAGTAGCCCATATGTGATGATGTCCACATGAAAAATGAAGTCAAGGTGGTATATTTTCCATTGGAAGATGGAGACCCATTGTGTGATGATGGACCAATGGTTAAGAAGTCTCATGAGTGGGAAAGTGATGATTGGTCCTTTGTTCATAATGACAACAAGCTTGTCAATTTCTTTTTGGATGATAGTAGGGTTGAGGACAACCAAGGTATGATACACATTTCCATGAGTGAAATAATTGATGTGAGGAAAGATTGCATGTAGGGACCCTATCCTAAAATACATATTATTTTTAAATTAATGAATGTTTATCTATGAATATAACTCAAGTATATTTTTCCTATCAGATATCTTTTGCCAATCGGGCAAGCATCTAACCATATGGGTTAGGCATCTATTATCCTTTGTTAAATGGATGAGCATCTAACCATATGGGTTAGGCATCTATTAATCTTTGTCAAATGGAAAGCATCTAACCATGCAGGTTAGGCATCTATTATTGTATGCCAAATAGGCAAGCATCTAACCATACGGGTTAGGTATCTACATATGAGTAGGTTATTCTCTGGCTAGAGACTTGACTCATCGGGATCAACTAAATCTGAGTCACTCACTATTCGTCACTTATCTTTACTGGATAAGCATCAAGGTCATCATGATAGGAGTATAAAACATATAATAAATAGTCATATTTTGCCTTGAAATTTAGCCTAAATCCTCAAGAACTATGATGATCTAACTGTGATCCTTCCAAGTATATCACATAATTTTTATCTTTGCTTTGTTTATCTAAACTAAGATCTTATTATAATGGTCTTGCCTTTTCATTAACTTTAATCTTGTTTAGCTCACAACCACAAACCTTGTCCTAATCACCTGTGTTCTAGAAGCATCCTTCACTTTTTAGACTACCTACATACATGCTTTTGAACATGACCAAAGTGTAGTGTGCATGTAGTTCTATTTTCTATTCTAAGTTTCATGTGAATTGTAGGTCTGAGTATGCAACCCTTTCTAGGACCTAGTTCCCTAGACAGTTCCTCTATGATTGCTACCTAAATGGGAGCGTAAAAGTATCAATTTAAGTGACTAATTAATTATTTAACTAAACTAGCCCTAAGTCCTAAAAATAAATAGAAATGAATATTTGAAATCTATATTCCCCCTTTATACTTTTTATTTACATCAATAATTTTTTTGATCCTTGCTTTAGTCAATCTAATCCGTACAATTACTATTGCCAAAGTTTCATTATGTGGGAGCCATATGAATGGTGATTTCTTGATAATAATTGGTTTAACATTCTCAATTCTAGTTTACATTGCTCTTTTTTAATGGTACCAACTTTTGAGTAAGAAATGTACTTTATCCATTTATGTTTCATATATTTACAAGTTAGAATTGTTTACAATAGTCAACATCATTTTCTTAACTTAATTAATGTTATTGACCAAGAGGGATTATCCCACTCCTTCATCTTCATGACATGACATGGTCCTTATTTCTCCTTGATAGTATATAGGGATGATACCCAGATATTGTTGTTGCAACTGTGTTAGGCTATAGATGCAGTAACTCAAGCGCGATGGCATTATCCATAAATGTGAGCCATAGGTACCACATAAGACTGAATGTTGTATAGTTTTATTTAACATTAAATTCCTGGTCTACGTTGAGATTTAAAACTTAAAAATACTTGAAATAAATCAATACATTATATTTCAAAAGTAAATTTTTGAGTAGGAAGGTAGAAAACAAATCTATAATATAATCTCTTAGTTTAATCATCACGTCGATTTACAACAACACTATTTTTATTTGATAATTATACCTTTAGTCTACTTAGGTAACCTTTTCTAGAAAATAACTTATACACATGGAGTTTATGAATGCTATTTTGAACTTAAATTTAATGTTAAATAAATCATTTATACGCTTGAAAGGAGGGTTATAAAATTGAGGGTTCAACCCTAGAATGATTAATATTTATTTTAATACTATTCTTAATGATAATAAAATTCATCATCAAAGCTCAAAAACAATCAAAGTAAGGGTCCGCTCGAAATATTATTTTATGACAACTTAGATTTTTTTATGATAATTTCATGTATCTAATCAATATTCTCACAATCTAGGTTTATGCATGTAACTTTATAGACTAGATCAAATGTATTTCATAAATTTATAAACTAGCTACTTAAAAAATAAAACTCATTTACTTAATGCTATAGTCTACTCTTTTCACAGAACTGGGTATAGAGATCATGCTAATATTTGTAAATAGACACATAATGTAAAATTGTATATATCAACTAATATTAAATGAGCTCATATTATTATATGTTATATGTCTCTTGAATATCTAATTATTTTTTTTCCATTATTGTTTTCTATAAAATCATTTGCTTTCTCTAACAACAAGTAACATTATCATTTTGTTTCTAGTAATACAAAATTCATTCTATTTTATTTTAAAAAAAATAAATACATTATATTTTTCTTATAATTTAAATAAAATATTATATTTATCTTAAAATTTAATAAAAATATTATACTTATCTTACAATTTAAATAAAATATTATACTTACCTAATGCCCTTTGAAATCCTTGATTGAAATGGAATGTGGTTCTGCTTGAATTGAAATAACTGAGATAAAATTATGGTGGCGGTGTTGATCTTGGGTTGAGTTAAATAAGAAAAAGGAATAGAAATTGATATGGCAATAACATGAATGTCATTGGGCAAAACGTTGGACATAGAGATGACAAGGATTACGTACTTGCTCAAATAGACTATATCAGTCATCAAATAAAAGGAGATGTATCTGATGCAAGTTCAAATCAAACTCATTTGCCATAACCTCAAAGGCTTATAAAATGTCAATCTCCTTTTCCATTTGGGACTGTTGCTTCATGCATCTATCTTCTATGGCCAAAATCCATACAATAGAATAAAATGCCCTTTATGGGCTTCAGCTTTGCTAACGGACACGTTCATCCTTTTTTGACTTAGCTCGACCCATTGGCAAGATACTAATGTTTGCCAATGGACATTAGGGTCTACATTTTTCCCACCTATAGTTACGTAATTTGATATTCCATGGCCAAAAAGGCCATCCCAAAAAATGGAAGGAGACTTTTTATACTGGTCAAATCTACTATACATAAAAGCTATGTTCGAATGTCATTCACCCATTCTGGGTTACTATGCCTCCACCGACGAGCCTATGCATCCTTGGCCAAAAGTATTTAAAGAATATATGCCTTCATCTTCTTTGCTCAGCTCTCGATCTCCTTCATATAAAGACACGTATTCCTCTTTTCTAAACTGAATAGATTCTAAAAGAAAAAGAAATCAAATCCTCCAAGATCTCCTCATCATCAACACATTCATTTTCATCCCCTCTCCAAAGCATTGATCAATCAAGTATTTATAAACATTTTCATGCAAATATTCCTCCTTACTACATGCTCTTGACTAGTTTTTAATGATTCTTTATCTGACAATTATCCTTTCATTTGCATAGTCATAACATCATTTAAGGTGTAGAACCTAGGGAATTGAATCAGACCGAGAGGAGGTGGTGAAAAGGTAGCATGGGTGCCTCTAAAACATCGATTGACCTCCTATTACCCCCCTAAACATTCTATCTCCTCATGCATTACAACCTTCCTTCACTGGATACCTCTCCCCACTTCACTTTTGATTGGTTTCACCCCTAATCATGGTTTTTAACTATTTCTTAGGTGATTGCTAGTTTAATTTACATGGAATTAAATTTTATTTAAGCTTTATGACTATGTATGACCTGGTGGGATGGTTAGTTCCATGCATTCTCCTCTTGGCATATGTGGCATGCAATAGGTCCATAGTGAGGGAAGAGAGGTCATGACATCGAAACCATGTAGAGTTATAGGTAGATGAAGAGTGTGACCAAGAAGAGTTTTAAGTTTATTTAAAAGAAACAATAGATGTAGAGGTTGTGCAAGAAAGTGCACATAATAAAATGATAGTGAAGGTTCAACCATGTGTACAAGATGAAATCATTGGTATAGATGAGGTGAAAACAACCTTGAGAGTTTTGTAGAATGGGCCCTTGACAACCCATGGTGTGAGTGGAAGACATGAACAACATGCTAAAAGTGAAAAGGAGTTGGACAACATGACTTTGGAGCATGATGGAGCAGTGGATGATTTTTTTTTAGGAATCTTTTGTTTTTCATAATGTGTTTGTGAAACGTGTAGGTCTAGTTATAGAGAGTGGATAAGAAGAGGACCAAATGTGGTGTAGTCCATCATGCTCATATGTATGAGAGGTGGAGTAAAGAAGCTAACCAAGATATGGATATGGAAGTGGTGGATGAAAATCTATTTGGTTATGATATTTTATCCAATGTGGAGTGTCTTCAAGTTGATATGGAGACAAGAGAGGGTAATAGAGCATAGGAACAAGTTTTTTCTCAAAATGATATGCAGATGAATATTCATTTTCAATAGTGTGTGAAAGAAGAGTTGTACCAAGAATAGTTGAATATTGTCCTAGAGATTAGGTAGAATGAAGGTGAAGGATTTGATAAGCCTAAGATTGTTGTGAGACAAGCTTATAACGTGGAGATAGATGAGAGAGTATAGTTGAATTTCATATCATCTCAAGCATATGTTGAGGAACATGATGTTACAAGTATGGAGAGTGAGTATTTTGAGGTCACCAATTGGAAGGAGGAGTTTTTAATGTGTATGGAAACACAAGGATATAGTATAGATGTTGAATTTGCAACTGATATTGAGAGATTGATTGATAAATAAATTTTATGGAAAATGATAAGAGTGTAAGAATTATCCTTGAGGTGATTCTTGATGTCATGGGCTATCATTTGCATGCCTTAGCATATGTTGATTTAATTATGTTGAGATTAAAAATGATATATGAGATTACATCCATGAGAAAATAGCTAGAAATGGTGGTTTGTGATGTTGTGAATGATCCAATAGTTGGTTGGACAAGGTGTGAAAAAAAATTAAAAAAAAACTAGGTGGAGGTGGACAGATAGTAGTGGGCTCAAGCCCACATGGGAGAATGTGATGTAGGAAAGAAAATCTTAGGGATGCTGGACAAATGAGAGTGGGTTCCATCCCACATGTGATTTTAATGATAGTTGGTTATGCCTTTGGAAAAGGAGGATGGATAATGGTGGGTCAAATCCCATAAATTAGAGAGAGTATGGTGGGTGGTCACATCCCACAAGGAGTGAAAGAAAGATTAGAAAAATGAAAAGAAAATAAGAGAAACCAACATGTAGGAGCTAGAAATGGCATAGGAAAAGAAGATTAAATAGTTGATTTCCTTGGTATGTTGGAAGGGAATGACATGGTCACTTTACCTCATGACCAAAATAGTATCTTTGTTACTTATCTTTTCTATGTGAGCTAGAGCTCACTTTAGTTGATCCTTGGGTGTCTAATGCAGGAATATCCAAGGTCTCTTACAATTTGGTATTGCTAAAAATAGAGTGCTCTTTGCTTTATGTTATTTGCTTTGATTTCACTTTCATTTGGTGTGTTTGGTTTAGAGGAAGGTTGTCACAATTTCTATTCCAGGTTATGCTTATACTTGATGTATTTCTTCAGTGGCATCGTCTTATTCTCCAACATTTTTTTGCATTGCTCTTCATACTACCTCTTTGCCTTTGTAGTTGTATTCAAGTTTTGTAACCCCGATTTGGTCTATGCAATCATCTAAGGTATTCCTCAATGTAAATTTGGATATAATAATCGATTGGGTCTTGAATAGGCTAAAGACTCATTGCTTTAGCAATTAGAGTTTAATTCCCAAATTGAACGAAGACTATGTTTGAAGTGATTAAGCTTTTTGGTAATCAATGATGAAATCCAATTGGGTCTATGTTGAAATAAGTTTTGGAAGTTATTTTTAAATGAGCTTATTGGCTCAAATAGTTCTTAAGTGATATTCAGTAAAGGAAAGCTTTCACAGGCAACCCTATGTTCGTTGAGGTGCTTAGCAGTCTAATGTTGATATGTAAAAGAGACAAAATTATGTTGACATCTAATTTATGATTAAAGGCATGGTTATTCAAAATATATGTGAAATAAGTTGATATTTTCTATAACACAATTTTAAAAACCTCTCTTTTTTGACATATGTAATTATTAACTTTTAAAAAACTTATGGTCCACCATACGATACAAATAACCCCATACATTTGCCAATTCACTATGTCACATTAAAAAACAATCAACAAATGCCATTAAAAATGACATGAGCACCAACAATAGATAAATAACAAGAAATGAAAATAGACAAATTATATATATAACATTGATAGATAAGGCTTAACATTGACTACATTGTCAAAAGTGATCACTCTTAGACCTATATACGGACCCTGCATTTTCCTATCCCTTATGTAAGGATGAAAGAAGTAAATATCTAAGTATAAGAAAACCAAGTAAACCATACTTTTTAAAAAAAATCTTCCACTGCATGCCTAATAAATAACTTTTATTTATTTATTATAAAAATAAAACGAAGAAGCAGCCAAACATTTTTTTAAACCAATTTTCACTATATATTGAATAAATTTAAAAAAATGGTAATGTGTAATAAAAATTTCATATACTATTTTCTCATTTTTTATTTATAAAATTTATAATACCATATTTTTTAATAACAACAACAACAATTAATACTAATTTAGAGACTTTAAAGTGTTTTTAAAATAATATCACATTTTTCAAATTAATTATTATTTTCTTTATAAAATAAGTAAATGAATGTGAATTAAATTACAAAACTCTCATTTTATATTTATTATTTTTATTTATATATATTTATACAAGTTTTTATATTTTATTTTAAAATGATAATCCACACTCAACCTTTCCAAAATCAAATGGTAAAAATATTATTTAAATTTATAGCTACAAAAATATAACAATTATTCATTTGTTAATTCATGTTATGAATTAGTTACTATATGTATTGAAGATTAAATTCACAAGTATAACAAAATATTATACTTGTGAAAATATGTGAGGAAATGTATTAAACATAAAATTATAATTTATATTTGTTAAAGAATGTATTTAATATTTTTATCATTTATTTTAAAATTTATTATGAAATGGAATGTCTTTTCTCCATAAAATTTATTATCATATTATAGGAAAGAATATAATCTTTGATTTCTTACAATCACCTTCATTAAAAATATCAAATTATTATTTTTTAATAATTTATACATAAAACTTAAAATAACATTATTAATATTTTTAATTTTACTAAAACTTATTTTAAATTAAAAAATAAAAAATAAATAAAATCCTACCAAACTTAACTTTGCACCTATGGAGCAACTGCTAGTAAAATATAGACCAACTCTCTAAATATCATGGGCAGAATTGATATTTTATATCATAATGTCGCATGAAAGATTCTTAACACATATGGGATGATTTAGCGTTGTTACATTAAGAACATCACAATACTTCTAGGAAAAGAAGTTTTACCTAATTTACATAAAAATTACAATTTACATAACTTTGAAATGAGAATAAGCTTTGCATTCTATTTGATCTTTACATAAAATTATAGATTGAATGCATTGAAGACATTCATTTGAACATGCCGGCAACCACATGGGGAGCAGCCAACACCCTGCTAGCCCACCCTAGAAGGAAATTCATTAAAGAAACAACTAATTAAAATTGGTCATTCTAAAAAATTTTGATGTATAAATTATTTTAAAATATTTTTTATTAAATAATTATTAAAATAATAATTATCTATGAAGTTGTCTTATGGTAACATAAAGACATGAATAACATTTTACAAAAATCTATTCATGAAATCTCAAAAAAAAAAAGTAATATTTTGAAGGATTACAATTTAGAAGATTTTAGTTATGATTTGTATTGAAAATCTTCTACTATGAAAGGCTATCATGCAATGGAATAATCATGAAACAATCAAGGATAAGTATTATGTTGTTTTATTGCCTTCAAAAAAAAGTATTCGTTGTGGTACTTAGAAGTAAATTTTGAAATATGATTAATGAATTTAAATTTTTAAATGAATATAGAATGGATGTACATAGGTTTTATGATCAATTCTTGACCAAAATAAAAATAGATGAAAGTTTGTTAAAATATTTTAAATTTTAAAAATATATTTTATTTTTCATTTTGTATGTGTTATATATTGATAAATTATATAAGTGTATAAATAAAGTTAGTAAATGGAATGTTCACTTAATTAATTATGCATTAAATATATTTTTATATGTGGATGATTTTATTTTAATTGTAAAGATAACACATAATTTAAGAGACAATGTGAGGGTTCTAGAGCTCCTCTATTAAAAGGTTTCACTTAGTTAATTATGTGGTAAAGATATTTTTATATGTTAATGTTTTTATTTTAATTGTAAAGACAACACATAATTTAATACAAAATGTGAAGGATCTAGAGCTCCTCTATTAAAAGATTGGAATGTTACTTAAAAGAAAAAGAAACAGAAAATTTTTTAAAAAAAAGAAAGAAAAAGAAAAAGAAGAAGTCAAAGTCATAATTTACATTATAGAGGGGAAAAAACAAATTAACTTCATTTACTAATGAAGACAAAAAAATCAAAGTCATATACTTTTTATTATGGAAAAAAAATAAATTAATTAACTTCCTTTTTAAAGGAAATCTATTGAAAGTGGTGGAAAAATACAATTATTTTAAGCTTAATTTCCATAACAAACTAAGTTAAAAGACTTGTAGGATGAAAAAAATACAAGTGGGTTAAAAAATTTATATTTTTAGAATTTATAAGATAAGAAAAAAAAATGGTGGAAGACTTTATAATTTCTAAAAAATAGATGCAACAATACATAATTATGGGATTAGAAAACTAAGACAACTTTATTTGGTTTGCTTGTATAACAATGATTTTTTAAGATCATGAAATTTGAAGCAACAATGTATTATAAATCAAAAATATATTAAATAAATAAATAAACAAACAAAAAATTAAAATTAATCTCAAAATTAAAACATCCGTTTTGTATGAAATTTTATTCGTTGAAACATCTATTTTTTTGTTAGACATTAGTGATGACTTAAATTTTAAATCATTTAAAAAAATACAAAATATAGAAATATATTGGCGACTTATAATATACATAGGAACATAAAATCAAGTGGAAGATAAAAATGTTGATATTTTAATTAAAAATGTATTGACATCATATTAATTAAGAAGAGTGGTAAAAGAAAACATATTTATTTTGTAACAAGAAGATGTTGGAGACAAAATGACATTACATCATAAAATTTGTAAAATACAATAACATCGGAATCAAGTATGATGACCCTTTAAAATGACAACCTAACCATCTTATTTGAATATACGAGACTAGACCCCAAAAAAAAAAAAAAAAAGTAACACATTTGCAATCTACATTTCAGGAATGAACTTTTGGGACCAACCAAAAAAAAAAAAAAACACTATGTAACACATTTTCAATTAACATTTCCAACCTGAGTCTCTGATTCATCATTTGTACTGAAGAAAATTTTAAAAACAAAACAAAATCAGCAGATAGACCTGTCAAATTTAGTCCAGTCCATTGGTTGCAACATTACATACACTGTTTGGTGCATGTTGTAGTAGTGGTGTTGATACGACTGATATTTGTAAAATTTGAGATGAGATGGTACCTTTAGGCGTATTAGAGGTTCGTATCTTGATCTCCCTGGCTTCCTGCGTGAGGGCACAGCAATCACAGCACCAATGCACCAAACAGTCTGCACACGGCTCCTCTGGCAGATTATATTTCTGCCTAAGTTTCCTTCGATATCCGCATGTATATAGACATTGCACTCCAAACATGCAAAACAGCACATACAGGCAACCTTGTGCACAACAGCCTGCAATAATACCCACATTATATATTCACCTTCAAAGTAGTAATAAATTGGCATCAAGTAGTGGAGACATTGTGATCTGATTCATGATTATTATCGATATTTCGAACTATTTTTTAATAATAAATTATAAAAACAGATTTTATAAGAGAGATGATCTCACTAGTATCTTTGGTCTCTGCATGTTCAGCAACCCGTCCGAAAGTAACACATGGTAAGAATGTTGTTACACAACCTGCACACAAAACAAGAGAAGAGAAGATAAATGGTTTTGTATAGAGAGTTAAAGTTAGAAGGATAGATGTACACAGTCTCACAAATAGAGCAGTCTTCGAAACAAGAGGAGAGGCCTGTACTCCACTTCATTCTGAATTCTGAATTATGTCTGTGTAAGTCCCACACTATGGCTTTTGCATTTGTAGAATGTTGCTGGCCAAACACAACTTTGTTTGGGCGGAGATTTTTGTAAACTTTGGAGTTTTGTGCGTGCTCTCACGCGTTTTGACTGCCAATATGATGTATGCTTTGAAACCTCCTGTTCTTAATTTAATTCGGTTTTGTCTCTACTCCAACTTTTTCAAATACACTTGAGTTTTGGAAGTCCGACTTTCAAGGTATTAAGTCTTTTTAATTGATGTATGCGAGATATTTGTTTTATTTATTGACCAGGGCATCACGCACCAAGTCTTTACTCGGTTAGAATAGAATTAGAATATGTTTTATATATTCATTTTAAATTTTATTTTGTTGTTATTATAGACAGTATTTATATTTGTTAAGTGTAATTAGCAAGAGCATTTAGTATGGATTGTCATATTGGATGTTAACTATTGGTTGTTTCTATTTATTCTCTATCACTTTACCCCCACTCTATCAGCGTTAACTACATGCTTTTGCTTTAATCTATTTCCATTGCCATTTGCATTAACCCCAACCTTAGGTAGAAAAGGTTAACCACAATTATTAAGGCATTGTCAACCTCCATCAATCCAGTCAAGAGGATGAATGTTAGTAATCAAGGAGAAGGGCTTCACTTCTCATAATTTTCAAATCATGTGAGAATTCACAAGCTCTAGAACCCCTCTTTGCCCCCCTCTTCGTGGCACTAACATGTTTCATCATCCTCACTGCATTACAGTCAAGATTAGCCAAACTGTTCACAAAGATTGGTATTGGTTTAATGTTTAGCCAACCAGGTAAGTTATATATCCACTACGTTTAAGAATTTCATCATTGAACATAGGGTTTTAACCAAGTAATTATGAAAATTCTATAGTTTTATACAGTAATTTCACATTCTAGCATTATACTGTAATTTTCCATTCTAGATTTATACCATAATTTAATATGAATTTGAATGGGCTCCCTTTGTATTCTAGCTTTATACTATAAGGGTTTTGAATGTTTAGAATTTTGACCCTTTCTCTAGACTCAATAACCATATATGAGCCACTCTAATTATGATTAAACAAGCTCCCTTTGTATTCTAGCTTTATATTGTAAAGGGTTTTGAATGTTTGGCATTTTGGGTCCTGCTCCATTGATTTTATACTTGAAAACTTTACTTCACTTTTCCTTGATTATTAACATTCTTCCCCTTAATTGCATTTGTGGGGCCCAACAATGCCTTAACAATCATGATTAAACTTTTCTACCTGGGATTGGGGTTATGCAAACAACCTATTATAATACTTACTAGTAACCTACTAATTTTATCCCTTATTGTACTAGTATCATGCAAGGCTATTATAATTGTCTATGTATTAATTTCCTATTATAGGAGGCAGAGTATAGGAGTGTGAGTTCTATTTCAATTAGTAATTTCCACTGAATGAATTATGTGTTCAAGCAGGCAACAATATAGTCAACATAAAATAAATTGTGTCCTAACTAATCATTAATTTGTTCAATCAGTCAACATAATACTCCCTGGTTCTTTAGTGATAATTATGCTAATGTGAGGATGGGCATGTATAATTGTTTATTGTGGGCTTGTAAAACACTTATTATGTTCATTTTTCATGATAACTCAATCAAGTTAATAATAGAAAGATTATGGAAACCCATTTGATTGTATTGTTGACAATTGATCCTGATGATATTCTTCTTTGGGAATGATTTTATGCTCAATAATTGGATATTCAACAATCAAGACAATGATTATGTGTTGAATGAATGATTATGTCATAGATAATCCATAATTCCTTCAAGTAATCAATACTACAGTCAACATATTACTCCTCAATTTTTCAGTGATAATTATGTTAATTTGAAGGATGTGCATTTATAACTATTTGTTGTGGGCTCGTAAAATGCTTATTGTCTTTATTTTTCTTGATAACTCAATCAATTTAATAATAGAAGGCTGATAAAAACACATTGACTATATTTTTGACTATTTGAATCTGATGGTATGCTTATTTCAAAATCATTTTAGGATATATTATGTCTTTAAACTTGTATCTATCTTTTGTGACTCATCTATTCTTTTAAATAGTGATATGAATAGATGTTTCTAATGTTTAATTTCATATTTCTAATGGAAAGACTGATGTAGGTGGTGGATAACTTATTACTTTGTTTCTCTCAATGATATGTTTATCTTATCTTAGTACAGGTAGTATTCATTTTTTTGGTGGGATTGTAGAACACTTATCAACTTAATAATAAAATGACCATGGAAAGCCATTGAATGTATTGTTGACTACTTCAACCTAATGTTATCCCTATTTGGGAGTTATTTTATGCTCAAGTGATGGATATTCCACAAAGAAGATAATGATTATGCATTGAATAAGTGATTATTCCATAGTTAATCCATAATTCCCTTAAATAGTCAGCAATACATTCAACATAATGCTCCTCAGTTATTCAATGATAATTGTGCTAATGTGAATGATGTGCATGTATAGCAGTTTATTGTGGGCTCACAAAGCACTTATTGTGTTCATTTTTATTGATAACTCAATCAAGTTAATAATAGAAGGATCATGAAAACTCATTGACTATATTTTTGACTGCTTGACCCTGATGGTATGCTTATTTTAGGATCACTTTAGGATCCTGCCATGTTTTATCTTTGAACCTACATCTATCTTTTGTAACTCAGTCATTCCCTTAAATGGTGATATGAATGAATGTTTCTAATGTTGTTAATGGAAAGAGTGACGTAGATGGTGGATAAGTTAGTACTATATTTATTTCAATATTAATTTTCTCTTATCTTAGTACCCAATATTAGTGTATCTTGTAGGATCACAGAACACTTATTGTGCTCCTTTTTTTTAATAATTCTATCAAGTTAACAATAGAAGGATCATAGAAACCCATTGGCTATATCCATAACTACTTCAAGTAATTAATGTTTTGGGGGTAGAGTTAGAGTTTTTTGTGAATAGTGTTTATCTAGAGTACAAATGTATATATTTCAAATTCCTTTATATGTAACATATCATAATTACATAAACTATTCAATAAACTATGTGTTGAATGAATGATTATGCCTTAACTAATCTTTAATTATTTTAATTAGGTAACAATAAAGTCAACATGAAACAAATCCAAATGTATTACATAAACTAAACCAATATATCCTTCTAATATGACTGCTTCAAAGAATTCATGTTTTGTGGTTAGAGTTAGAGTTTTGTGTCAATAGTGTTTAGCTATGATAAGTAAGATGCATGAGATGTGAGGTGTTTGATGATACATCATGTTGGGTTTCTATCACTTAATTTATTTATTTATTTTCAAAATTATAGTAAAGATAACAATTTAAGGAGATAATTCATAAGTACCCTGGTATATGTTGCCATTTTAAATTTTTCATTAATATTATATGTAATCTATTAATATAATGTGGGGTAATGATTCATATTGTCATTTTTTTTCACTCACACTCTTTAAGGATCACCTTGTCAAAGTGTTGAGGTTGTGGGTGTGCCAATATTTTTTTCCTTATTGGTAGTGGATGACTTAAATCTGTATCATAGGTGGTGGATAACATGTTACTACATTTATCTCAAAGCATTCAACAATACAATCAACATAATACTCTTCAGTTATTCATTGATAATTATGTTAATGTTAAGGATGGGCATGTATAATTATTTATTTTGGGCTCGTAAAATACTTATTGTGTTCATTTTTATTTATAACTCAATCAAGTTAATAATAGAAGGCTCATGAAAACCCATTGATTGTATTGTTGACTGCTTGAACCTAATTATATGCTTATTTGAGAATCATTTTAGGATCTTACCCTATTCTATATTTAAAACTGCATCTATCTTTTATGACTCAGTTATTCCCTTAAATGGTGATATGAATGGATGTTTCTAATATTTAATTTCATGTTACTAATGAAAAGAGTGACATAGGTGGTGGATAACTTACTACTATAGTTATTTAATGATATTTTTCTCTTATATTAGTGTATAGACATAATATTTTTAACTTTTATCAAATAATAATATTTTATATCTTGTAAGAACCCATTGATACCTAATCTATCTGAGTTCACGCCTTAAAGGATACTCTAAAAAAGGGGTGGGAAGACCATTGGTGCTTTGTAGGATTTTTGTTTCTCATTTTCACTTATTATTAATCTAACAAACTCCTAAAAACCATCCCCTAATTTATTACTCCTCTTTTGCATACTCTTCTAATCTTTTCTCACTTTCCATCCCTCTTCTCCTCACCTTAAGCCCCCTTTGACAGTCTATTGTACTAGGTCAACTAGGTCAACCCTATAATATTATGGATAAAATTCATTTAGGGTCTAGCTCAGCTCTTGTCCCATCTAGCCTATGACCTAATGATTTTTTGTCCATAACAGTACTAGGTCGACTGGGTCAACCCTATCAGTTGAAAATTTCAAAAAGGTTTAGGGTTAAATCCACCTATATATACAATACCATTTCATCATTATTTAAAAAATGAACAAGAATTATTATTTACGTATGATTCTCTAAAATATGCTCTTCCACCATTTTACTTGAGGAGTCTTAGCTTAGGATTTTTAATTGGATAATCTAGTCTTGTGGAGAAGTCTTGGATGCATTGGCCTTTCTTAGTGATCATTAAAAACTATAACAACCTCTTGTAAAGACCCTTTGGCCAAGTAAGAGATTGAAACTCAATGGGTTCATCTTTCAGGTAAATATTCTCTAACTTTGCTCCTTTCTTTAGTAGATAGAAATAGCTTAAGTATTAGCTTCAAATAATATTACCCTTCTTCTTCATGTATTAGGGTCTTACTCATACATAGTTTGATTGATATTCTCTTATGCATGTTTTTTTTGTTTACTAACCCCCATATTGTGCCACAAGATTTGGTGAGCACTAGATTATATTTTTTTATTTACCTTTTATTAGTTTAGTGAATATAAAAACATAGAGCTTAGTTAGGGTTATTGCATGATTGTGCTTGACTAGAGGCTTTGGAACCCTCCCTAGTGTGGTTTATTGTGACAAGAGATCCCCTAATTTGGTCTAGTATATACCAATATTGGTCATATTCTTAATTATCTAATGTATCCTCAATCAGAAATGTAAATATGATCTATCTTCTCTGAGTTAGAATTGATTTATAGACATGATGCATTTTTGATTGCATACATTTTGGTGAACCTGATGTGAATCTAACCCTTATAGGTTTTATTTCACATTTTTCTAATTTACATCATTTTATTTCTTATTTTTCTATATTTAAAATACTAGGTCAACAGTGTCAGTATAGTTTCTAACTTATGTGCATAGTTTTAACACATAGTCATATCAAAATGCCTTTATTCTATTTGTGTAGGTCTCCATCAAATACAGGCTACTACGTCAAATAGATCGACATAATACAAGGTTTCACTTCCAAAAAGGCTAATAGGTCAACCTTATTGACACATTACACTTCCAGACTTATAAAAAACATACTAGGCTAAAACTACTAGTATAGTACTCTTCACAAGCTTCAGCAAACAAGGAACTACAAAACTAGGTCGACCCAATCAACACAATTGCCATAATTTTCAAGTGAAAATTAGAGTAATTAAATAGCAATCTCACTTTCCTTTTCATATTCCAACCTACCAAGGCTCCTTTATCTCTTTCTCTTTCATTTATGTTATTCCTTACAGTTCTATTTTTCATAGTTTATAGTCTTTAAAACTACCTTTATATAGAAAACTAGGTCAACTCTATTGACCTAATTATGTATTTTGTCTTATGTCTACAAGACTAGGTTCACACTATCGACACAATTCTTAAAAGACCCTTACTTCATTAGTACAGTAGTGACATTATTACTTTGTATCATAATCTCTACACACACTATTGTCTAAATCAACATTATATATGTTTCAAAGTTGAAATTAACATCTATATGTTAGTAATCAATTTACACTTTCACTTTTAGTTGCTTCCATGCTTAGAATATATCACATAGTATAAATAGGTAGTTTTTCAATATACTGTTTAGTTTCACTATTTTTATCTTTCTTGCACACACTACCAAATCACATAATCTTAAAATGTATTTAAACAATTGTCTACCCAAGGCTTACCCACTTAAATTTCATCATCAAGGTGGAAGATGACTTGGTTTTCTACCCAAGTATAAACACATGGTTAATGGTATATATTGGCAAAGCACCTAATACCCTTATCATTATAGTTTGTGAAGTGAGGAGATAGGCCCCAATACCAAGCTAGTATCATTACCAACACAGATCCCTTTCAACCTAAACATCCTAAAACCATCCATAGATTATTTTCTAGTTCTTTACTTTCAACAAACTTCCTATCACACTTACAATAATACTCTAATAATCTAATAAGCTTCAAGATGACCACTTAGCATTTACTTTCTCAGATGACTGCTTGTTATTTGCTCAATTGTATGTTGTATTACAAAAACTTGCATTGGTCATCATTGGTGCAAGGTTTTTGTGTTGTGTGCCTCAATTGGATCATCCTCATTAACTAGATTTGATTTTGTGTTTCCTTTCCTTTCTTGTTTTCAAAATACATTTCAATATTTTCCCTTGTTTTAGTACATAGTCATTCTATTCAACACATTATCTTACAAACTGTTTAATTCCTTTGCCTATAGTACTGAGTCGACCCTATCAACACAATATTATTTTTCCCCTTAGGATATAGTACTAAGTCAACCCTATTGACTTTTAATCCCTATTTTCTTAGTTTTTAGATCTTATTTTTAGTATTAGATCGACTATGTACTCTTATCAATCTTTAATTTTCTCTATTTTTAGTACTAAGTTGACCCAGTCAACTTTGTACTCTTACTTCTTTCCCTACCTATCTGACTCAATCTTTTATTTCTCTTCCTTAGAATTTTGTTCATTTATCTTGAGTCATCAAGATATCCCCTATCAAAATCTTCTTGGACAACTTTAATCCATTTAGATACTATATGGGATGTTCATTTCTCCCTCTCTTTTCCTCCCAAGAGAACCATCACTCTTGGGGCACCTCTTCCCCTCCTGCATCTATGACTTGTAATATGGTACAAATCACACTCAAGATGAATTAGGTGGATATAATCCTTTCTATACCTATCAAGATAATTCCCATCTTCAAAATCTTTAAACTAATGTGGGAGCAATCGACACAAGTTTAATCAATAATTCCACTAATAATCCATATTCTAATAACCCTCCCCCTAATACCAATTCCTAGATTGATCTTACAGACACCAACCCACAAATTGATATGACTTAACTTCTTGCACAAGTCATATAACAAATGAACATAATGTAAACTGCTTACACCTCTCAAATGATGCAACTACAATGTCGTTTGATTAATATGACTAATCAAGCTCTGACTATCCATTCTCAAGCCAATCCCAATTATATTCCTCAACCTCTTAGATATGCCTTAGGAAATGTTATTCCTTAATCATCAATAAATAACAAAATGCTTCAAACTATTTAAAATTAGCATTTAACTCCTTTCATTGTGTCCATTGATATTGGTAACATATATCCAACTATCAAGTATGATGGGACTAAAGACCCTACCTAATTTCTCAGAGCCTTTAGAAATATTTAAAAATAGTGGATCCAAACTAATAAACTCTTACTCAAAACCTTCACTGGTGATGTATTATAATGGTGCAACCAACTTCCATAACATTCCATTTGGCAACATGAGGATTTATTCAATCATTTAGTTAAAGAGTTTAAACATAATGATTTTCCAAAAAATTGTCTTAGCAACTTCATCAATGCTAAGCAATCTCCCACAAAATTAGTTTATGATTTTATAAAATGATGGAAATATATGACCCATAAAACTAATCATAACATGACTAATGATAACTTGTTCAAACTCTTTATAACTACTTTAAATCCTTCTCTTCAATATAATGTTTGAACTTTTGTTCCCCAAACACTTAATGAAGCTCTTGATCAAGCTAAATGTTAAGACTTTCTCATGAAGCAATTTGAACCTAATCCTAAAATTCTTAAAGGGTATTTTCAAACATCTACTAATGCTATCACTGGAAATAATCCTCAAACCAAACTAGGAGTTTCCAAATCTGACATTCCTTCTCCTTCTCACACACCACTTATTGTGAAATAAATGAAACAATTTTTACTACCCTCTAAACCTTTCACTTATCCTAACAATCCTCCTAAGTGGTATGACCCTAATCAATTTTTTTGGTTCCACTCTAACATTGATCATTCTTATAAATATTGTAGAGGGGTCACTAAATTTGTTGTCTCCTATATGCTTGGTGATTCATTTAATCATGAAGCCATGATCAACCTTCATCATCAAGAGTACACTATTGCTTTTTAAAAATAAAAAATTTCCAAAACTTCTACCTCATATAACCAACAATATTTTTTCACATCTAATAATCAATAAAATACCAAGGATGTTTGTGTTATTGATGTTGATTATGACCAATATTACAGTAATTTTCAATATGTTAACACTGCCAAGGTCAATTATCATTAGAAGTTGGCTCACAAAGATCGTGTTACCAAACCTAAGAAACCACCTTTAGAATAAAAACTTCTTAAATATACTACAACCACTAATATTGCTTCAAAAACCCTTGAGGAACCATCTCCTCCTTCCAAACCCCTAACCACTTCCATTCCTTCAAAATCTACCTTAACTCCTAAATATCATGTTGGTTCTTCTTCTAAATCTCATTGGAATTTTCTTGGAGAACTTAACTCTATGCCTTGAAATATTCCACTTATTGAGTTAGTTCATACTTCCCCTTATCATTGTAAATTCCTTATGCAATAATTAAAAGAAATTGAAGATCCCTGTCCTATAGATGAAGTACCACCTTCTATTGAAACTCAACCTATAAATGTCCATACTATTGAAACCATGTGTCCCTCCAAGCCTTCTATTGAATTTCTTGAAAAGGACAGGATTAATGATGAAATTCTTTTTTTTGCTAATGATCCACCACTATTCATATTAATACCACCCTTACTCATAACGTTGTAGTTGATGAAGGCTTTAGTATTAATGTCACATCTTTGTGGCTTATTCAACAACTTGGTTATAACAAGGACCACCTCAAGTAAACCCACCTTACCTATCATGGTTTTGATAAGACTAATCAAAATGCACTTGGTTTTATTTGGCTTCCCCTAACCATCAGACCTAAGACTATTTTAACTAAGATTATAGTCCTTGATTTACCCTTATCTTATAACATACTCCTTCGTCACCCATGGACTCATAGAATGAGGGCCATTGCTTCTTTTGATAGCCAATGAATTAAATATTACATAATGGAAAACAATATAAGCATGAGGTTGATCCTAACCCTTGGAGTATTCAAATTTCTAATCCAAAATTTTATTATTGTACTCCTATCATTCCTAAGATCAATAGTGCTCTTTTACCCAAGTACATCAACATCAATCGTTATTTATGAGTCACTCTTACTAATTTAGATGATGATGTACCTAATGATTTACAACATACTTGAAACATTACCAAGCTACCCCCCTACATTTTTGAATGACTTACTCCTTCTTTATTACCTTAGGACCATGTTATTCCTCTCATTGATGAGATCACTAATTTTCCTCTACATGCAATGCTCAAGAACCTTCTTTACCTGAAGAGGCCTTCACTTGTAATTATTATGGAGTGGCCTAATTATTTTAAGATCCTCTCACCATGTCTCCACATATATTTATTAATATTGGGATTTCACCTTCTGACACTCCCCCTGAATCTCAAGCACATAAAATTTCTCCAACATATGATGATAATTAAGTAATGGCCCAAGCTAAATTTTGAGACTTATATGTTCAACATTATCTAAAAACCTTATCTCAAATCCATGATTTTAACCAAGATGTTCATACCATTTATATGGATCATGAATTAGATCCTGAAGGTCATGTGCCTCCTACTAATTCTCTAATTTTATATACTCTTTGGGTCGTAGAACAAATCATACCTTTTACACCTCTAAATATTCCTACATCTTCTCTACCACCTATGGATCTAATCATTGCATCTGATCCTTCCCCCATAAACAAAACTAACGGTACACCAATCCCATCCAATCCATCTACTTCTCCTAGTCCCAAGATTACACTAGATGCCAAGGCTACTAATGTCCAATAGATACATTCTCAATATGATCACCATGGTAATGAAATTCTATATCTTGAAGTAGATGTTGAGTATTATGGTCCTCTTCCTACCTTACCTAGCCATGAAGTTATTATTAAAATACTTCATGCCTGAGAACCTCAAATTCCTCCACAACATCACAAACTTGAGAATTTAAAAACCAAAACCACTTGTTTTAACAATTTCATTACTATCATTGATCCTAAAGCTAATCCAATTTCTTATTTACCTAAATCACCATACCATTTCCAAGATGTAAATGCTATGCTTATCTAAAAACTACTCGCATTGAATATGGTACTCCATCATGCTCTCAACCAATTATAGTTTCTCATGAACTCTCACCTATTGAATATAATAAATTTAGCTTATTTTTAGATAAATATCATGAGATTTTCATCTAGTCCTATGAGGACATGCTTGGTATTGACCCTAGCATTATGGTGTGTAACATCGTCATCTATCTTGATGCCAAACTTGTGCATCAAAAACAATGGAAATTTCCACCATAAGTCTATATTTTATGTCACAACAAAATCATCAAACTTATAAATGTTAAGTTTATAAAACTCATGGATTATTTTGAATGGGTTTGTAACATAGTTCCCATTCAAAAAAAGGTCACTATCATCATTCGTATCTTCATTGATTTCTATAATCTTAATCTCACCTATCCCAAGGATAATTTCCCTTTACCTTCAATAGATGTCATTGTCAAGTCCTCAATTGGTTATGAAATTTTATCTCTTATGGATGGATTCTTGGTCTAAAATCAAATTCACAATGTCCCCAAGGACCAACATAATACCACTTTCACCATGGAATGGGTCACCTATTGTTATGTTAAAATGCCCTTTGGCCTCAAAAATGATAGATCCACTTATCAATGAGTAATGACTCATAAAATTTCATGATCTTATCTATAAAATTATAGAAACCTATGTGGATGACATCATCACTAAGTCCAAAAGTCACAAGACTCATATTTCCAATCTTGCCATCATCTTCGACCGTCTTCTCAAATACCAAGTTAGACTAAATCCTTACAAATGTGTCTTTGGTGTCACATCTAGAAAATTGTTAGGATTCTTAGTCTCCCTCCATGGCATCAATGTTGACCCTACTAATATTATTTCCATCATTGGCATGTCCATTCCTCATTCAATTTTATAAATTCACACTTATCTTGGTAAACATGAGGTAATTAGACGATTCATCCTTGAAATGGGATACCATATCCACTTCATCAATTCCCTTCTTAAGAAAGGTAATTCTTTATAATAGATGTATCCTTGTCAAAAATCCTTTAATAACATGAAATAATCATTACTTCACTTGCCTACACTTTGTCCTCCTTCAAATGATCAACCTTTGATCCTATATACTTCTTCCAAACCCATATTAGTTGAGGCAATGCTTACCCAACAAGATGATACTGAAAGAGAGTGTGCCATTTATTCCATCAGTTGAGGCCTCATTAAATATTATAAACATCACATAAATGTCAAACATGATTGCCTCAACATATATTTTGTAGCTAAAAAGCTTCAACATTACATGCTTTATCAGACCACTTATGTCATCATTCATTTTGACCCCCTTCACCACTTCTTCTCCAAAGCCTTTCTTTAAGGAGATAGAATTATAAAATGGATGGTCCTCCTCATGGGAATTAATCTCTGAATTATCACTCAAAAAGATGTCAAAGGACAAATCATAGTTGATCAACTTGTCATAGCTTCTATACCCACTACTGATCACCTTCAAGATAGTCTTCCCAATGATAACATTCTCTATGTTGAAGGTCTAAATCAAGATATTTATTTGAAAGATTATTTCCATAACTTTAATATTGATCTTGAATCAATTAATCTTCATGAATCTATTATCCACCCTGATGTTACTAAACCAAAATTAGTTATCAAATAACTTCTTGAAATTAATGTCGGCTTGTACAAGGATACTTAGACCCTTCACTTTGATGGTGATAAATGCCTTCAATGAGATGGGGCAAGTTGTATTCTTACAATTCATCTTCATAAAATCATTCCTTTTTCTTTTTGCTTAACATTTGATGTCACTAATAATATGGTTGATTATGAATCCCTAATATTAGGCATGAGAGCTACTCTAGATTTAGATATCCAATACCTGCATGCCTTAGGTGATTTTTAACTCATTTTTTATCAAGTCAATGATGATTACTAATTCAAAAGTGAGAACCTCATTTATTATCATAAAATTTCAACTACTCTCATCAAATATTTCATCTCTTTCACTATCAATCCTATCCCTCAAGATCAAAATTCT
Organism: Torreya grandis; assembly: GCA_037957365.1. Lineage (NCBI taxonomy): Eukaryota > Viridiplantae > Streptophyta > Pinopsida > Cupressales > Taxaceae > Torreya > Torreya grandis. Next base: position 151,402 of record JARHVA010000977.1, read on the forward strand.
ATTATTGATTCCCTTGCTTCTCCAACTTCTCTTTTTCATCTGCACTAAGTTCTTTCCAATCCCATTTTCTTATCCAGTAAGAAAATATCCATCTTATACTCAACCATAATATTCACTTATCTACCACATCAATATTTTCACCATTTGAAAAAGCTCATGGTATAAAGACATCATTCAATTTTTAGAACATCAAACTTATCCTCCCAACTTAGACTATTGTGAAAAGACTCACATTTGTAAACAATTTTTTGAGTATGTATTTAGATATAACATCCTTTATTATCATACTAATGAAGGTAACTTGATCTATTGTTTTATGCAAGATGAAGTTCCTTCTCTTCTTAAACAAGCACATGGGGGCATTTGTGGTGGCCACTATAATAGACATGTTACATCCTGTAAATGCCTATGTATGGGATACTTTTGGCCCAATATTGAAAAGGGTCCTATATAATTTGATAAAAATTGTACCCCTTACCAAATTCATGATGATCTAAGTCATTCACCTCCAATTTATATTCAAACTATTGAATCTCCCTAGCCATTTTCCATGTCGGGATTAGATCTCATAGGCAAATTTCTTTGATCTCAAGATGGACATGTATTTATCATTACAACCACAAAATATTTTACCAAGTGGGTCAAATCTATGCCCCTCATTAATTTCACCAGTATTACCATCTCCAAAGTAATCCTTAATGAAATAATTTTCCACTTTAGTGTCCCTCATATTATCATTTCAAACAATGGTAGTAATTTCAAAAATAAAGATGTCAAACAACTCTATGCTAAATTTAAGATTAATCACAAATTTTTCACACCCTATTATCCATAATTTAATGGTTAAGCTAAGGCCATAAATAAAATACTTAAAAAACTTATATAGAAGATAATTCATGAAACCTATATATATTGACACCTTCATCTCTATCCTATTCTTTGGGCCTATTAGACTATCATACGTATTGCCACTGGGGCAACATCGTTCTCTCTAGTCTATGGTTCTGAGTTAGTCCTTCTATTATAATTTGAGATTCCCTATCTCCATATCTCTATTCATGATATCATACCCAATGAATAATTATGTGAAGCTCACCTTCATGCCCTTGATCTCCTTGATGAACATCGTCTATCTACTTGACAAAAAAATTGCCAATACAAGGCTTGTATTACCAAAAAACATAATAAACGTGTTAAAATTCACACATTTAATGTTGGTGATCTTGTACTTAAATTATATTATACCCATGATAAAGAAGGTAAATACATCCAAAAATGGTGGGGCCCTTATTTAGTCAAAAGATATTCTTTGTCCAAGTACCTATCACCTTTGAACCAATGAAGGTCATAATTTCAAAGAGCCACCAACGCATAATTCCTTGAGAGTAATTTTCCTAATCCTTTCCTTATTTTCATGATTTTTAATACTCCATATATCTAACACTTTTTGCACATTACTCACAGAGGTCCCACCCTATGCATTAGTTCTCAACTTTCACAAACCTTAGTCCTTCCTTTTTGGTCTTTTGGTTTTCCCTTTTTCTTATGAGTTGCTTTGTAAAACCATGGATAGTACCTAGTCTTCCTCATGATGTACTATAGTATTGTTTTTTTCATAATTTTTAAACACTTTTTGGCACCTCTTTGGCTTCTTGTTTGTGAGTTTTAGTGTAAGACCATGGATAGGACCTGGCCTTCCTCGCAAAAACCATCTTTTTCTTACTCCATTTACTTTTTCAATACTTTTTGGCACCCTCATGGGTTTTTATTTTATGAGTTGTAGTATAAGACCATGGATAGGACTTGGCCTTCCTCATAAAATACCCATCTTTTCATTCCTTTATCTAGAATTTGTTTTGAAATGGTTACAAGTTCTTGATCTTTATTCTCAGTCTTAGTTTTTTTTTTCTTTTGATAGATGGAATTTACACAAAAATATATGTTAGCATGTTTTCCTCCATTTCCCTCATTCTTATGATAAGGAATCACACTTTACTATCATTTTATTTTTTTCTCCCTTTGTCAAATTTTGTAGGATTTGAAGTAATTCAAATTGTTCCTTTTTTTATTCCTCTTGATTTCCTTTCCTTGCACTCCCCATTTGAAGTCAAGATAGAAATTTTATTTCACCTATATTTATGAGACTCTTAGACACTATGATCTCTAATGTTTTCTTTCTTAGTAACCAAGTCCCAAGTATTAAAATGAAAGTCATCTTTAGCACCCATGTTTGGTTTTCCAAATTTGTATGGATGAGTAATAAAAAATTCATCAAGAAAGTTATGATCCAAATCATTTGAAACAAAAGGAAATGATATACAAAAGGAAACATACAAATCTCAAAAGTCAAAGTCACACCAAAATATGTGATTATAAGCATATCTCCTATCTCTAATTGAACCTCAAAAATCCACAGTTGGCCTCATAATAGATCCAAGATCCATTAGGGTATGGTAGACCAGTGGATTGGAATAGGAGAATTCAAAAAACTCTATGGTGTTACTTACTTTTTTCTGCAAGTACCCAATCTTCATTGTAGATAGATGGTTCTATAAGGGGTCTTGAGGAATAGGGAACAAGTTGTGGGAAGGTAGGTCAACTTTACTTTTCATTCATATAGTCTTTATGGGATGATCTATATACTTCATTTGTTGACCTAAAACTTATGTGGCTAACAGAATTTCTTTAAAATCCTTAAGGTCGAAAGTCCTCTTATTTTGACAAAATTAATTTGAGTTTTTTGACTTCGATAAAGAGTTCCTCTACCTTGGTTTTTCCTTCATTATCCCCTCCACCCATTTCATATCCCTCATTGATAGGAAAATTGTGATTTTAAATTTGTTTTTCCTCTTCTCTACTTCCTTCTTCTTCACATCTTAAAAACATGCTAACACTATTTTGTTTCAGTTTTAGCTATCCTTAGATCAAAATGATATGCTTAATAAACTATGGATTACTCTACTTACACCATGGATTTACATTTATAGACATGATTTGATTTCTATTTACCATTTATCATTTTTGTACCACCCCTTTTTGTGGACACTTGAGTTTGTTTCTACTTTCATGTACTTTTTCCATTGTTGAGAAAGGATAGCTTGTTACTTCTCACTCACTAATGTTGTTTTCCCTTTTATGCGCCCTTTTTTCATTGATGATTAAGTAAGGATTATTAAATCTCACTCATCAATGTTGTTTTACCATTTTTTCTTGCCCATATTTATTTAAGGATTGTAACTACTTTTGCATTGATGTTTGATTACCATCCTTTTCCCACATGTATCCTTTGTTTGATTTGTTGAGTTTGTCTTTCTTACTTAAGGTTTAATTTTTTGAGTTTTTGATATTTAGTAGCCTTGGATTTTCATTTACCTGATTTACTTTACAAATTTTAACTTGGTCATTTGGTCTAACATAACACCTGTCACCCCAGCTTTCCAAATTTCCATGTACGTCCCAACCACATAGCACTAGTTATCTTGGATTTCCTACGTTTGTTTTTTCTCTCTTTAGTTTTATATTATTGGGTTTGTCAAAAGTAGTCTCTACACCCTCCATAATAAAAACTACAAATAAAAAAGATAATTTTTTAGTGATAAAATAAGTCAAGGTATGCATTACATTTAATTTTTAGTTCTTTCCCTTTCAGTCATTTTCTTTTTAATTATATCCCTTTTAATCATTTACTTTCAGTTATTTTTCCTTTAAAATTCATCCTCAATGTTGTGTGTTACTATGTTCTTTCTCAAAGCACCATCCCCTATTGCACTTATGTGACACGTGATGAGATTCAAGTGGGGCATATGCATACACACAATATTGACATTTTTTATCTTGTAAGAACCCATCAAGACTCAATCTCTCTGAGTGCATACCTTAAAGGGTACACTAGGAAACAGGTGGGTAGACCATTGATGCTCCATTGGATTTTTATCCCTTATTGCCTCTTATTACAAATACAATCGACTTTTAAAAAGAATCCCCTAAGCTATTACTCCTTTTTTTCATACTCCTCCAGTCTTTTCTCACTTTCCATCCCTCTTTTCATCACCTTCATCCCCTTTTTACAGTCTATAATACTAGGTCGACTGGGTCAACCCTGTACTATTATGAGTAAAATTCATTTAGGGTCTAGGTCAATTTTTGGTTGACTTAGTCTGTGACCTAGTGAATTTATGTCCATAATAGTACTAGGTCAACTGGGTCGACCTTATAAACCAAAAATTTCAAAATGGCATAGGGTTAAATCTACCTATATATATAATACCATTTTTTCGTTATTTAAAAAATGAACAAGATTTATTATTTTCTTGTGCTTCTTTACAATATACTCTTCCACCATTATACCTAAGGAGTCTTATATTAAGGTTTATACTTGGATAATCTAGTCTTATGGAGAATTATTAGATGCATTGGCCTTTCTTAGTGATCCTTACAAACCAAAAAAACATATTACAAATCCCCTTTAGCTAAGGGAGAGATTTAGTCTCGATGGGTTTGTCTTTCAAGTAAGTATTCTCTAAATTTGATCCTCTCTTTAGTAGCTCAAAGTAGCATAAGTACTATTTTCAAATAATATTACTCTTCTTCTTCATGTAATATGGATTTACTCATACATAACTTAATTGAGATTCTCCTACGCATGTTTATTTATTTACTAACCCCCATATTGTGCCACGATATTTAATGAGTGCTAGATTAGATTTGTTTAATTCACATGTTATTATTGTAGTGAATATGAAAACATAGGGCTTAGTTAGGGTTATTGCATGATTATGCTTGATTGGAGGCTTTGGAACCCTCCATAGTGTGGTTTATTATGATAATATATCCCCTAATTGGTTATAATGGATCCCCATATTTGTCATGTTCTTGATCATCTAATGTATTCCCTATTAGAAGTGTAAGTACGATCTATATTATTCGAGTTAAGATTGATTTATAAACATGATGCATTTTTTATTGCATACACTTAGCAGCCAATACTAGTGTAATTTGTGGGATTACAAAATACTTATTTTATTCCTTTTTTTTTATAACTCTATCAAGATAATAATAAAAGGATCATGATAACTCATTAGTTGTATTCATGAATACTTCAAGCAATTAATGTTTTGGGGGTAGAGTTAAAACTGTCTATGAATAGTGTTTTTTTAGAGTACAAAGCTATATAGTTCAAATTCATTTATATGTTTCATAGCCAAAAATGGTTGTGTTTAATTCATATGCATTCACTAAATTATATTTAGTATATCATAATTATGCAAATTATTCAATAAACTATGTGTTTAATGAATGACTATGCCATAACTAATCTTTAATTCTTTCAAAAAAGTAACAATACAATCAACATAAAACAAACCCAAATGTATTACATAAACTAAATTGATATGCCCTTCTAAGATGATGGCTTGAAATAATTCATGTTTTGGGGATAGAATTGGATTTTTGTGTCAAGAGTGTTTATCTTTAATAAGTAAGATGCATGAGATGTGAGTTGTTTGACAATACACCATGTTGGGTTTCTAACACTCAATTTATTTATTTAAACTTAGAATTATAGTAAAGATAATAATTTAAGGTGGAAATATTTAATACCCTATTATATGTTTCCATTTGAAAGTTTTCATTAGTAGGATATGAAATCGGATAATGTAATGTGGTAAAGATGCACATTATCAATTTTGTTTTTGCGTGCACTCTTTAAGGATCACCCTATCAAAGTTTTGAGGTTATGGGTGTGACAATTTATTTTTCCTTATTGGTGGTGGATAACATAATGTTGCATCATAGGTGGTGGATAACATAGTAATATGTTTCTCTCAAAGCAATCAATAATACAATAAACATAAAAAAATAATATTCCCTAACTCATTAATTCCTTCAAGTGGTTAACAATATAATCAATTTAATATTCCTCATTTATTTAGTGATAATTGTGCTAACTTGAAGGACTAACATGTATAATTATTTCTTTTGGTCTTGAAAAAAACTTATTGTGTTCATTTTTATTGATAACTAAATCAAGTTAATACTAAAAGGCTTGTGAAAAACCATTGAATATATTGTTGGCTACTTGAATCTGATGGTATGCTTATTTTCGAATCATTTTAGGATATTAACCTATTATATTTAGCATAATTAGTTAAAGATAAGTTTTATTTTTTTGGACACGCATGATCCATCCAGTGGTAGTGTAAAATTAGAATGCAATTAATTTTTGTTTAGTAGATTGTATATGATGTGAGTTCAATCTTGAATATAAATTATTTTATAAAATGTTAAAGCATAGAAAAAATTGGTAGCTTTCAAATAGTTTATGGACATCATAGTGTAAATTCCAAATTATCCATGCATGTCAATAAAAAATTGGTTGATGATAGTTTTTTAAGGTACTTATAAAACAATTTATAACTTATTTTCAAAACTTTTTTTATATAAAAATATATAACATTATTTGCCTATCAAGCCACACGGCACCATTAAATGTCCCATGACTATAACTTAGTATGCAACTATAATTGTTGGAGCTGAGATTACCGAACCATTTCTTTTTAATTTATAAGACTCTTCTTCACTAGTGTCACATTATTCTTGAGAGATTAATATCACCCTTGTTCCAACTCATTGGTTAGGCTTACCTCTAACTCATCGATTTTGAAATCTTATATAAAATTATAGATAGAAAGTAGATCATACTCATGGGAAAAGAGGTCATGATTCAAGTAAAATAAATTATTATAAGTATTAACATCATTATTTTTACTAGGCTAATAATGTGGAGATTATGACTCAACTAAATTGGGCATACAAAGGACATAATAATGCCCATTAATTTTAATAGATGGAGATCACAATTCAACAATATTTTTCCACATTATGAATTTAGAATCATGCGATGTGATCAATTTATTCACCAATAACTCTAAGGCCAATTTGAAGGTATCCATAGTTGGTTCAACATTAGTGGGGTTAAAGTCTTGATGATTTGAATTACCACTAGCCAAATATTTTATATGACACTTCACAAATTTCACACTTTTACATTAACTAGGGTAACTTTAGATATACAAATATTTGTAGGAAGATATAGGTTTGATTTTAAGCATAGTTTGGAAATAGTTTCAATCTATACCATGATCTTCTTGCTAAGAAAATTAACAAAGGGGAAAATATATATCATTAAACTAATAACTAATCATAAAAATCATATATAATGAAATCCAATCCATATAATTATACAATATGCATTATATATATATATATATATATATATATATAATGCATATTGTATAATAAAAATAATGTTGTTTTAATGAAATACTCTTTATTTCCTCATCATCCATGAACATGGACTAGTGTAGCAAAGCTTAAATACCATGCAGTATAAGTGGTCCTCCCCAGTCCCTATGGGGTTTAGAATAGAATTGAAATTTGTTTTAATTATTTTTTTAAAATAAAATTGGGATAGAGTTTAAAGATAGTTCTTATGGAGAGCATATTTATTTATAAAAAATAGTTTATGAATAATTATTATAAGAATGTACATTTTGAATCTCTAGGATAGTCCAAAAGCCTCATACATTTACAAACAAATAATACACAGGGTTTTCTTGAGGAACTATAGAATAGACACCCTACTTGGTCACATGGGAAGAGTCACAATAATATATCTTATCCAATTTATACAATTGTAACCACTGAAACAACAAAAAATATGATATTTATAAACTCAATTATACGTAAAAGAATTTAACTTTAATCATAATTATGGATAATCTTATAACACTATAAAAATTTACTTGTCCCATGCAAACATATCATATGATAATGTAAATAGGATTTCCCCTATGTATGATGTTGAAACCCCAAATTTAGCATGCAAAAACTATTCAAATTCTACCTCTTCCTATTGAACAAACACTCAAGCTCAAGGAAACATAGCGAGTATATTGACTAGAATTATTATATTGAATCCATAAAGAGATATACACATGAAATTATTTTGTTCTCCAAAATTATTGAAATAAAAATGTAAGTTGAAACCAATGAAATTTTTATTGAATTATAATAAAAAATTATGCTCAGAACTAACTAGAAAATACATGTCCATTATATCCTTGGTCTCACATTGACTGTTGTCTTTTGATTATGTTTAATAAAAATGATATCAAGTAGGTTAATGTTCTATACATTATAATACTAATATATGAAACATGTAATGTAATTTATTTGACTAATTATTTATTCAATTTTTTAAAAAAAATATGTCTATCAACCCCAAAGTGCATTTGGAGTGAATGAATATTGACTAGATTGGTATACAGTGAAGTAGTAGATGATTTATATATAATTTTATTTTCATATGAATTAAAGAAGACCCCAATCATTAATTATGAAGTATACACCTCTATCTGAGTAGAGAAATAAATTATTAACAAACCATAAGTTATTAGTTTAAGAAAGGGTTTATCCATAATAAGAAAGGGTTGATACACCTCTATCTGCTTCCTATCCATATGTTTGGAATTTTTAATGAGGATCTATATTTGAATTTTCATAGCCGTCAAACTGCACATTTAAAAAATGATGAAATTATTAAATATCTTAGAACCAATAACATTAATATAGTTCATTCCCCATAATTACTTGTCATAGAGTCCTTTGTAAGCTACATAATAACATTATCATCCTCTAACATTTCATAGAAAATTATAACTTCCTCGATTGAAGTACTTGTAACATGTCATCGATAAACTTAATGGAAAGCTAGCATTCAAGTTTTAGATCAAAAATAGATCCTTATATAGTCCTTTGATCCATGTCACAATATTTTTGTGCCATTATCATGTATTTTTCTTAAATTTAAGATAGATTGACTCCACTAGTTAAATTTTAGCATCATGAAAATTCATTGATTATACTAATTGAATTATAGTATCATGAAATTTTAGATACAAATTATTGTAGAATATAACTACCATTTACATCATCTATTATTATATTGATATAATATAAATATTGCATGTCCCTATGGTACATAAATTTTGACATTTTTGAGAGTCTAACTGGTCTATATATTTTAGGTATATTGTGATGCAATTGGAACCACAATAGGAGCAGTATTAAGTCAAGAAGGAAGACTTATTGCATATTTTATTAAAAATTTGAATGATGAAAAGTGAAAGTATTCAATAAATTATTAGGAATTCTAAAGAGTTTAACAAGTATTGAATAAATAAAGACATTATTTGTTTTTAAATGATTTTGTATTATATACAAATCATCAAGCATTATAGATCATTAATAGTCAACATAAGTTGAATTAGAGACACATGAAGTGGGTTGAATTTATACATAGTTATTCATTTTTTTTTAACATAGAAGTGCAAATTCTAACAAGATTATTGATGCATTAAGTAGAATAATTATGTTTTTTAATGAGTTAAGAGTGGAAGTCATAAGATTTGATATTATGAAATAACATATGAAGAAAATGAATATTTTCAAGAAGCATTGATGTCATGTAGAGAACTAGTTAGTAATGATAGAAAACCATAGTTTGATTATTTTAATTAGGAAGTTGTGTTATTCAAGGGAAGGCAATTATGTAGGTTGAGAGGTTCCGTGTCAGATAATTTGATCAAAGAAAAACATAGTATATGATTGAAATACTAGTTTGGGTATGAAAAACATTAATGCAAATAGCATAAAACTATACTTGGCCATGAATAAGTATAGGTATCCATAAATTATTTCAAGACTCTAAAGTTTTCCAACTAGTGAAAGGGAGAAATTAGAATATGATATTGTATCAACCCTTTCTTATTATGGATAAACCATGGGATGATATAAGTGGTATTAATTTAGGTTTGCCTAAAATATAAAGAGGAAATAATTTAATATGTTTGATAGTTGATATATTTTCAAAGATGGTACATTCTGTGGAATGTAGAAAGACTAGTGATGAAATAAACATTGATAATTTGTTTTTCAAAAGAGTTGTAAGATTTCATGGTTTACATTACAATATATACTAGATAGATATGTGAATTTATTTTATCATTTATAATTAACATTTTGGAATAATTTGAATACTAAGTTAAGTTTTAGTTCAACATGCCTTCCTCAGAAAGATGGACAAACATAGGTAGTTAACAAAAGTTTGGTTAATACTCTGAGATGTTTAGTTGAAGGTAAGTTAGGAACATGGGATAATGTTCTAGTGCAAGTTGAGTTTGCATATAAAAGTTTAGTAAATAGAATCTTAGGAAAGACCCATGTAATATTATTTATGGGTGAATTTCAATAGTTGAAGAATTATGATACATAAGAAATGAGAAAAAAGAATTCTTGAGAAGAGGGTTTTGTAGAACATATGCAAGAAGTGTGTAAGTAAGTGTGAGAATACCTGGAAGGGAACACATTGTATTAAAAATAATGTGTAAATAATAAAATAATAGAAGTTTAATATCAAGTGGGAGACTTAGTTTTAGCATACTTGAAAAAAGAGATATTTCCAAATGGTACACATGATAAAGTGAAATGGAAAAAGATTGGTCCATGAATATTTTTCTTTTGAAGTTTGAAAAGAATGCATATGAAATAAAGTTAACTAAAGGTATAGACATATCACCAATTTTAAATGTGGTTGATTTATATCTATATTATAAAGGATAAAATAATGAGAATGTAATTTCAGATTCAAAAGACACATATTAGATATTTCAAATGCATGAGAAAGAGTGCAAAGAAATAGAGGAAGAGATTTACATGTGAGTTGGAAAGACTAAGAGAATAAAGAATATAAGGAATATTTGGTAAAGTGTAAGTGTGACATGGATTGGTGCATCATAAGCTTAAAAATAATGTATATCATTATCAACTTTCTTATAAGTCACATGATAAAGATAAAATGTTTATTTTCTTACCTAGGGTGTATGATGCAGGAGAACCTAGGTTAAGGATCAATCTTGCATCAACCAAAAATTTGTTAGTTTATGAATTTTTATAAGTTTTATCTTATACAATAATTTTTTTTAATGCATATGTCTTGTAATGATTTTTCACACATATTTTGTGTTGCACATACCTTATTTGTGTTTTTTTACATTACCTTTGGTATGCATGCATTTAGTATAGCTCAGTGTTGCCTATGTGAACACTTGTGTCTATAATGTTTTATGCATTATTTGTTATGTGAATTTATAAACATTCATTTTTTTATGTAATTTTATGAATATATGTGAAAGGATGTTGTGGAAATATTATCTTATCACATAGTTATGCAGATATTTTGTGTATGTTTATGTTAGTTAAGATATCATTTGAGAAATAAGGTATATGATGGAGATATTTTTTACAACAATGAAAGATGAGTAGAGGATAATTTTGGAGGTACCTAAAAATTCAATGTGCAACCTATGTGTGAATTTTTGGATCATTAGGAAAGCCTGTGATTAATATTGATAATGTTTTTAGAATGATGTAAAGATCATGGTGCATAATTTTTCAAGAAGATTGGTGACTACAAAGTCTTGTGAAATTTTATCATGTTATTATGATGTGTTATCAAAAGATTCATTAATGAAATTTTGTAAAATGATTGTGAAATTAATGAAAGTTGATAAAGATTCAATTAATAATGTATGTGACCTATTTTTGGATGCATTCAAATCCAACATGTTCTTATTCTTTATAAATGTGAAAAAAATAGTGCTTGGGATGCACAAAGATGTGTTAATGTTTCTAGTGGATAAAAACACTTAATGTAGGTAGGTGTGACATTGTTGGGTCCCCTTTTTATAACATAAGTAATGGACCACACCAACTCAATACATCTTAGTACATAGAAGTCATGTAAAATGATTACCCTTTTGGGACCATTAGCACCAACTAGAATAATCTTTGATGATCTTGCACTAGCTGGTAGGTAGTTGCTTAGCACCCACATTTAAAGGAGAATCTCTTAAGTAATTACACATGGTAGTTGGAGAGCATGGGTGTCAAAATAGTGGAGTCAGTAGCTTAACAACCTCTAGCAATAGCTTAGCATCTGGTGTGCACCCATCCAACTTGGTAAGAAGATGTTCCTTTTCCTATTTAAAGGAGTTTGAACCTAAAGAGAAAAAGAGGAGGCGATGGATGATAATGAAGCTCTGCTCAAATCAAGAGTCACTATTAGTATTTTATAACCAGCATGAGCTATGTTAACAAATCTGAGTGTATATCCCAAGCTCGCCTATGATCCATTGGTCATGATTAGTTTCTAAGATGAGCTTAGGCTCTATTTATATAATTTGTACTTTGTATTGACAACATTGAAGTTAATAGAATGTCATTGCTTGGCATATTGGTTGTTGATTCTTTCCTTATGAGTTAGCACTATTCCATGTTGGTAGCTTAGTTTTATGTGAATAATGCTTAGTTTCTATTGGTATAATGTATTGTGATACAAAGGTCCTTCATAGGTCATTAATGTTGTCATTATTCCATATAGAGACTTTAGCATACCCATGAAATAGACTAAGTGTTTAAATTCGCATGTGCCAAGGCCTTAAGACTCATGCCTAGAGTGATAACTTAAAGAATGAGCACTTCAACATAATACACCCCTTGACTCAACTAAACACTTGAATTACCCCTAACTTGTTATTCCCCTAGCTTGCACAATTAAGATTTTTGCCTAGCCTGATATGAACTTGCTCCATAAAACTTGCACCCTTGAATAGGCTAGTGCCTGTTAATCTTACCTAGTATGGCCTTGCATCGAGAGACTACCTAAGTTGTTTTTCAAAGAACCAAGTCCTATTGACACCAAGGTTTCAACATGTTTCAACTATCCCAACATGGGCCCAGTTCTTTTGTTTTTGTACGTTGGGTGAGCACACAAGGTTTATGCCTTGTGTGGAATTGATGGTAGTGCAATAGTGTGCTAAATTTTATACACCATAGAACCTACCATGCTTGTACCTAATTGGTGTGGCTTGAATATTAAGTTCATGACTAAGAAAAAATTATAACCAAGCACACTTTTCTATAACATTATAGTTCCATTATTGGGACATGTTAAATTTTGTTGCTACAATGGTATAACAAGATGATATTCTGACTATCAAGTAATAACCTAGAGCACTAGTTAGAGCAAGTGGAATATATTTTCTCATAGAAGCAATAGACATGCCAAGGATAGAAGCCAAGAGAGTGGGTGCAAGCCAACCTATATGATGCTCTATATGACGTGTTCTTTTGTGAACTACTTGAGCATGTGTACGGGTGGTTAGTTGCCTATACAACCTCTAGAAGATGAAACTATGATCAGAACCTCGAGTGGATAAAGGAGCACATAGAGAGGATTGAGAGCCTAGATGACATTTAGATATGTGTTATAGATAATTGTTGGAGTGGTGCATTGAGCAACTACATGTTGGAATTCTCAGTGTCAACCTTCTCTTTCCCTAAAGAAGTAAAGTATGAATTCTTTCATGAACCAAGGGGTCATTCATAAGAGGGATCAACACCAAAAAATAAATTAATAATGGATTAAGGTATTGAAACCATAAGGATGAAAGGCTAAAATCCTTGTGCATATGAGCAAACACAAAAGGTGAGAAGGGGAAGTGGAGGTGGAACATGATGGAAAGGGATGAGTAACCTAACACTTGAGAGCTCTAAATATAGATCTACAAAAAGTGAAGGCATAGGTTGATAGAGGGTCTGGAACCTACAAGTGCTGAGATGACCCATAGTAAGTGGGAAGGGCATAGAGAAGGATCTCTTGAGTTGCAGTAATGTAATGAGAGAGAGAGGAGGAAGTAATAGACCAAGCTTAGTAGTTGGGTGAAAAATTCCTTGGGTTCCTACAAGATGTGGAGAATGAGGATGAAATTGAATCACCTACCCCCATTGAACCTAAAGCACAAGTTCATGCACTGGATTCTCCACCAAAAGATATAAGAATGATAACTGACCCTATTATCAACATTGACTTTGATGGACTTCAAGATTTAACCCAAGACTTTGTAATTGAACAAGTGATACCTTACAAGTAATTGAACCATAATACCATGAGACTAGTGATCACCAACCCAAGAATATATAACATAAGCATAAGCATTCCCATTCAAATGATGCCAACTATGTCAAATTGGAAACAACCCATAGGAAGTGGTCTGACATCACATGTGAGTAGCACCACATCATAAATATTGATGCTACAACCCACACCAACAGGGTCAGCACTCTACCCTACACTTAGAGGCATCAGAGGACTGATTCCAACATAGACATTAGGGGGAAAATACATCAGACACTAGCACTAACCCCTTAATATATTTATTATGAAATGGTGATGCACTTGCTCAAGTATCATGATTTAAAAAATGTTATAGAGCATGTGCTTAAGTGTAAAATTTAATGGCATGCTTAGGGAATTACCTAATCAGAGCATAAAGCAACTTGTTTTATGACTATTGACATAGTGAATTGCACCCTCTATAGGGAGTCTTAGCTCTCCTCATCCATGCAACACAATGGAGACATCCTTCTTACTGTGGGTGGAAAATGTGAGGGATGAATCTCTAGATTAGGGGCTAGCTCCTTTGATGCACCTTGAGGACATAGATCTCCTACTGCTAACAATGGGGGGGATGAAAAGGGAGAGAAAATACTAAAAATAGGACCTAAGCTAAGAGGTGATGCACCAAAATAATTGGTATACTCAGCTTTGGCATACACTTTGAACCATGGACAATAATAATACACTTCATTCAGGTGAGAGAAACTTCCTTGCATTAGTATTTTAGTAAGGGGTCCAATGAAGATATAGGGGAAAAAAACTAGCACAAGAGGTGTTTTGAGATACATTTTTGCATAGCCTATTAACTTTCCTATACTTCTTTAGACACTTCTTATGACCTACAAGAGAATTAAAACACTATGCACTAGATATACTAGAATAAAATTATGAAATAATGAAAATAAAATGACTTAACACAAGATAAAACCATAGACATATATAAAAGTGCAAGCTCAAATGGAGGTAAAATTCTCTTTCTAATTCAAGGTAAATTCCTGCAGGGCTTCACCATACAAGTTGAGAGATATTTTATCAAATGAGAAGTTACAAATATATAGAGAACTAGAAACAAGGTAGCTGACAAATCAAGGAATGGAAACCCATGCTGAGTTAAACACTTCTACAAAGACCAAAAGACCATGTTGCTATTGTATTCTTAAAACTACATATGGGAGAGCCATGTTGTAGACGCCCAAGTCACCACCCTTGCTATCTTGGGCCTGTAAAAGTATGGGATACTCCTTTTAGAAACTACCAAAGCCATCCCCATGTTATTGTGGCTAGACCATGCTCTCTCCAATGCTAGGTGCAACTAGTTATGTATTAATGGTGAAGCATGAAAACATGGGTTTCTCTCCTCTATAGTTCAAAAATCAATATATTTTATTGGTTTTTGGTAGATATATTTCACCAAATATATTAATTCTCCTTGTTGAGTTTTCTATGCCACTTGTTTTGGTTTAAGTGGTCATTGATTCTACCTTTTAACCTTGTCAGCTGCTATAACTATTCTTTGCTTTATCTTTTTCCACTCTTTACTTTGCCCATGTTTTGTCTCTTTCTTGCCTTCTCCTTTGCCTTGGTTTTTTCTTGGCTTGTCTTTGACTTATCGGGCCTTCTTTGTTTTGGGTTTTTTGCCATGCTTTCCTTCAAATAAAATTTCTGAAGGAATTCCTTCAAAAAATTTGTCTAAAGAAATTCTTTCTTTTGATTACTTCTTTTCTTGAAGGGCATGTGCCCCTCAGTCCTTTTGTCTTTGTTCTTCACTTTTTCTAGGTTCCCTCCACAAGGGTACTTTGTGCCTCAAAATTCCCCTTAAAAACTTTTGATTTGGTCCTACCATTGACCAAGGTACCCTCTAAAATGGTACATACCCTTCAGGAATTCTACAGTGACCCTTCAAAAAAGTGTAAAAGTCCTCTTTCTTCTCCCAAGTGCCCTCTAGAAAGACACTTACCCTTCAAACATTTTCAAAATGTCCTTCAAGCTATCAAAATTCCCTCCAAAGGAAATTTGTTGCCTTTTGTGAACTGCTTAGACCATTTTGGGTTCTTCAATCACTTCTACTTGTAAAAGTAGACAAGTAATGCACCTGCACAAACTTGATTTGCACTAGATAGACCATTTCAAACTTCCCAAGATCTTCTAATTTAGGTTTTACATCAACTTCAACTGATAAGGCAAATAAGTAAATACACTTGGAAAACCTAATTTGGTTTGTCAAGACCAAATCAGGTTTTGCAAGTGACTTTACTTGTAACCTTTGTAAGTAAAGACATTTGCAAAGTCTAAATTACACCATCAAGACCAAATCAGGTTTATCAAGTGACTTGACTTATGAAAATTTCACAAGTAAAGTCACTTGGGAAACCCAAAATGCACTACTGTAGGTGAAGTAATTACTCTTGATAAACCCAAAATACACTAGGCAAAGCAAAATGAGGGAAACACCTGGATTTTTCATGAGAAAGGTCTAGAAGAGAACTTTTTGCATAAGGTAGCAGACGGATAATATACCCAAAACATGGATTGGAGGACTTTTACAAATAAAAAAGAGGGGGTGTCCATTTTTGTCTTGTGGGACCAAAATTGGTCAACATAATTGGTGACTCATAGGGGAAGCATGCCTACTATGCTTGGGAATACTGGTAGCCACAAAGTCCATTGGGCATGGAGTCAAGATGCATCTTGGAGAAGTCAACAATAGCTTTGTAAGGAACTATGAACCAATAAAGAGTTTACCCCAAATAATAAGGAAAAAACACACACACAAAGGCTAAAAACACTACACACATGCATAACAACACTTAGGGAAATTGAAACAAACAAGGAAAACTATGTACATGACAAAAGAAACCTAGTAATAATTCTTAAGGTATATCCCATTGACTAGGATATGTAGCTCTTCACCATCCAACTTGGAAAGTTATAAAACATTGTGTTGCTTTCATTAGGTGATGACATATGGGCCACTCCACAAAGTGTCAAACGTCATGTACCTTCCAGGCTTGGCTTAGTCCTCATCCCACTTCAATATAATGTCACATTTTGAGAAGCTCCTTGGCATAGACCTTTTTTCAAAATGCTTCTTTATTTGTTGTTGGTGGCTAGTTATAGCATCCATGGCTTGGTCTCTCACTTCTTGAAGCTCCATTAGCTCATAATACCTGACTTTTAGGCTATCACTCTCCATAAATTGTAGTTAATGAGAAAGATCCAAGGCAGATAACTCAAATGAGATAGGAATTATAGCTTCCTTTCCATACACAAGTGTGTATGGTGAATTCTTGATTTCCCTCTTTAGAGTGATCTTATCTGCCCAAAGAGTTATGTTCAACTTGGCATGCCAAGTCCTTTGATTTTCCTTCATTGTCCTCTTTATGATCATAAATAAATTCTTGTTTGTGGACTCAGCCAACCCATTCACTTGTGGATAGTATTTGGAAGAAGTGTTGAGATAGATGCCATAATTCAATGCCCACTCACTTATCTTTATTCCCAAGAAATCCAATGCATTATCTTGAAATGATTGTGGCTAGGACCCCAAATATTGTCACTATGCCTTCATAGAAGTCTAGGAATATACTCTCATTGGCCTCTTTCAAATTTACAGCCTCTACCCACCTTGTAAAATAATCTATGGTAGTCAAAACCCACTTGTGGCTAGCATTAGAAGGAGGATTAATCAACCCTATAAAGTCCAACTCCTATTGCATGAATAGTTGTTCCACCCAAATAGGATGAAGAGGCATGGTAGCCAATTGTTGCTTCCCATCAAAGAAGGCACATTTTTGACATTTCCTCACCCAAAAATGAGTGTCTTTAAACAAACCAGGCCAAAATTAACTATCCCTTATAATCCTTGTAGCTATAGCCTTGAGAGCAAAGTAGCCACCAGCTGGTCCATTATGAAACTCAGACAATACCTTGTCGACTTGGTCTAAATCAATGCATCTCAAGAGCACCCCTAAAAAATATTTTCTGAATAGCACTCGATCAACTAGGACATAAGGAAGAGATTGGAGTTTAAAACATATCCTCTTGGTCCTATCAAGACCTTGTGTACACTCACCAATTTGAAGGAAATGAACCATGTCTTATGCCCAGCTCTTCATGACTATAAGTACAATTGTTGTAGGTTCATCATGGAGTACCAAAATGTCCTCTTTGATTTTTTCAAGTCTGTATCAAGGTGTTCATATAGCCCTCTTCCTCTTACTAGCTTGGTGGTCTTGATCTCTATGTCATACTCCATTACTTTGGTGATCCAACCTATCCTTTTCTCATTCAAGTCTCAGTTCAGTAAGAAGTCTTTTACACTGGGATGTGGCACCATGATGTGAATTTTGCTGCTAGACAACATATGTATGAACTTCTTTATACTTTGTATGATTTCAAGCACCTACTTTTCAACATACGTGTATCTAACCTCATAGCCTTCTAAACCTTGGCTAAAAAAAGTAAGAGGTTGTTCTAAATTCTCACCATTTGCTTGAGTGAGCATAGCCGAGATTAACTCTTCATTCTTAAAGGTGTATAGATTGAATTCCTTGGAGAAGTTTGGACTAGCCAAGGTAAGAGATCGGGTGATAGTTTTCTTGATGCCTTCAAATTTTTCTCTTCTTGCTTTCCATGTGAACATCTCATACTTCCTTAGCATGGAATTTAGTGGCTTGAAAAGCTAAGAAAAGTTAGGAATTAATCTCCTAATGAAATTTATCTTACCAAATAAACTTTACAGGCCCTTTTTTTGCTTAGGCAAGGACAATGCTAAGATGGCATGCACCCTCTTTGGATCAATGGATAGGCCTTCCCTCAAAATGACATGGCCCAAGAACTTGCCTTCATGGATGACAAACATGCATTTATTTGGGTTGAGAGTAATGCCAAACTCTCTACACCTTTCAAAGATTCTCCTCAAGTGCTTTAAGTGTTCACTTGCCTCCTTGGAGAAGACTATCACATCATCAAAATAAACTAGCACAATGTCATTGATCAAACCTTGGCAAGCTATGTCCATAGCACATTGGAAGGTAGCTCCAGTATTTGACAATCTAAATGGAATCTTCTTATAGGTGTATGTTCCCCACTTGGTGGTGAAGGCTATCTTGTATTGGTCACATTCTTGTACCAGGATTTGATTGTACCTAGAGTATCCATCGAAGAGAGAGAACCTTTCACTGCCTATCACCATTTGAATAATTTACTCCATACTTGGAAGGGGATAGTGATCTCTTAGTGAGACTCTATTTAGGTCTCTAAAATCCACAAACAATTTGACTTCTCCATTCTTCTTCCTAACAAGGACCAAAATTGGCTAGCCAAGAAGAGTGTTTGATAGGGAAAATGACCATGGGCTCGATCAATTTGGTGAGCTCCTTCCTCATGAGATGCTTGATCTTTGGATTGATTGGCCTTTGATTTTGCTTGATGGGTTTGGCACCTTCCTCCAAGTCAATGGTGTTTTGGGCCAAGCTTGGATCAAATCCCTTCAATCACCATACTCCCAAGTGAAGACATCAGGAAACTCTTGACATAACATAATGAAAGCATGCTTTTCCTCATTGGTACACACCTTGCCAAGTGCAATCAACTTATCCTTATAGATCTTTACCCTTTCATAATTTTACTTCTTGGTTGACATGCTTGCTTTATCTCTCTTGAGTTGGTCATCTTTGTTGAAAATGCTCTCAAGAGTTGCCAAACCTTTGGGAATCCTGTTGTTCTTTAGTTGAATAATCTATCCATCATATTTTTGATGTATTTTGGACTAATTTTTGGAAGCAAACTCAACTTATTCCTACAAGAAAAGTGTTATTTTTTGGTCAATTTCAAACACCTACCAATTAGTGACATTTTCTGGTATGGAGGGCCTCACAATCACCTTTAAATGATGTTTATTATTGTTTTGTCTCATCCCCTTTGGGATGTCAAACTTAGCACCAATTACTGCTAGTCTATCTGCATAATTGTTCTCCTCTCTTCAAATGGAAGTGATATTGAAAGAAATGATTTTTTCTACAAGTTCCCACAATCCATGCTTGTAAGACTTGAGTGAGGATTTCTTGGTCAAGCTCTGACCTCTCACTTGGTTCATAATCAACTCACTATCTTCAAACACTTGTAATTCTTTGATTCCTCTCTTTCTTACTGATTCTAGGCCATGAACAAGGGCCTCATAATCTGCTATGTTGCAAGTACAAGAGAACTAAAACTTGAAAGATGAGAATTATTTATCCTTTGAAGGTGAAACTAACATTGCCCCACCACTAGTTCCCAGCTTGCTTATAGATCCATCAAAGAACAACTTCCAAAAACCACAGTCCTCTTGGTTTGTCTTCATCAATTTCAGCATGAAAGCATCTTTCTCATGCATGCAATAGACTCAAAGACTATCTTCATCAATGAACTTGTAAGGATCATACTCAAATTTGTCATTTCCCCATTCATCTAGGAGCAGGTCAACAACTCCTACAAGGGAATATGATGTAGATTGATCCACCTTGAGTTCTTCTTCATCAATGATTACATAGTTCACATTCACCACTTTGGGAGAGTATGGCTCCAAGTGATCCTTATGCATGGGATCTAACTCAATATTCACTTTAGTTCCATACTTTGTCCTGAAAACCATGTAAGACTAGTTGGCTGCCAAGTATCCACCTATCTTGGATGTGAAATCCCTTGAAAAGCAAAGAGCAAAGTAGGGAATAACATCTACCAAATCATGGGGAATTGAGAAGGTTAGATAGGCATGGAGAGTCAGATTCAATAATCTTGCCACTACCAAGGTCTTAGCTAGTGATCCATCCAACTATAAAACTCCTTTGGTCATTTTCTCATACTTGAGGCCTAAGTTATTAGCTATGCAGTTACTCATAACAAAGGTGTTTGCTACATTATCAATGATGCAATTATGGAACAAGAAATCACCAATAATTAGGGACAAATATAAGGGAGGGACATTCTCATCTTTCTTTGCTTGACCAACCATGGGAGGAGCCCCATTTACTACCAACACATTATCATTTCTTACTAGGATAGCTTGCTCCCCTAGCCCATACAATTCCTTTTGGACTATATATTTTTATCATGTTAGTGCTAAATAATCCCATAGTGAGATGTTCATGTGTAGATTCTTCATTTGGTCTACTATATTGATTAAAGGATTGCCCCCTTTAGAGTTCTCCTTGAGAACATTTGTAACCTATGGTGCAACTTGAGGAGCTAAAGCTACAACCATTGGCCTATAATTGGGAAACTTTTGATTTTCTTATGGTCTTGGGGCTGATTTAGGTACACTTCCTAATTGATTGGGTGAGGGAGACATTGTAGGTGCTTGAGTGGATACTTGAGATTCACCAATGGCTCTCTTTTTGGACTTGGTGTTGGATACAACACCAACATTTTGATTACTTGTGCTCCCCACATAGTTGACTATGTAGAACTCTCCTTCCAAATGATTCATAAGAGTGGAATTAGTTTGAGCCTACCTACTATCTATCCCAAGTTGTGTTAACATCTCAAAATTTGAGAATTGGGTTTCCTGATCATCTTATGCATTCATGCTTTGATTTGGTAGCACATTGGCATAAGCAACCTATTCTTGGCCATGCTCCAATGGTGGATAGTTGGGCTGCTCCTACACCAAATTATTTTGAGTGGGAACAAGAGCCTTGGAAGATGAAGACGTATTTGAATTATATCTTTTGATAAGGCTTGATATGTGTAATTTGACCTTGCCCTTGATTATAATTTTGGAAGGGAGACATATTTTTTTGCCCAAACTATTGGTAGCCTTTATTTGGCCTAAAACTTTGAGCTTGTTATCTCTTGAGGGCAAATAACTCATTGGTAACACTCTGTAATAGGCTCTTAACTTCATGAATGTCATTTATAGGGTAGTAGCCAACTTCTCTTGATTAGGTAGAGGAGCTAGAGTGGGAAAAGTAGGTTGGACTAAGGCCTGTAAATCAGGAAAGAGTGGCATAGGAGGTCTAGAAGCTATCTTTCCCACTTGAACAAGGCAATTTTTAGTAGCTATGGCTATCTCATAAGTAGTGGGTACATTATTTCCACCCATGGACTATATCATGATTGAAATGACACTATTCATGGCATTCACGTAGTAAAGGAAAGCATAGCTTAGGGTTGGCCTCACAAGAATTGGGATCCTATCCCAAGTCTTTTGGAACCTAGTGTTAAAACCTTGCATAAACTCATGTAGGGCTCTCTTTATGGTGGTTAACTTCTCATCTAGAGATAAATGGTCACTTTTTCCCAAAACCTATTGGTCAAGAGGGTCCCTAACTCATTCCATGAGCCAACTAAGTTCATAGGCAAGGTCCTATACCAGTCCAAAACTTTCCCTTTGAAGGACAAGGCTAACAATCTAATGACTACATTTTCTTCAATGATATTATGGATGTTTCAAAGGTTTTTTATGTTTCTAATATGCTCAAAAATAGTGAATGGTCCCTCTCCACTAAAGGGAGGAACACTTTTAAGATAGGTCACTAGAATTGGGTCATACTGCTAAAGGTTCAAGGGACTTTGACCATTGAAGGGAAAAAAAGGGAAAGCCCAAAGGGTTGCCATGGTTGTGAAAGGATTCAATAGGGGTGTCCTTGAGTAGGTATATTTTATGGCTGGTTTAGGAACATGGTTTGCTATGTAAGGGTGGGTATTTGTAAACCTTAGCCTTTTTGTTGAGTTCAAAGGTGACTCAACAAATTCAAAAGGGATACCCCTAAAATAAGATCTTATAGTGACCTTTAACATGGAATTCCAAGCTAGTCATTAACTACAAACTTGGTTCCTGAATGGAGTCACCAGGTGTTGAATATAGCTCCTTATTTTGTATTTTAAGCAATATCAAGACCAACACCAATCCTAAAACTTGAAAGACACATAAATTATCCCATCGGGTGTGCCAAAAACTATTGACATGATGGATTGCACCCTCTAAAGGGAAGTCCAACTCTCTTCATCCATGTGACACAATGGAGACATCCCTCTTACTATGGGTGGAAAATATGAGGAATGAATCTTTAGATTAGGGGCTAGCTCCCCTTGATGCACCCTGAGGCCATGGATCTCCTACTACTAACAATGGGGGGGTGAAAAGGGAGAGAAAATACTAAAAATGGGACCTAAGCTAAGAGGTGATGCACCAAAACAATTGGTCTACTCAACTTTGGCATATACTTTGGACCATAGACAACAAGCACACACTTCATTTGGGTGAGAAAAACTTCCTTACATTCATATTTTAGTAAGGGGTCCTATGAAGATACAGGGAGGAAAAAACTAGCACAAGAGGTGTTCTAAGACAATTTCTATGTAGCCTATTCACTTGTCTATACTTCTTCAGACACTTCCTATGACCTACAAGAGAATAAAATCACTATGCACTAGATATACTAGAATAAAATTATGAAATCATGAAAATAAAATGACTTAATGCAAGATAAAACCATAGACATATACAAAAGTGCAAGCTCAAACGGAGTTAAAATGCTCTTTCTGATTCAAGGTAAATTATTGCAGGGCTTCACCATACAAGTTGAGAGATATTTTATCAAATGATAAGTTACAAATATATAGATAACTAGAAACAAGGTAGCTAAAAAATCAAGGATTGGAAACCCATGATGATTTAAACACTTATGTAGAGCCCAGAAGACCATGTTGCTAATGTATTCTTCAAATTATGTATGGGAGACCCATGTTTTAGATGTCCAAGTCACTACCATTATTTTCTTGAGCCTATAAAAGCATGGGATACTCCTTCTAACAATTGGCAAAGCCATCCCCAAGTTGTTATGGTTGGACCATGCTCTCTTCAATACTAGGTACAATTGGTTGTGCATTAATAGTGAAGCATGAAAACATGGGTTGCTCTCCTCTATAGTTTGAAAACCAATCTATTTTCTTGGTTTTCATTAGATATATTTCACCAAATGTATTAATTCTCCTTACTAAGTTATCTATAACACTTGTTTTGGTCTGAGTGGTCATTGATTCTACCTTTTGACCTTGTCATCTATTAGAACTATTCTACACTTTGTCTTTTTTTGCTCTTTACTTTGCATATGTTTTGTCTCTTCCTTGCCTTATCTTTTGCCTTAGATTCTTCTTGGCTTGTCTTTGACTTATTGGGCCTTCTTTATTTTGGGCTTTTTGCCATGCTTTCCTTCAGACAAAATGTCTAAAGGAATTCCTTCGGGCACTCTGTCCAAAGGAATTCTTTCTTTTGATTTCTTCCTTTCCTGAAAGGTACGTGCCCCTCAAGCCTTTTATCTCCATTATTCACTTTCTCAAGGTACCCTTCGCAAGGGCACTTTGTCCCTGAAAATTCCCCTTCAAAACTTTTGATTTGGTCCTACCATTGACCAAGGTGCCCTCCGAAAGGGCACATACCCTTCAAGAATTCTACAATGACCCTTCAAAAAATTGAAGTCCTCTTTCTTTTCCCAAGTGCCCTCAAAAAAGACACTTACCCTTTGAACTTTTTGAAAACATCCTTCAAGCTATCAAAATTCCCTTTAAAGGAAACCCTTTGCCTTTTGCAAACTATTTAGACCATTTCAAGTTCTTCAATCACTTCTACTTATAGAAGTAGACAAGTAATGTACCTGCACAAACATGATTTTCACTAGATAGACCATTTCAAAATTCCTAAGAGCTTCTACTTTAGGTTTTACATCAAATTTAGCTGATAAGGCAAATAAGTAAAGATACTTGGAAAACCTGATTTGGTCTGTCAAGACCAAATCAAGTTTTACAAGTGACTTATAACCTTTTTAAGTAAAGGCATTTGAAAAGTCCAAATTACAACATCAAGACCAAATCAGGTTTATCAAGTGACTTGACTTATGATAATTTCACAAGTAAAGTCATTTGGGAAACCCAAAATGCACTGTTGTAGGTGAAGTAATTGCTCTTGAGAAACCCAAAATACACTTGGCAAAGTAGAATGAGGGAAACACCTAGATTTTTCATTAGAAAGGTCTAGTAGAGAACCTTTTACATAAGGCAATAGAGGTATGATCTAGCCAAAACATATATTGGATGACTTTTGCAAAGAAAAAGGAGGGGGTGCCCAATTTTGGCTTGCAAGACCAAAAATTGGTCAAGAATGACCACCTTGTTGGATCGTGCCCATACTTGGTATCAAAAATTTGATCCAAACTAGGCTATGGTTAATTATGATATAATGAAGGAGGCTTTCTTGAAATAATTTGATATTCCTAAGTTTGAGCAATAGAGCATTACCATGCTCAAGGAATAAACCAAGGGTTATCCAAGAGCGTACACCTATATGATGTGTGGTTCAAAACCCATCTTTCTAAACTTAAATATGATATCCAACCCTCCCAACATGTGCAATGGTTTTTTGGGGGCCTACTAGTAGCTTTTATAAGATATTTGTCTATGAAAACCTTCATATACCCTCACAAAGCATTTGAATCCATGCTCTGGGCTGAGGCAATAGGAAGCATCAACACTAAGATCAACCCATTTATGGAAGTTCACATCAATGGCCTCCTAGTTGTAGAAACTAACTGGTGGTTTAGTGCATAACACTCATAGTGGATTGTGGTGTACTACTTGTGAGATGGAAGGGCATAACAAGAATAATTTCATGCATAAAAAAATTTGTTACTTACTTCACAGCTATGAAGTTTGTCATGGGTTATATAACTCTCAAAACTATCCCCTATTGTAATGTTACAGTCAAGTAAACACTACCATATATTGTAATGTGGTTGATGCCTATACTCATTGAATATTATATTATCAAGTCATTGATGAGATACACCAAAATATGGAAAGAGGCGTGAGGCAAGTAATAACCACAACTAACAGGTACGCAAGCCAAGGTAACAAAGGCTATGGACAACTAAATATTGGTTATGACAATTAATAAGGCATGTATGGGCAAGGTGGAGGATGTGATGGAGGAAGATTCCAACCATGATCATGCTACAAGTATGGGTCAATTGAGCATTACCAGTGTAACTTCCTCATGTACCCAACATGCACGTATTTTTAGGGACCACATGCGATTGAGGATTGCCTAGACTTGTACAAAAAGCTGACTCAAGGTTTACCTAGTGTAGTTAAGGGTGTTATTATGGTTAGGTTTAAGAAAAAAGAAGAATATTGGGCCCCCAAGCCATAGCAAACTTGTAAGGAGCCACCTAAGGTACAAGCCATAACTTAGTGTGGGTTCACCACTCATCCACCTATTGCACTGATAAAATAACTATGCTTGGAGTATGGCAAGCCAAGCTGCACTGAGTGCATAACATGACCTGAGCCAAGAGATTCACCCTACCCTAACCCAACGTGATATCAAGATGTCCTACAATAAGACATGAATGTAATACAAAAAATTTAGGGAGATATCCAATTGGATATGGATTTGGAGGTGCATGCAAGTACCTCACATAGGAATAAAGATGGCTAGGAGGCTAAAGTGCAAGATTTGACCAAAATCTTTTCCTCCTACAAACTGAAGGGATACTTCTCTTACTAAAAACTTATTGTTATAGTATGCAAAGAAGGGACTAGTAGAATAGGTCATGCCTCATATGATTGAAGTTTTTGTGTTGCCTATGGAGTGGGTGAGTGAAGTAATGCATACTCAAAACATAGAGTATGACCAAGAAATACTAATAAATGCCACCATCGAAGGATGGTCTGTTTGTCATGTCTTCATGAACATGGGCATAGAGGTTAACATTTTGACCAAAACCACCTAGGAGAAGATGGGATGACCACCCTTGAATCCATCCCTACATATCATGTGTATGGCCAACAAAATCTTATTATAACCTATCAAGATCTTGAAGGGAACCATTGTAGATATCATGGGCACTGAGTTCTAAGCTGATTTGAAGGTAATTGAACTAACAGAGCAATATAAATATCCAATTCTCTTAGGTATGCCATGGTGTTACACCAACAACATAAATGTTTTCTTCAATAATAACTACATGAATTTTGGGAATGGTAAGGAGTGGGTGGTGATCCCCTTATCAAGTGATCAAAGGCCACCATATGTGGAGAGTGTTGATCTCAAAGATGAGATTAACCACATTTATAATATCATGACATGGGGTGCTAAGAAGCTTAACCTAAACAACCAAGGAGTGCTCTAATGGTAGGATAAACAATTATCATCCAATATGACTGACGTTGCCTGTGATTGATGGGTTGAATAATCTTATGAAGTAACTAGTTAAAGGTGTTGCCTAGTATGGATAACTATACCAAGAGTAGCTAAAATGGGACTAATTAGGATTGAGCACACTCTAAATAAATGGATTCCATATGCCAAAAATATGGTGAAAAAGGTGTTCTAATTGAGTAAGGGGAATCTTGAAGCACTCCTAAAATATGGAGGAAGCTAGCCTATAAAAACCTATGTCCATGACATTAAAGCATGTGTTCCTAAGGAAGTACATAAAATTGGTACACTAGTGCATACCCTAAAGAGTACTACTACTCATTGGTGGGTAGTGTAAATTTTTATCCTACTAACTTATAAATATGTGAAGGAAAAAATATGCATAAGGTTTGGAATGAGTAACGAGGACTTGGACATACCTGTGTACTCAGGTGATTCTAACCCAATTGTGTATGTGCACTTGTGTGAAAAAACTTGGAGTTTCTATGGCAAGAACATGCCCATAATTTTGTGGGTGCATGCCTTATATAGGACTTTTAAAACATGGGCACAAGTATGGTATGTTTTAAATAAAATATGCTATGAGATATAAAACTAGGAGATGCTCAAGGAAAGGTTTGTGCACACCTTCTCCTTCCCCTCATAAAACTTAGAGCTACCAAAACTATTACAAGTCATTTTTAGGGTAGTGTTTGAATACACTACCATTTTAGAAGAGCACTTTAGAGATATGTTTGGGGAAAAAGGACTAGGACTCTCAACCTTATTCAAAGAGAGGGAGCTCAACAGCGACTCTGATGAGGAGGATGACAAGACCTGGAAGGAGCTCAATTGGAAGGCTCTAATAGGGAGACAAAAACTTGTGCACCTTGTCGACAATAGTACCCTAGATGAAGATCATCCATATCATTTTTAAATTGACACAATTAAGGGGACAAGGTAAGTTGAGGACTCTCACCAAAAAAGGAATGAACCCTATCACGTTCCACTCAAGACCATTAAAGTAGACATCAATACAGAGGATGAGATGAAAATTGCCACTATAGGCACTTACCAATCTAAGGTAGATATGGCACAAATCATAGACCTCCTATAGTAATTTAAATATGTATTCCCATGAAAATATTAGGACATGAAGGGAACCCATCCTTCCCTTGGAAAATGAGCATCAATTTGGTGGATGTCATGAGGCTTGCTAATAAATGCCCATATAGAAAGAACCCTAACCTTCGTGGCAAGGTGAAAATAAATATTGATGGAATGCTAGCCAAGGGCATCATCTACCCTATCCAAGAGGCCAAATGGGTGAGATTTATGGTCATAAATATCAATAAATATGGGTACATATAGATCTGAGTCTACTACAAACTTTTGAACACTTCCTGCATCACTGACCCATTCTCGATGATGTCCTCGATGGTGTCCTTCGTTACGAAATCTATACCTTCACTGATGGATTCTTGGGCTACCATCAGGTGTAAATCAAGGAGGAGGATAAGCCTAAAAAAACCTTTGTGATTGAATGGGGGTGTTTTAGTTATAATGTGATGTCATTTGAACTCAAGAATCCACTAAGCATATTCTCAAGAGTGATGATCACTACTTTCAAAGACTTCATCCATAGGTTCCTCTAAGTCTATCTCAATGATTGGATTGTATATGGCCTTATCAAAGATCAGTATGATAATTTATGCCTCATGTTTTAGAGGTGTAGTAAGCTTCAAATATTTCTAAACCTAAAGAAGTGCATCTTCACTACCCCCTTTGGGACATTACTTCATCACATCATCTACAAGGACAATTTTCTTATTAACCCTACGAAGATAGCCATCATAAAATAGCTCCAAATGCCCTTTAAGCAGAAATATGTCCATGATTTTTTAGGTCATTTTGGGTACTAAAGAAAGTTTATACAAATCTATGTAAAGATCACAGCACCTCTGGAGGAGATCTTGTGAAAATTTGGCCCGTTCTATTGGGGTAAGACACAATAAGGGGCTTTTGAAATATTAAAGCTAAAGCTGACTAACACACCAATTCTATAATTTCTAGAATAAACTAATCCTTTCCACATCCATTTCAATACTTTAGGATTAATAATTAGTGCCATATTGGCACAATCAGGTGATAGAAAAATGGACCACACTATTTCTTTTGAAATAAGGAAATTCACACAAGCAAAAAAATTACACCACCACTAAACATGAGGTACTGGCAATGGTCTATTCCTTAAAAAAATTTAGGAAATATCTATTGGTGACCCTATTTATCTTTTTCACTAACCATAAGGTTCTCAATTACCTTATGAATAAGCCTATTTTACATGGGCACATATACAGAGGGATATTTCAATTCCAAGAGTTCCAATTCTCCATTTTTATTAAGCCTAGAAAGTAGAACTTGGGGCTAGACAATTTATCCTGCGTAAATTTTGGTGATGTGGTGGTGTTGACTAAGGATGACATGCTAAATACATACATATACAAAATCTAGCACATCCTTGAAGACTTGGCATATATTCTCACTTTCCTAACATATCGGTTTGCTCCATAGACCATGTCCAAAAATGATAAGTAACAACTTGTGGTTTGTGTCACCCCATTTTAGCTCATTAAGGGGGAGTTGTATAAACTAGGAAGAGATGACATCCTACACCAGTGTATTCTAGAACATAAAAGGGATTTTTTATTACCAGAATCACATGAGGTAATCATATGAGGCCATTGTGCTAGAGACACAATGGCATGTAATAGATTACAGTTGGGCTTCTTGTGGTCAAACTTATTCCAAGATGCAAAGGAGTGTGTCAAGGCATGTGACATATGTCAGTGGATAGAGAATCCCAACCACTGGGATGAAATTCCTCTCATCCCCATTCTTTCCTAGGTTCTATTCAAGAAATGGGCCATTAATTTTGTTGGACCAATAACTCTTGTAGCAAGATATACAGGTTAAAGATATATCTTGGCAGCCACTGACTATTTCACTAAGTGGGCCGAGGCCACACTGACAAAATATTGTACCACCATGATAGCCATGTGATTTATTTAGGAGAACATAATAAGTTGATATGGGTACCTATTATGTCTTACTAGAAATAGGGGCACTCATTTCATCAATGAGATAGTGTGCATCCTCTTAATTGAATACATGGTGGCACACCACAAGATTACATTATATCATCCCTAGATAAACAACATAGTTGATGCATTCAACAAAATCATGGGAATGTACTTGATAAAGATATGTGATATTAGTTTCAGGGATTGGGATAATCACATTTCAATGATATTATGGGTGTACCATATGACATATAATCACTTAAACAAATCTATACACTTTCAATTGGCATTTGGAACTAAAGAAGTTCTCCCCATATATTTCATGGTGCCATCCTTATGCATTGCATGGATAGGTAGATTAGATGACCATAAATATTTTAGCATAATTTTGGAAGACTTGGAGTGATTATATGAAAAGTGTGCCCATGCAAGATGGAGTCAACAAATCGAAAAGGTGCACTAGAAGCTCTAGCATGACAAGCACATCAAGCATGAGGAGTTAGTTAAAGGAGCATTGGTTCTGATCTATGACTTGAATTACCTTAATCACCTAAGCAAACTATAAATATGGTGGATGGGCCCCTACATCATCCACCACATATTTCAGATAAGAACATGCAATTTGTGCACATTGTCTAACGAAATACTCCCTGGACATTTCAATGGTAATCAATTGAAGATGTATTGGTAGTAGGATGTATTGAATTTATGTCACTATTCAAGTAGAGTTTGGCTAACCAGAAGATTATTTGGTGAAATCCAAATCACATTATTTAATTTTGTTTGTGTTCCTTATATATTATAAAGAGGTAATAAGTGGCATGTAGTGGCTACAAAGACTTAAATGCTAGCACTTCAATCATAAATCTAGTTAGGTTAATTAATCATTTGTGCTTTATAAGAACATAAGTCTATGACACCTTAGTTATGGGTGTATTAATCTAATCTAGCTCTAACAAATTTACCTAGTCTCTCATGCATAATTCTAACTAGGTGAGTCGAGCACTTATACCATCTAAAGCACATGAGGCCAGACATATAAGTCATGGGCATAGGAGACTTTCCAGTCACAAGTAGAGAATGCACAAGATCCATGTGCACAAGGTGAGAATTATAGGGATCTTGAAATCCTAAGAATGAACCACTCTAGTAATTTTGTGCATAATACTAGTCAAGTGAGTTGAGCCCATTTGATTTTTAATAACCTAGGGCTAGACACCTAATTTTCTAGGCATAAGGAAGTCACTAGACTCTAAAAATTTTAGAACACAAAGACAATGTACACAAGCACAAGCATAACCTTTATTTCATAGTTTGAAATGGGTGTATCAAATGATTATGTATCAAAAACTAGAGGACAAGGTAAATATTCTCAACAAGGTTGGGCACAATCAAGAAAGTGAAGATGCATAATATGATAGTGTGTAAGAAACCCAAGAGAGAAAACAAAGTGATGGAGGGCCAGCATAAGGGATTTGTATGGGGTAGGATAGGCCAAGGAAAGATGACATGTAATAAATTAACCAAGACAAAGAAGTGTACTTGAAATAGAAATTGAACTATTAATTAAAATGGAATCAAGGAGGTTTAATCGCATGCATGCGAGGTGTTGAACCAAGGTTTCCATAAGGAAGGTGAAGGTAATGTCAAGTGAACAAGTTTCGAAGGAAATAATCTAAAGATAGTTGTCATCCACCTAGATTTAAGTGGGAAGTGACCATTTGAATTTAATGTCAATTCACTAAATTACTATTAGGGATCATTGAATGAAACAGTGGTAGAGGCACAAATATATTCAATTAATGAATTTATGACAAAGTTTTTTTTAGGATTTTAGAATTTTTTCATGTTTTCCAAGAAATTGAGGTGCCTATGCCATAAATCCAACATTAATGATGGTAGTTGATAGATAAGGGTATAAAATGGAAAAAAATAGACTTGCTTAGGTTACAAAATCTAGGCTAATACAAGACTTAGAGCAAACCTAAGTAAGAAACTAGAGAGCTGAAGGTAAAAACCCTACCATATCATGAATTTGAGCACTACAAGCACCAAGAGTAAAATAGCAGCATACTAAAGATAATTTCATTCATAGGAAAGCCAAATTAAAGAGGTATGGATAGAGATTTGTGCAAAAAATAGATAGTAAGAGAAAGAAGGTGTCACCCATGCCACAATTAATGTCTAGTGAAGCTCAAGAATCAAGGGTAAAATTATAGATCCCACATCTACAAAAGTGTGAACCATCATTCAAAGCTTTAAAAATCCATGCCTATCAGGGTTCAACATTAGTAGCTTCAGGATGGTAAAGATATACAAGGCATCAAGTTCCATAAAAGCACAATAGGAACCCAAGTAGATTAGGACTGTGGAAGAGATGATGGATATTAAAACCAAGGTGTATCTAATTGAAGAATTTAACATCATGGAAGTTGACATTGAGGTGCTAACTAAGATTTCATATTAGTTCATGCAATTTCCTCTAGAAGTTGTGGTGGGGGAAGATTAGTGCTCATTTGCATATAATTACCAACTGAATTAATATAACCACCAGATGTAAAGTCACTTGCAAGACTTAATGCAATATTGGGTGGTGGGCATGGGGTGTAAGTTAGTACAAGGAGGTGCCCTCTTCGATGTCTCAATCTAAGAAAAGTTGATAGCTTTCAGCGTAAACCAACTCTATGAGTTGCCCTACTTTAGAAAGTTATAAGAACTCATATAGTTCCTACTCTTGCACACCCATGAGGACCACTTTTACCTTGCAAGCAAGCATATGAAGATATTGGTGTAATTGATAAAAAATTATAACTAGGCTCCCAAATGTTAGCAAAGACATCCATAAAATGATAGATGGTGATGAAGAGCTAGAGTGCATAGCTCAACTCATTAAGTATTTCAAAGGGGGTTTCACATTCCCTATCAATACATGTGAGGACCCCAGTATGAGGGTGGTGGTGCACCTCGTAAGTTCCAAATTATGCCCATGCAGTCAATAGACTAATGTATTAAAGGCATACCTATTCATCATGTATCACATGGTATAAGGCATGCAATTTAATATTAAAAATTTCATCATCAAGGAGTTAGTGAAAAATGTGCTAGAGTGCCATAGTACAAAGGGGACCTTCAGATGGGGGTCTATCTTGATATTGATTGTCATTGAGGAAATTGGGATCCCAAATGGGAATGAGGATAATATTTGGGTTTTCCTAGAATACCATGATTCACTAGTACTAATGGAGGATAAAAAGAGCTAGTAGAAGAAGAGGAGTATGATCCAAGCTATAAGGAAAAAGTGTAATGGGGATTCACCAAATAAGATGACTTTTATATGACAAAATACATGTCCCCAAGGACTTCCATAATGCTAATGTACCATCAAGTTTCTTGGGAACTAGATTATTAGATGGATGAGCCTCAGTTGGAGGTTTTGACAAGAGTACTTTGACATGCCAAAAGTCTAGAAGAGCGGCATGATGACTAGCTTATAAATCCTTGAGATATGAACCTCATGAGGTTGGCTAATACCCTCCTCAAAATAAAATCTAAAGTGGTGTGTTAGAACATTATAAATGATGTTTGTGACACTAGGTAGAAAGGTATTATGCTCAAAGCAAAGGAGGAATTGGAGGAAACAACTCTTAAACTCCAACATCTGGTTGAGAACATAAAAGAGGTGAAGCCATCCCTTTTGGATGGTGTGGATACCTTAGAGATGAAAGAGGTTGATAAATTTTGTGTACTAGTTTAAAAAATGGTGCCCCATATGAAGTCGATGCTAGAGGAGCTAGAAGACCTTTGTGAGGCCATAAGAAGAGAGTTAAAAAAAATATTGATGTGGTTAAATAACCCTTTGATAAACTAGAAGAGGGTGTGGTATAATCAGATGCAATCTTTTACAACTTTACCACACAAACAATGGTCATCGATATGCACCTTAAGAAGGCAAAGGAGGAGAAAGATGCCTTATTCAAACACTCTTTCACAATGAACCAAACTAAGTTCACGCAAGGGATGGTATAGGTAAATGACTTAAGCACCAAGTAGAAGACCCAAGAATAAGAACTAGAATCCCTTTTCCATGCCTTTCAAATAAAAGCAAGTGAGAAAGGGGATATTTTAGATGATAGGGTAAGGTGAATAAGGGAATGGCTTGAAGCCTTCAAAATATAATTGGAAAGCAAGGATATGCTCACCCTCAAGGTTGTATCAACTGAAGTAGAAGGTGTAATTAAAGAGATCAGTCTCACAATCTAGGGCTTTGAAAACTTCAAGGTAGAATTAGAATAGGGTGCACCCAAATTTTACACACTAAAGGCATTGAAAGACTAGTTTAGGGTGGACTAGAAATTTGGTATGGGGTAATGTTGGGCCCCCTTTTTATAACTTAGTTATTGGACCATGACAACTTGGCACATCTCAACATGTGGAAGTCATGCAAATGATTACCATTTTGGGATAGTTAGCACTAGATGGAAGAATATTTAGTGATCTTGTGCCTACTGGTAGGTATTTTCTTGTCACCCAAATTTCAAGGAGAATCTCTTAAGTAATTGCATGTGGTAGTTGGAGAGCACAAGTGTCAGAATAATGGAGCTAGTGACTTAACAACCTCCATAAAGAGCTCATCATCTGACATGTACCCATCCAAACTAGCAAGAATATGCTCCTCCACCTCTTTAAAAGAGATTGAACTTGAAGAGAAAAAGAAAAGGTGATGGATGATAGCGAAGCTCGACTGAAATTGGGAGCCACTATTAGTATTTTGTAACTAACGTGAACTATGTTAACAAATTTGAATTTATAATGCAAGCTCATCTATGATCTATTGGGTATGAGTAGTTTTTAGGATGATATTAAGCTCTATTTATATAATTTATACTTTATATTGACAACATTGAATTTATTAGAATGGCATTACTTATCATATTGGTTGTTGATTCTCCCCTTATGAGTTAAAATTGTTGTATGTTGGTAGCTTAGATTTATGTTAATAATGATATAGTTTCCATTGGTATAATGTACTATGATACAAAGGTCCTTCATAGGTCACTAATGGCATCATTGTGCCATATAAAGACTTCAACATACCCATAAAATAGACTAAGTGTTAAAATTAACATGCATCAGGGCCCTAAGACTCATACCTAGAATACTAACTTAAAGAATAAGAAGTTGAACATAATCCACCCCTTGACTTGGATAAGTTCCTAAATGACCCCTAACTCGCTATTCCCCCATCTTTCACCATTAGGAGTTTTGCCTATCTAGATATGAACCTGCTCCATAGAACTTGCACCCTTGAATAGGCTAGTGCCTACCAATCTTACCTAGTATGGCCTTGTACTAAGAGACTGCCTAAGTCATTTTACCAAGGACCAAGTCCCATTGACACCAAGGTTGAATGATGTTTCAACTAGCCCAATGTGGGCCCATTTCCTTTGCTATTACACTTCAGATGAGCGCACAAGGCTTGTACCTTATGTGAAATTGATGCCAATGCAATAGTGTGTTAAATTTGATGCACCATAGACCTTATCATGCTCATGCCTAGTTGTAACAAGTAGAGAATTGATGTGGCTTGACTGCTAAGTGCATGACTAATCATAAAAGCTAACTAATCACACTTTTATACAACAAAAATACATCCTATTTTATCAAAATTTGGAGATTAAGAGATTATTAATATAATTAATAAAAAGTGTTGTGTAAATCATGATGCATATAATATAAAAAAATAAACATGATTGATTTTTAAATTACTATTTTTAGAAATATGTTAAAACAATAAAGTAATAAGAAAGAGATGACTTAGCTAAAACTCAGGTATAGAAGATTGTAATAGACTATGAGACTATGTGAAATCACTATGAATCAAGAATAGGCATATATTTTAGTCTAGTATAAGGTCATGCTATTTGTAAAATGCCAAGCTATGCTAGTGACTATGTGCATGCAAATATCTACTAGGGTTTTTTTCCTATATGAATATTTTGATGTGTGTGCCTTTTATTCTATGTCATGTGTGTATGTGGATATTTTTTATTCATCATGGTAGATGTTGTGTGTCTTTTTATTCACTAAAAACCCTAGCTTAAATAATAAGAGGGAGAAATATTGACATAAAATAGGGTAAAATGTGTTAGGGGCTGAAATCTTGCTTGACCTCAATAACCCATGTGTTAATAACTACCTACATAAAAATAATCTAAAGAGGGATCAAAGTCCATGTAATTCTTCCATGTTATGGTGGTGTGTGTCAAATACTAGTAAACTATTATATATGTCACTGAAATCCTAGTGTGATTAGGTTCTTGAATAAAGAATTTTGACCTTTTTATTATATTCAAACTTATATTAAGGATGCTTAGGTTTTATGTGCTTAGAATTAGAAAGAATATGTATTTTACTCTCAATGTATAGTTAGAATAATCTAAAATTAATAATTATATGAGACATTTAACCTCTAGTGAACAATTGAATATGTGTTTATATAGTGATCTTTTTGAGGTTTTATTGAATGGGACTTGTGAAAATTTCAAAATAACCCGTTAAGATGAATTTTAATTTATGAAATGGTTGTTAATTGGTGGGAGGATAAAATTGATAAATTCAAACATTACTAGCTAATGGTATTATCTTAAAGTTTCTATCTTTTTTGAGGAACAGAGACAACTAAACTTGAAGTATGAAATAATTAATTAGTGAGTATAAGCTACTTGGAATGAGGAAAAGGAATATTTAGTATCAAGGCTTCCTAAGGGTAAGGGTCATCTGCATAAAATTAGAGGAACAAAAGTTTGAAATCATGAAATTGAGCATAGGTTAAGTCTGGTTAAATAGAGGTCACAGGTTTATTATATTAGCATTACATGTTAATTCTAGTCACTAAATTATCCCCCACTTTTATTATAGTAATGCATCAAATCAAAATTAATAGAGTAAAAGGAAGAGAGTTATACCTAAGCTTACTTGTGTTGAGTAGTCTTGGATGTAGATCACATGATAAAATACATTTCATGAAAACCTAAAATAAAATATGCATAAATAAATCCTTACTCAATATGAAAATATGAAATTAAAGATAATAAACTTATAGATCAAATAACAAGGAATGAAAACACATTTTCATGTAAGTGATCCGTTGTGTTTTCTAGTTCAAAACTACTAACTTAGTGAGGGTGGAATGCTTGGATATTTATTCATTAAAAAACTAAAAAGTCACTTGAATTAATCATCATACAACTCAAGGTATTATATTATCATATAATCCCTATAGGAATTCCAATAGATCATTTTGGTGTAAGACTACTGAAAAATTAGTGCAAATTTTTGAGTCAACTACTACAGATAGAATAATATTCATCTAGTCAAAATTCTAGTGTAAACATGGTATGAAAATAATATGAATTAAATTTGGTACATATACGACATAGAGAATGACATGATTTTTCATTTCTTTTACAAAAATTGGTGACAATTAAACAACAAAGTGATTATATGACATGTAATGCCCTAAATTTCATATCTAACTATATTGATTCTGATAACTAATTGATATCAACTAAATCTTTGAGTAAAAACCTAAAACACATGCCACACATGATGCCCCTAATCTAAGAAAAATATGTGATAATCATGTGTATAAATATAAAAAATATTTATAAATAACCACTAAAAATTATTCTATAGATTGAGTACCATTATGAGAAGTGTGAAAAACACTATTTCTGATTTATGAGATGAAAGCACACTATTTTGGATAACCACAGATTACACTATTGTCAAAATAGAATCATACTATCTTAATACCAAAAATGAGTATGCATTGTGATCAGCTAAGTAATTAATGCTGGTTTTTGTATGTGTAATGTACTATTGTAGATTAGTCTCTAAAACAATACATTGTCTATGCCCCCTCTTTTGAGGTGAATTGTGAAGCTTGTGCATTAACACAACTTAAAATTAAAAAAAATTGTGTGTGATGTCATAAAAATAATATGGAGTAATGAGGATACTATTAGATATCATACCATCATATTGACAATCTAATAAAAATAGTAATATATGATAGTGTAAAACCAAGCATACATAGTGTCATGTTTAGATATATGTTAGCAATTAGGCATGTAGTGAATAAATGATCATATATTGAGTAATTGAAAGTGATATAGAACTACTTGGTGAAAATTCATGATATTTATAATGACATCAGAAAACTAGGGAGATGTATGATATACATCGTGGTATAATCACCTAAAAATGACACATGAGTGCTAAGGTGTTACTTGAGAACAACAATCCCTAGCTTAACCCTATACTTATCTTCAGACCTATTCAAACACTTATCTATCCTTCATGTGGGATACACACATCCTTAAACATCCCTAAATCAAACCTTGACCCTCACTTTAACATTTTATCCCCTAGTGCCTCAAGTTCTACCACCTAGACACTAGCACCATAATTTGGACAACAACACCACATGGCACTATTGTCCAAGTTTGGGCACTACTATCTTTTTCCCTCCTTTTTTTTACCAACATATGTATTTTAAAATGAGAAACCACCTAGAGTCAGTCTAGACATCTTTCTATGACATGTACAAGCACTAGAGTAGTATATATACATGATTTTTATCCCTTTATCCACAAGATGGAAATTAGATGAAAATTACACAAACAAACTCAAAATGATTGTGCATAATCAAGGTTATAATTCCCTATTCTACCCTTCTTCTAACTAAAACCATATACATCATTCCTTAGCTTATATTACTCAAGTTTTTTGTCTCAAACACATTTAAAACACTCAAGCCAACATTCATACTAGTTTTACTTTCACTTACACCAACACTTAGGTGGGGATAACTACATCTTACTTGATCCCTCTTCAGAGTATTGGTATGTAGGAAACTCTCATAATATTAGGATTTTAAGGATGCCCAACCCACCCCACTAACAACCCACTTTACTACTTGTGCCAACTGGATGCCTTAAAAACATGGAGGTTTAGGGTTTACATATAAAATCAAACAAAATAAGTTATCTACAAAATTTTATAACTCATGCACATAGGAACAATCTTGGTAAGCCCAAACATAGGTGTACCCAAAAGTTCATAGCAGTCTTTATAGAGGGCACTAGTGCCAAAATAGGGACACTAGCACCACATGGCATTACTATCCAATTATGGTTCTACTATCTAAGAAAGTTTTTGACACTTGGATCCTATCTAAGATACTCATATCAGCCTTTATCTCAATTTTCAGTTGATAGATATATTTCTTAAATCAATTTCTAACTAAGAAATTGATTACATTACTTATTGTTATTTTTATAAAAGTCAAACTAGGTCAATTTTTTTACAAATTAGTGGTTGTATTTATTACACATTTCTACACTCATTTATTATACTCATCCCTTTATCAACCTAAAATTCACATATACTAAGTCCTAAACAGTAAAAACATTTGGTGAAACTAACTTACTTAAAATATTATAAAACCCTAACCCTTAATAGCCCTAGGGTTTATGTTTCCATCCTTCTAAGACCCACACTTAGATTTCAGATTCTTGTATCTTTTTATTTGTATTTCATACAATCATGATAATAATGACATATGAAGATTATCACTTTTTAATACAAAGTTTTCTATATTCTTTTGCATGCTTATTTCCTTTCATTTGGAATGAATTCAAATATGACATAAACACATATGTACATGATGCTTTATATCAATTAAAATGTATCTCATATTTCATTTTATCTCTAGCATGTTATTGTTCTCTGTTGTTGAATTCAATTAAGAAACAAATCCTTACATACATAGAGGATAAATTACAATATATTTTATTAAACTTAATCCATAATTTTAATACACTAACAACCATGTTTCAAGTTTTAATGTCATATCTTATGCACAGGAATGAATCTCCTTCTTCTACTTATCTCTATGAGGGTGATAGCTAATTTTCCTCTAACTAGGTCCATACTATTACTCTTCCACATTATGATTCATCCTATATTATTGTTACTAGTAACCATAATCATCCTATCCATGCCTCCACCTCTCCCCTACAGGGTGTGTGCCTACATGTTCAATTAAAAGTAACCAGGGTTTACACTTATGAGACTCTAAGGGATCAAATTATCAGTAGGAGAAAACTAATATCAAAATTATAGAATCAAAATCAATTATTAAGTGAAAAGGTCACATTATTGGGAAATTTAATTACATGTATAGAGTCTTTAGAATATTTTAGTTTTCTTCATGTATATGCATTGACACCAAGCTAAGTTATGTCTATCACTCTTTCATATCCAAATCATAAATTACAATATGAGAAATATAATCAAGTTCAAAATAATATACAAGATGGGAATTGAGACACTCTCCCCCCACTTTATAATGAAAAGCTTATTGTCAATAAGGATGAGATTTTATAGAGATTCAAAGATAGACTTCAATAACATCCCCATGACATGCACATGTTCAAAAATCATAATGTAAATAAATAACAAATCAAATAATGGTCAATATTCTACTCCCCTAAATAAAAATATTAATACACCTACTTTGGGGTCAACTCAGCTAATACACTAACCTATTTTAATTTGGATACTTGATTAGAAACTACACCTTATATGGCTAGTTCCTCTTCTCTAGATGTACAATACCTTATGCATGAGATTGATTCTATGCAGGCTAAGGTGTTACATCTTGATCAGGGAGCTACTAGGCCATCACATGCATTAGATTTTCATGTTCTTTTAGATACACCTTTAGTACATCATATAAAGACAAATCCTTTGCCATCCAAATTCATGGAACCTAAGATTATCTTGTATGATGGAAAGGGTGAGCCAGAGCACCACCTATGAGATTTCCACATAACATGTTTGTTCTACATGTCCAATGATTAGATCCTTACTAATTTATTCCCATGTAGTCTAAAGGACTATTCCTTAAACTAGTTTTATAATATTTTGAATCA
The DNA here is from genome assembly GCA_037957365.1 of Torreya grandis. Classification (NCBI taxonomy): domain Eukaryota; kingdom Viridiplantae; phylum Streptophyta; class Pinopsida; order Cupressales; family Taxaceae; genus Torreya; species Torreya grandis. Next base: position 192,739 of record JARHVA010000977.1, read on the forward strand.
TTCTATCACCACATTTAATCCATTGGAAGATATGTTTTTAACACACTTTTTAATTAACATCAGTGATAATATCTCATATGCTCAAGTAACACAACCACAACAAAAATACAATGAGCCTATTGTAGAATATGTCTTTTGATATAAAATGATATTGGCAAAGATGACTAGCCCCATGGTAGATAAATAACTCCAAAACATATTCAAATAGAGCTTACTACCAACATTTCATGAAGCTTTCTTGTTCAAGAAGTTTCTAAGAATTGATTAGTATCCAATCACCTTACAGAGGTTGTAAAAAATGTTGATATTTTTTGTGCTAAAAATATCAAAACACCTTATGCCCTAAGGGAGACCCATAATATTTTTTTAGAAAAATATTTAAAAGTGACCTAAATTCCTTTTTCAAGGACCCAAGAAAAAATCAGATAGTTGGGTGTAGTTTTGAAATTTTCAAAGTTGTAAATTATACCCAAACCTCCACTTTCCTGCTTACCCAATGCCTAGAAAAAATCAAAACTCACATTGTACTTTGCAACTTTGAAATTTGTAAAATGAAATCAAGACTATGATTTCCACTCTTACTTGATATCAATGGGAATCAAAACTCTGGTTGTACGTTATAACTTTGCAAAATTGCAAAGTGCAACATGAACTCCACTTTCCACCATTCTCCACTACCCTATAGGAATCAGAACTCTTGCTATACTTTAAAACTTTACAAATTCACAAAGTGTAATCAAGATATCGATACCTCAACCATTTTCCACTACCCTGTAGGAATCATAACTCTTGATATACTTTAAAACTTTACAAATTCACAAAGTGTAATCAAGATATCGATACCTCACTCCAAGGTATTTTTTTCATTCAATAAACCCACACAATGGAAAGTGGAGATTAAAAATCAAAACATAATTTTACAACTTGTAAAATTGTAAATAACTCTGATGACCTGATTTTTTGTCATTCATCCAACTACCATTGTAATTAACATTATTTTCATAGTTTGGTATATAATTAGGGTTTTTACATCATTATCACTATTACAAACCAAAGTTTAAGTTTTGCTTCCAAGTGAGATCATGAACCAGACTCCTAGAATGAACAATGCCAATTTCATTCATCATCATTATCAAGCAATGGAAATGCTGCACACCAAATCCACCATTGCCAACCCATACACGTGCATTCACTATATTTTTATAAGTCACCCACATTTATTTAAATCACTTCTATTATTCTTTTAATAAATATTATGTTTTATGTGGTATATTTTAGGATTTTTTCTCAGAATCATAAAAAGCATCATCATTGCTCATAATTTCTAGTTTCACATCCATGTGTTGAAATCTTCCTATTAAATTTGTCAACACTATTGTTATTTCATTAGATATTTCTAATAAATCTAGGGATTTTATCAAATTTAATAAAATCTATAATATTCCCAAAATATCCCCTACATAAAGCACTTCTACCTTCTGAATATCAAACCCCATGGAGATTTTAGTTGTTGAAACACATAAAAACCTCTAAAAAGATTCCCCTTGATTTAACAACTCTGAGTTCCCATCATAAGTCTAACTTACCTAGCCACTTTTCTATTGTATTATGCTTTTGTCTACTATATTATAATCATGTTTGAAAAATAACTAGGAAGGACAAGATTTTTTTGATGTTGTAATATCAAGAATAGCAAATTAGAGAACATACTTTGTGTAGTTCCCCACATATTCATACATTAGATTTGGTGGTTTTAGTGGGTGTCCTTACACCCTCCTTATGTATGTAAGTGATAAATGGTCCTTAATGGAATTGGTGAGACAACTAATGGAAACTCACAAGTTTTTATCAAGTAGTCATAAGACAGGGATCTACTTCCCTATCAGTATAGGGAGATACACATGCCCTTATCTATCAAAGACAAAATATGTGAATGTAAAGATGATCAAAATGACCTTAATAGCTCTTGATGCTAGACCCTTCTATGATGTGATTGGTTTTGTTACTAGTATAATGGCTAACACATATGCCTACATTCCTTTTTATGAATATTACTGGGAAGATATACAAGATGAAGAGAAAGTTAGGTTAAGAGATTATTATAGATTGACCCTATACAAATCAAAACCTATGATATGTAACTAGTCCATGAATATTTGAAATATGAGGAGCATTTAGTTGACAAGATGTACTATGATATTCAAATCTATCTCCAACCTCTTCCCCAATTTTTGTGGTCTACACCTGAATCCTTCTCCTTATTAGATAAGACTACCATAGTTATAAATAATACATTAAACTGGTTAAGGATCAAGGGGGTCAAAATAACCAAGGAGACCTTGAATATCATAGACAGGCTTAGAGAAGTAAAGGATAAGTATGTATTGGCAACAATAGAAGGATCTAGTAGTGGAACTCAAATAGATCAGATAGTGGGGCTAGTTGTTTTGCACAAGTAAAAAATAGTATAAGGCAATAAGGTCTTCTTCCATCAATTAAAAACAAACATCTCATCTAATGGATTAATCACCATTAGTTTCTAAAGAGGACACAACTATTGTCCAACCAACTACAGTAATTCCTCCTCTTTTCTCCATTGCCCAGTCAGCACAAGCAATTACCCCTCCTATTTCCACTAGCGAACCAATACAAGTAATTGCTCCTTCATCTGACCCACCTGTGTAAGTGACTCCCTTACAAATAATCCAATCAACATAGTTGTATACTCTAACTCCACCTTCACTTTCCTCTTTTTCAATCACCTCCACCTCATTCCCTATATCTATTACCACCCTATTAATCACTAATACCACCCAACAGTATATGGTTGTATACTGAGTCATTCTTACTATAATACCACTAGCCATCCTAACCACTCAAATGGGTAAAACTTCATTTTCATCTTCCATCACAATACCCATTTCATCCACTCTTAGTATTCCCACTACATTGATTGATTCATTTATTTCCTTGGACTCTTCCTTTCCATAGGGTCCCATGTTCTAACCACATGTACCTATATCACTCCCATATTACACACCCATCATAAGCACATCCACATCCACTTCACCCATTCAAGTACCCATTTATTTCACTCTCACATTAACCTAAACCCCCACCAAGGAGGTGGAAAAATAAATGTCCACTAACACAACTATGACTACTCAACCCACCCATGGGGAAGAGAAAATTAAGTCATTAGTCAAGGAATCTGTGGTAATATTAGTGGTAGATATGACACTTGCCATGATAACCACTAATGTAACAACTTCATCTATAGACTCACAGATAGAAGTGACCATTGGAACAATACAATACTCAAAGGTATCCACTCCAAGTTGGATGACACAATTAGTGTCAAAGAAAACGAAACATATGATATCTCCCAGCAATCTAGATTTTGGTCTATTAGAGGTATCCAAATGACCAAATGTAGGCCTTAGAACCATCTCCAGAATCTCATATAATTCATTAGGGGAAAAATATGTGGAGATAGTGGTTTCATGACTAGATAAATAGAAAGAAGATTTAGTGGTGGGGGATTATTATATATCTAAGGTGCACCTAGGTCATCCAACAAGAGAAGGACTAAAGCATGATGTTCAAACTAGCATAAGCTTTCTTTTTGAGAAAATGGATAGTGACAAGGTCACTAAATATGAGTTGAATAATAAATTTGATCAATTGACAACTACCTTAAGATAGTTTATACACCCAATAAATCCACCTGACTCTACCCAGCCAACTCAATCTCTCTCAATTCCCTGACAAACAAACATTTGAGTTAATGATAGAGATTGTTACCATGGGAAGGGCTAAAAAATATTGGGTTGATGAACTAATCACAAAAATAAATAGAGTAATAGAACTAGCTATGGACTCATATAATACTTTAAAAGATGATCGTGCATCTCTAAAGGCATAGATAAGCAAATATGAAGAAGAGATTGAAAAGTTAAACCTCTAATTTCCAAAATTGGATTTTATTGACAAGGCCCATCTATAGATAGATATAGAGAGGACCGAATCAATATAGAGTCTAGGGTGCCCCCATCTATATGTAGATAGGGGAGATGGGGGGCCAACCGCATCGCATCACATCTATTTCTGCTTGGCCTAGGCCCTAGATATACGGCGCCAACAGCCTCTATATAGAGTAGAGAGCTGGGGCTATAGATTGAGACTAACACACTCATGTTAGAAAAGATATTAAATAATCCTTCATATCATGAAGATCTATACAAAGAAGCTAAATTCAAAATCTTAATACTCAGTGAGAGTATTGAGAAGGCCAAGATCACATGTGATAAGGCCACATATATAGTTTATGACATTGATGATTCAATTTATAAATTTCCATGTGATGCAATAGATCACCAAGATAAACCTCATCCTATTCAAGAAGTCCAAGATAAATTCAAATGGGTAGTTAATCAAGAATCAACACATGATACAACTTTTGACTTGAATTCTATCCACTGGTTCATCGAGTATCATAATACACTTGATCAAAAGGGAAAAGATATTCAAGTCTATAGGGATGCTTCTAGAGAGATATATGATGTAATAATATAATGTTAAATCATAAACCTTTACACATTGGTCTTGACAAAGAGTGCCTTTAAGAGATATTTAATAGCTTCGATACTTATGTCGATAAGATACAAGAAAAAAAGGACAAGAAATATTTATAATTCATGGTTATGGATTGATTTTTCAATTAGTTGTAAAATACATTCTATAAACTACATTTTTCAGATACATTGTAAAGTTTCAAGTTGTAAATTACAACTATCATTTTGATATTTCTTAGCTTTAAGTTGAGAAAGAGCTACTTGTAATTTTCAATTATCTTTCTGTCAGGGTTTACTTATAAAAGTGAAACTTATAATTCACACTTTTCCTTTCGACAAGTTGGATGGATTTAATTTTATAAACTCATGTTATAATTTGCACTTTCCTTTTTTTCAAGTTGAATAACTTAAAAGTTGTAAAAGTCTCAACTTCAAATTGCAATTTAGGTTTTACAAGTTTAGTTTTAAAATATCCAAATGTTAAAAGCATTCAATTTTTACCAAGTCATGGTTCATTTTGGTGCCCCGTTTCTTAGGAGAGATATCAATAGTAGAACTCAAAAAAAATTATTGGTTTAACTAAAAGACTCCAATGGATTCTTCTCTTCTTTCAATACTTGGTGAAATGCCAAGCCATTTCAGAGTTATTATCCTCCTTCTACTCCACTAAGGTCATAATTTTACACTAGAAAGGATGACATTACATATAGATTCCCTATTTTCTTTCTCTAGAATTTAATGTAAGGGTTTGTTAACTTTATCTCTTAAAGGAGTGATTTTTTTTTATAAATATGGGTTTCCTACATAGACCATTGATCTTTTTTTGTTAGAGATATTATTCTACCTTTGAAGAATTGATCTACATGTTGTAACCTAGAGAACGCTAATTAGACTGAAGTTTTGCCTTCCTTATATTATGTTATATTTGTGTATGTATAGCTCTTTATTAAATTTTTGAAAGATCTATGTCTTGTTTGAGTCATATATATTCATATATGGTATTATTTCTACCCATTTTAAAACTTGTTGATGAAAAATAAAAAAATTGTTCCTTATCTGATAAATTTCCAATATTAACTTTGATCTCATTTTTGTATAAGATTGTGCTTCAATAAATTTTAGTATATTAAATATTCAACTATGTTTAATTAAATAAATCATTAATTTCCACTATAACCATTTGGTGTAATCACCATTTTCCCATTTTAAAACTCTTTTCCTCACAAGTTAAAACCCTAGGTAGGAGTAAGATCACTAAGAAGCAGTAGTTTAACATGAACTGGTCATATACCAGTTACATTAAGCTTAGTGAAAGGAATCCAACCTTCTCTAGAGGTTCACCTTAATTTTATATAGTCCCATAGTTTGGAGGTGATCCTATTGTGTCATTATATTTCCCACGTATTCTAACTCACACTACTCATAATACTATAAACATAAAGATGAGTGTAAAATCAAATTGATAACACTATTCACATGTCATGATCCACCAAATAGGGTTGGGAAATAATGGATTCAAATATAGATTAAGTTATTAAGCCACCCACACATGATAATTGAGCAAGCTATTAGCTAAATCTAAGGTATTCATCAATTTATCATTATATACATGCACACACACAAGTTGTCACTAGGTTCATGTATTAGTTCATGTACCCAATGAGGTGTATTAATTCCTTTCCTCTTTCCCATATCTTTAATCAGTTTTACTCAATTACTTATTTACTCAACATAATATATTTTTTTTGATATCTCTTAAGTAAGAACTATTTTATTCATGTTTCATGCATTGGATCATGCTTCACATACGCAAACCTAGCTTGACATACTCAGACTCAGCTTCACAGGCTTCACTTCCAAGGTAAGTCTAGGTACACTTCTTTTTCCTTTATACTGGTCATTTTACTTTATTGAATTTATAACATAAATGGAGGGTCAAATTTAATAATCTAAAAGAGTTATTTGAGTTCTAAGTTTGCTTCTTGAGACTATCTATTCCAATCTTATCCATAGACCTATCCTAGAGCCTATTATCACACTTTTATAGGATTTGTGTAGGCCATAGGTGTCCTTAGTTAGATTAAACATAGTCTCAAACCCTCATTTACTGATCTTGGTCCTTCATCCCTACATTCTACTAGATAGAAATTAGTGCCACATTAAGGACACTAGAGCCACGTGGTGTTAGTTTCCCCAAATGGCACCTATATAATTTACCCTAGCTTTCTTGAACAAATATATTTTTAAAGGTAAAAACCTTCCTAAGGTCACCCTAATCATATTTTATTATTCACACAAGCAACAAACCGCTATAAATACATGAATTTTAGCCCTTTATCTACTATATGGAAATTAGATTCAAAATTTCTATTCAAAAACAAAATGAGTTGAGAAAAATCAAGGTTATTAATCCCTATTCTTCCCTGCTACATACTACCATATAAAACCACTATAAGCTTAGATTTTCCATATTTCCAATCTCAAACACACTCAAGGCACTCAAGGCTACTTTCATTCTAACATCACTTGCACTTACACCAACACTTAGGTGGGAGAACTACATCGAGATTGATTCCTCCTCAGAGTATTGGTATATAGGCAACTCTCTTCATAATGGAGTGTTGAGGATGTCTAGCCTATACTAATAATGAATAAAATTTACATCTCATGCCTTAATTACAAGGAAGATTAGGGTTTGCATCATAAATTAACTATTATAGGAATAATAAAGAGTTTTAAGCTTCGTGCCTATAGGGATAGAACCCAAAAACATAAACACTAGTACACCAAAAATTTTGGGACAATCCTGAATAAAGGACATTGGTGCCATTATCATGACACTAGATCCATATGGAGCCTCTGTCCAAATGTGGTGCTACTATCTATGAGGGATTCTGATATAGGGATCTAGTTGATGACACTCATACCCACTTCTATCTCAGTTTCTTACACTCAAATCATCTATATTGGATGTTTTCCAGATAAGTCTTTATTTGCACATATTTATTACTATTTCTATAAAGTTATAGCTAGTAAAATATATAAAAAATTAGTGTTTATTTTATATATATTATTTCCCTAATTTAGACTACTCATCTTTTTAATCAAACATAATATTTACATTAAGCTAAACCCTAAAAGGTTAAAATAGGTTGACAATGGGTCAAGTATTAATATGTGCATTATCACACTTCTATAGTATTTAGATTATCTAGGGTGGGACATTTATTCTATTGACAAGTTATTCATGGTCTTAGTGGCCATTTTTAGAAATCTATTAAATAGATTGTACTTCCACTATAGGTTGGACCAGTACATGTGGACACTAGATTCTTAGTAGTACCTAGTGCAATCATGTTTGATATGTTATTGGGTAGGCCATGGATATAGTAGCTAAGATCCATTCCATACACCATTAATAGATTCCTTAAATATATACATGCTAATCAGGTGATCATAGTTGAGGGTCTTTCATATGAGTATCTTTTACTTGTCCCATAATAAATCACACTGTAGTTACTAGTTATAGTTTTGAGCATAGTTCTCATCAATACACCATAGAGTTTAATGGATCCACTATTGGAGGTGAGGTAAACTACTAAAATTTTACCATTTACAAATACTTTACCACATATACTATTATTATAGAGACCCCTACATCAAATATATGTTGAATATTCTAGAGGGCCTCCATCTATCCCTTTCCTTTTGAGATCAGTGTTATTGAATTCCTAGAGTTCTTAGCATAGGGTACCCATGCTAGATACAATATATTCTACCATATGGGTCCCTAAGACCCCTATAGTTCACAAGACACCATAGTCAATTTAAAAAATTCATAACATTACTTCATAGGCAATTCCTACTATAGATCACTTAGTACAATAGGTTATAAGACCTTAGTTACCTTTTCATACAACACACATGATTATTGTTTCACTATTTGACACATGTCACATTGATAGTGAGTCTCCCATGAGACTCACTAATTAGTATGTTCCTCCCTTCTTGTACATAGTTTCCTTATTTATTCCTCCTTGTATATAATTTCATTTTCATGTTGCTTGCACATAGCTTATATCCAGTAAATACAAAAATAATATAATATGTCAAAACACAAAAACATTCAAATATTTACTATATATAGATTATATGCATTACCATGTTTACATCTCTTATATTTACCAAACACTACATATGCTAGCTATCTTAGTATAGTCAAATGTTTATCATACATACATTGCTTCACTTGTTCTTGTCAAGTGTTCATAAATACTTATAGGACCCAGGTCCACTATACCAATCTATATTTTCTACTATCTACCCATTGAGGGCATATACACATATGTATGGGTTCTTCCTTTGATACATTCACACATTTTGGGGCACCCTATACATAATTTCAATTAACAAGTTACATCTTTCTAAACTCTACATCATAGATTTAACACTATTATATCCTGATATTGATCATCCTAAACCTACTCAAATTTTTTGCTGACTAATAATAATTTAGATTCATATTATTTAAATACTATTTCTTATATAGATTTATACCACATGTTCATGCATACTTTCATTTCTAGTTTCTTAGTTTAGACTTGATTTTGTCTTTATTCTTCTTATATTCGAGGGCATTTGAATATGTCATTGTTCTATGTTTCTATGCCACTTATTTTCATTATATGTATTATTTGGACATGTTCCCATGTCTACATGTGTGCCTTATTTATTATTTCTGCAAACATTTGAGCATGTCCTTTCATGTGGATCTAATCCAACTTTATTGTTATTTATGTATATGGACATTTGAGCATGTCCTTGTATGTCTTTCTTTCTTAGTTTTAGTGGTATGTACCCATGTCCCTTTGTATTTTATCCCCTTGGAATACTTTGTGTGCCTCATAGATGTTGTGTTATGATTTTTTGTATGTGTCATGGCCATGACACTTATTTCTTGATTGTTACACTCTAGTTTTAGATGCCATGAGGGACCTCATGCATCTCCCCTTCCTACTTGGGTGTCGTAATGGACATCATGCCCCATCCCCCTAGGTGACTACTCAGTTATTAATCAGATTTGTTGTTCATATATATTATTATATATATCTTGACATCCTTTTGAATGCTAGATCAAACATACATTGTACGCTACAAACTTATGCTCAAAGTATCTTACATTCCAATGTTATGTATGCAAATCACATTGGTTTATTACACATATATCATATACGCTCTAGCTAACACACATTTTGTAGATATTTTTTCTTTTTAAGGATATTTCTTGCATACATACATCTAATCCCCTCAAAATAGAGGGCACTCATAGGGTTTTTTCATAGAGATTAGGTTATCTAAATTCACTTAGAATATAGTTTTCAACACATAGGCATGGAATATAGAAATCAGTTTCAAGAAAAAATAGTGGGAAAAAGTGACAAAGAGATCAATTTTAGTTGAACAAAAATTAGAATAGTTGGACATTAGCATCTAAATTAGGACACTAGTACCACATTGTGTTACTATCTAATATATTTTACTACTATATATTAGCCTTATTTTTAGGGAATTCTAGATTGGCCAAAAAAGTATAGTAAATTTTAGATCATATTTATACCAATTTGCTTAAATTAGGGGCATCAAGCATGGCATGATCATTCCCATTTTAGTTCAGATGCTCACACACACACACACACACACACACACACAACTTCTCAATCCAGAATCCATATACTAAAATGTAATATTTGGGGCATGTGCGCAACACATTATTTATTTATGCTCACTTATACACTGGTTGATTAGATGGAATGACAAACTTGATGTCATTTTATATGTTGTACACATTGGACAGCATGTTCCTGGTTACACACCAAATTTATGCCTTACTTCATCTACAGTGGTTGGCATTCTAGAGTGGCCCAGAACTACCTAATATTCTTGAGTATCCTAGAGTTGTTTTACATTCTATATTTCCCAAGTCACCACAAAGATGACATATGTAGTTATAATTATAGTTACACATCTTCATTTACATCTCCTATTTTTATTTTTAGATTCATCTACTATACATTGGTGTGTAATGATGGAGTCATAATATAATTGAGTTCTTGAACCACATACATGAGAGGATTAGACACACCATCAGTCCAATCTAAGCTATTCATAGGTCATGATCCACCAAACATGGGGTGGTTAATGATGGAGTCAAAATCAGATTGAGTTCTTGAGCCACTCACACATGGGGATTGAGCAATCCATCAACTCGGTCTAAGTTATTCACCAATTGATCACTATCTATGCATGCACACACATGTTATCACCAAGTTTATGCATTTGTTCATTTACCCAGTGATGTGTATTCATTCCTTTCCTCTCTCTTATCTCTTTACATAATTTTGTCTTTTCTTTTCATATCAATTAAGTAAGGACTGATCTATGCACATTTCATTTTTAGAATACATAAAAGAGCATACTTCACATACTTAGATATAGGTTCATACATTTCACCTCTTAGGTAAGTGTGGGTATGTTTATTTTTCCTTTATCTTAGTGATTTAACTTTGTTTTATTTCTATAATAAATGGGGGGCAAATGTAATCACCCAAAAATGATAATTGAATGTTAAGATTCTTACTTGAGACCACCTATTTTTAGCTTATCCCAAGACCTCTCTTCAGGCCTAATTAGACACTTATCCAACCTTCATGTGAGATGCATGCATCCATAAACATCCATAAATAAGTATCAAACCCTCACTTCAAGATCTTGGCCCCTAGTTCCTCACATTCTATGACCTAGACATTAGTGCCATAATTTGGACAATAGTGCCTAATGGCACTAGTGTCCTAATTTGGATGTTATTATCCTTTTCCTTCCTTTTATTACCAATGGATATATTTTCAAATTAGTAACCACATAGGGTCTACCTAGACCTCTTTTTAAGACCCACATAAGAACTATAACAATATATATATGTGACATTTAAACCTTTATCCACTAGATGGAAATACGCTGCAAATTACATAAACAAACTCAAAATAAGTTGTGCACAATCAAGTTTATCAATCCCTATTCTACCCTACTTCTACATACGACCATCTATAACATTCCTAATTTCATATTACTCAGGTTTCTAGTCTCAAGTATATTTAAATCGCTCAATCCAATATTTTTATTGGTTTTACTTACACTTACACCAACACATAGGTGTGGATAACTACATTGATATTGATCCATCTTCAAAGTATTGGCATGTAGAAAACTCTCATCATATTGAGGTGTTAAGGATGTGCATCCTACCCCATTAATAATACACTTTACTACTTGTGCCAATCAGATGCCCTAACAACATAGAGGTTTAGGGTTTTCAAATAAAATCAATGAAAATAGGTCATCTAAAGAGATCTATAACTTATGCACATAAGAACAGGATTGGTAGACACAGACATTGATGCACCAAGAAAATCAAAATAGTTTTGCATAGAGGACACTAGCACTAAATCAGGGACACTAACACCACATGGTGTTATTGTCCAATTAGGGAACTACTATCCAAGAAGGGTTTTGACACCTAGATATTTTATATGACACTCAAATCAAAATTTATCTCAGTTTACAACCTTTAAATCTCCCATTTTAGTCACTTTGTAGCTAAGTACTTGATTACGTTATTTATTTCTATTTTTAGAAGGCTAAACTAGGTCAATTCTATTACAAATTAGTGGCTGTATTTATTACATATTTCTACCCTGATTTACTATACTCAACCCATTAACAACCTAGGATTTACGTCTACTAAATCCTAAATGATTAAAACACATGGAATCACAAACTCTGAAAATAATATAAAATAAGAATCATGGCCATGATGTATACACAAAGATCACACAAAACATATAATAAGGCCAATGGATCACATATAAGGGACACGTTCATATGTCACTTACACATGATAAGGCTTACATTTGGAAATAAGTCATGTTTAAATTTCCATAGTCTAGAGAAATAAATACATAAAAATCATTAAGCAAAGAATAAAACATGATAAGAATGCTTGAATAAATAATATTAATATCCATAAGTAATTGGTAAATTCATTATATAAAATAATTCAGGTATACAATAATATATAAATGTGAAACTAAGTGATAAAATATGTAAAGATGTATGCAATGTATATTATTATAGTGGGAACAAAATGGATAGTCATATAATGATAAAACCTAAGTAAAATATAACCCAATGAATGTTTTGTGATGCACATAAGCTATAGAAGGGTATGACTAGTTTGGATCTGAGAAACTAGATCATGTGTTCATTGGTATAAGTATATTATAATGGGATAAGATCATAGTGAATGACTTTATAAAAAAGAGTAGTTTTGTCTATCTAAAACAAATTAGGTCCTAGATAGTGTCACCACATAAAAATAAACATGAAAGTGACAAAATTTATGTTTTCAACTCACTCAAGTATACTTGTGAATCATATTTGATATAAAAATGTATATACAAAAGTATTGCATATGTTGAAACACAAATTGACGAATGTAAATGAACTACACATATCATGCATAGGTTCTATTTTTTGTAATTTTTGTAACATTCAATTTTTCTATATTTTTGAATATATATAACTGGAAAAAGTAACATACTAACCAATAAATCCCTCAAGAGCCTCACAATCAATGGGTCATGTATTTAACATTGGAAGGATGGCATCTCGTGAATGGAAAGTATCATGCCACTATGAATTAACTGGTCTCAACTCATAATTTAAAAAATTGATCTCATTTTGTGACATAAATGCCACTATCATAATGATAATATTTAGTATAATGTGTATATTTTGTTAGCATGGTGAGTTTTAGGACTCTTCTAAACCCATTGTGAAGTATAATAGATATGTGTTGGTGTTCTTTATGGAACACTCTTAATATCTTGTAATACTAATCTAGGATGTGTTGGTGTAGAAAGTGAATTTTCAAGGACCCTTGTAAAGTTAACAACCTTCTTCTAAATTATTTGAATAGGTTGAAATTTTTAGGTTGCTCAGTTGATATCTATTGTGTAGGAACAATAACCTTTGGTTGTACGGGTATTCATATGGAATAGCATGAAATGTGATATCGTCATTAGAAAAAATGTATTTCAAACATTTTTCTATTGTATAAGGTACTATAATAAGTTGTTGAATCTAAAGACATCCAAATAATATATCAAATATTCCTCCACTGGGTATTATTATAAATTTTGTAGCCATATGTGTTGGACCAACCTATAGTGATAATGTGATCTTACAAATAGAAATCTAAATATGTCCATAAAATCCCTTAATTATTGTTTTTGTAGGAAATATATCCTTATTTGTGTATCCAAAATGTGATATAGAAGTGTGATATTGCACATATTCACACTTGAACCATTATCAACCATGGACACTCTATATAGGTTGGTGATCAATGTTACCTTGAATGAACAAAGAGTGCATATCAAAATCATAATAGAATGTCTCAAGTTTTTTTAATTTGATAAATGGTCTAGATGACACTAAAACATGATATGTAAAAATAATTGCATTAAAATTATGTTGGGCCTCTATATGAGGATGATAATAAACTAGTGGAGGGTGTGCATTATATGTGGAATGTACTTTTGATTTATCTATTGTTTCTTCACATGTATGCTTAGGAAATGATCATTGAATATCTTCATTTTTTTAGTCTCACTTGGTTTTGACTTTGTACCATTAGTAGATGTACCCATATAAATTATGTTCCCATCTATCAAATCATGTATCTTATGTCTCAAAGTGATGCATCTATTGGTAGTATTCCCTAGTGTTCGATAGAAATCACATAAATAATTTTAATCAAATCATTTTTAAAGAGATTTAATCACATCAACCTCTTTAATTTGAAGGATTGATATGAGGTGACATTCCAATAAAATAATTTATACCTTGTAGGGAGATTCTATTGGTAAATTATTTCATTGCAAGAGTGGATAACACAAAACATGGAGTAGGACATGAAAATGCATTTATTATTGTCCTTGGATCACTCTTATTTTCACTTGGATTCACCTTGTATGGTACCTTAATCCAATTCTTTATATTAGAACTAGAAACTTGGTTGGTTATGTACTTTATCTTATTCATTTCCAATAACTTAACCTCATTTTCCTTAATTGTGTGACATAAATCAATGGAAGAGAGAAACTTATTAAACATAATAGATTTATGTAGAGGTTGAATAAAAATCTATTTTAATAGGTCTTAAAATTTCATATTTGCCATTAGATTGATAAATTTGGATAACATGGTCTTATACCATAATACATAGTCTATGATAGGCTCATTGGATTATTGTTTGACTTGATCAATTTAAGCATATGATATATAAATTCACTTATGTTAATTGATAAACATGTAAGGAAAATAACTACCAAAAGATATAACTAATTAACTAACTCATATGGTAAATCATATAACCATCTTAGAGCATACTCTTTTAAACTCCTAGGAAACAACTTGGTCAACAACCCATCATTGGAAATATGGTCCAAACATGCTATGTAAAATGCTCTAAAATGTTGTTTGAGGTCACCTTTTCTATCATAAAATATAATATTAGGTGAAAAACAACTAATTCATAAAGGATATGTTTAAATATAATGATCCAATGGAGTATGAATTAAATTTTGTGAGTAAAGTGTCTTATTAGGTTTCAAAGCACCTTGTTCAAAATGTAACACCTTCGCCTATAGATCTACAATTTTTTGTACAAGAGATTGTAAACCAAGAATAAAATGTGTGTTTATCAAAAGTGGTGTAAATAGTTGACTAAGTATAGATTGGTATATCAATCTATTGAAACCCTTGGGTTTATCCCATAGTAGATGTTGGAATAAATTTTTTATTTAATGATGTAGAGATAAGAAGGAAACCATAGCAATAGATGCCTCAAATGATTTATTTTTAGATGTTTTCTTTATTTCCTCTATAAAAATATCTATGAACTCATCTTGCATATTTGTATTCTTTAAAATATATATTGTTCATTATCTTTTATTAGAATTATAAAATCTATTAACTAATTCTACCATTGTGTTGTTACCAACTAAAATATGAGAATGATCAACTTCAAGATTACTTAGTTTAGAAATATGTCTAAGATATATGGAAACAACTTAGATTTTAAGAAATGTGAAATAAAAAATTAGAATATTTTTGTTAGTAAATAATTTCACTAAGTATGAAAACCCTAATATAATAATTAGAAACAATAAAAAATAAAGGAAGAAACCCTGGTAAAATGAATGCTTAGGGTTTTGAAATATTCAATAATAAATAGGTTCACTAGTATGTTTTATCAAAATTTGGAGATTAGGAGAGTATTAATATAATTTATACAAACTAATGAGTAAACTAGGATGCATAAAATATATAATAAATAGACATGAATGATTTAGAACATACTATTTATAGAAATATGCAAAAAGGGAGAAAGTACTAAGAAAGATACGACTCCATTAAAAATTAGGTCTGCAAGCCTACAATACAGACTATGTAATCGATTATGAGACTGTGTGAGGTCATTAGAAATCAATAATAGGGCTCTCTTCTTTTTTGAGACAAGGCCATACTATTTGAACAAAGTCTACATGTGATGGTGTTTATAGGGTATAATGATGTTCATTAGGGTTTTTGATCTTTATGAAATTTCTAATGGGTGTACCTTCACTTGTATATCATGTGTGTGTGTGTGTGTAAAAATATTTTCAAATCATCACATGATTCATTGTGTGCCTTCTTATTCACTCAAAATCTTAGCTTAAATGATAAGAGGTAAAAACACCAATATAAAATAAGGAAAATTATGTTAGGGGCTTCAATTTTTTTGACCTCAACACCCCATGTGCTAAGTGTTGTCTACATACCAATACTCCAAAGATGAATCAAATTTCATGTAGTTATCCCATGATATAGTGGTTTGTATGGAATATTGATGAAATCTTGTATGTTGGTGCAATTATAGTATTATTAGGGACTTAAAATGACTTATGACATTGATTTTGTATTCAAACTTAGATTAAGGATATTTATATTGTATGTACTAATAGTTAGGAAGAATAGGTGTTTTCATCTCAATGTGCAATTGGAATAATCTAAAATTTGAAATTGTGTGAGCCTCTTCCCATCTAGTGAACAAATGGATAGAAAATATGCTTATATAGTGGTCTTTTTGAGATTTCCTCAAATTAGACTTGTGAAATGTGTGGAATAATTTGTTAGAATGAATTTTATTTTTGGAATTTAACCATTAATTGGTTGTAGGGTTTAATTAGTGGATTTAGACACTATCAGCTAGCGGGATTGTCCTAAAAGAACATATTTGTCCAAAGAGTAGAGACATCTAAACTAGAAGTATAAATTAGTCAAATAATGGGTCCAGGCTTCTTGTAATGATGAATAAAAATAGTCAGTATCAAATTTTTCAAAGGGTAAGGTTCATCCTCATAGAAGTAAAGGAATAATGATTTGAAATTATGAAGTTGACCATTGGTTAAGTGTACATAAAAAATAGTCACAATTACATTATTTTAGTATTAAATTTTAATTTTAGTGACTACAAATATTTATAAGCATGTCCCTAAACTTGTGCTAAACAACTTGTTTGAGTGGAGAGATTAGATATGAGAATTCAATTGAAAAGACTATGAGTTAGCAAAAGCATAGATCTACATATATAAGGTTGTAACACATGTCATTATGATATCATGATATCATAGTGTCATTGTGATGATGTCTTTATTTTTAGTTGAAATCAAATAAAAATATTAAATTTTGTTTCTAAGTATTCTAAAGGTTTGCAGTCTAAGGCATTTATTAATTGAGATCTCTAACTATATCTACATCATTATATCTCACATTTGACACAATTATAACATCAAACAAATACATTCTCTAGAAAGAATATAATGTTGTCTAGGTATTATTTAGAAACATATTCAGTGATATTAAAAATACAAAGCCAACAAATGAGGAATGGACTCTTCTCATGTCAAGACGAATGTTGTAAAAAATTAGAAACATTGTAAAATTAAGACATGTTAATTTTTTTTTAAAAATCAATCACATTAAAATAGAGCAATGAAGACAAAAAATTTCACCCAACATGCACAAAACTCAATTGAAGAATATAGTATTACTGTGTAAAAAGCTAACATTATGTTGACGTCCAATTTATGAGTAAAAATAGGATTACTCAATATATATGTGGAAGAGGTTTTTCATCTTTTCTTTACCACATAATAAAAAACTCTTCTTTCCCACATATGTGGTCATTAACTTTTAAAAATCCTATGGTCCCCCATGGGATACCAAAAAAACCCACACATTTCCCAATTCATTGTGTCACACAAGGAAATCATTGATAAATGCCACTAAAAATAGTATATATAATTATATAATATTAATAGACAAACTATGTAATATTAATAGACAAGGCTTAATATTAACTATAGTATCAAGAGTGCAATTAATCTTAGACCTATCTGCCAGTATTTTTCTATACTCTATGTATGAATGAAAGAATTTAAATATTTAACTATTAGAAAATAAGAGGAAGTAAAGAGTTTTTCAAAATTTATTCCACTACATGTCTAATAAATAAGAATTCTTGGCTTCTAATAAAAATCAAATATGTAAATATCAAAAAAGAAAAGGAAGCTAAATTTTTCTTAAAACCACTTCTACTACATATCCAATAAATTTAAAAAAATGATATTTTATAATTAAAAAATTACATGTTTTTTAATTTTTTATTTATAAAATTTACTACAACAACAATAATACATTGTTCATATCTATCTTTAAATATGTCATTTGTTATAATACTTTAAAAACTTTTAAAGATTTTTTAAAATAATCACATTTTTCAAATTAATTATTGTTTCCTTTATAAAATAAGTAAATGAATTTGAATTAAACTACAAAACTCTTATTTTATTTTTATTATTTATATATAAAAATATATTATACAATTTTTTATGTTACATTTTAAAACGACATTAAAATAAATCACATTCACACTCAACATTTCCATGATCAAATGGTAAAAACATTATTAAAAAATATAACTAAAAAAATATAACAATTGTTTATTTGTTAATTTCCTTTATGAATTAACTACTATATGTATTGAAGCTCATATTTATGTGAAAAATATAATTATATTGTGTGAGTGAATATATCAAATAAAAAATTATAATTATAATTATTTTGATCTTTTTTTAAGATTTTTTTGAAATAGAATTTTTTCTACAATGAAAATTTTATTATATTATTATATACTTATCTTTTTAATGTATTAATTGATGAAGTTTATTATGAAATAAAACATCTTCTCCCATCAATTTATTATCATATTGTATGAAATAATATAATCCTTAATTTTTCAACATCACTTTTATTAAAAAATATCAAATTATTATTAAATGAAACCCTTTTACTTTTAATAAAAAGTATTTAACAAAACACAAAAATCACATCTTCCTGTATTAATTGTGCACCTATAAAGCAACTGCTAGTAAAATATAGACCAACTTTCTAAAGGTTATTACATCCTCTCGTCTTGCAACTGTTAGTAAAATATAGACCAACTTTCTAAATGTCATGGGCAGAGTTGGGGTTTTAAAACATAATTTGAGGCATGAAAGATTGTTAGCACATATGGGAATGAGTTTGTATCCTTACATTAAGGCCGATATTTTTTCTTCAACAATGGAATACACTCATTAATTACGTAACAAATGCACACATCCATCCATTTTAGTGAACATCAAAATTACAAAGTACAAATGAGAATAAGCATTGCATTCTCTTTGATCTTTATATAAAATTATAGATTGAGTACAGTGAAGATACTCATTTGAACATGCCGGCAACCACACGGGGAGCAGCCGTCACCCTGCTAGCCCATCCTGGAAGAAAATTTATTAAAGAAAAAATTAATTAAAACTGATTATTATAAAAATTATAGATATTTAAATTGTTTTAAAATATTTTTATTAAATAATTATTAAAACAATTATTATTTATGAAATTATCGAATTAAAATAAAATAAAATAAACATACAAATAAAATAATAAAATTTAGAAGATTTTAGTTATGATGGGTATTGAAAATCCAATAGTATGAGAGGCTCATTTTAGAGCCGATTCCACCAAAAACATCGAAAAGATGACAAGTAAACTTTATTTGGCCCAAAAAATAATTTTTTTTAAAAAGTCTACCCAAAAAAACACAACAATCTAAGGATGCAATAATTATGATATTATCGGTTGGTATCATGTAATGAATAGTCATAAGACAACCAAGGAGAAGCAGCATCATGTTGTTTTATTGACTTTAAAAAGTTATTAGATGTGGTATTTAGAAATAAATTTGGAATAAGATTGAGGAAGATGGAGTTCTGGAGAGTATGGAGAGGAAGTACATAGGTTTTATGATTAAATTTGGATTAAAATTAAAATATGTGATAATATGTCAAAATAATTTGGAAGTAATATTTATGTCAAATAAAAAATGTTTTTTATCTTTGTTTTGTTTGTGTTATACATTGATTAAATATATAAATAATGTTTGAGAAGGGAATGTTCTTCTAATTAGTTATGTGGTAAAACTATATTTATATATAAATGATTTTATCTTAATTTTAAAGACTATATATAATTTGAGAGTAACCTTGAGGGCTCTAAAGCCCCTGCATTAAAAGGTTGGAATGTTAGTAATTACCAAAAAAAAAAGTTAAAATCGTATATTTTTGGTTGTAGAAGTTAAAAAATAAACTAATTTTATTTGTGAATGAATACAAAAAATTTAAAGTCCTATACATTTCATTATAGAGAAAAAATAAACAAATTAACTTCATTTTTAAAGAAAGTTCATTGGAAGTGTGGAAGAATACAAATACTTTAAGCTCGATTTTTTTGACAAATTTAGTTGGAAGATTTGTAGGGGAAAAAAATACAAGTGGGTGGTAGGATTTATACTTATTAAAAAATAGATGCAAAAATACATAATTATGGGATTAGAAAACCTTATTTGGTTTGCTTGTCACAACAATGGTCCTTAAGGACATGAATTTTGAGACAACAATAGACTAGAGTTAAATAGAGACAAATTAAAAAAATAGAAAAATATTTAATCAAAAGTAGCTTCAAAATTAAAACATCGGTCTTGTCCTAGCTAGAACATGAAATTTCTTGTTGGAGACATTAGTAATGAATTAGATATTAGATTATTTAAAGAAGATATAATGTATGGAGACATATTTGTGGCCTAGAATATATATACAAAGGAACATAAATCAAGTGGAATCTAAAACTGTTGATAGCTTAGTTAAAGACTAGCTTACATTATGTTAGGTGTAAAACCTACAAGTGAGCAATGTTTAATAAGAATGTGAAAAGAGAGCATGTCTATTTTATAACAAAAGGATGGTGGAGACAAAATGAACTACATCATAGAATTCGTAAAATATAATGACATTCAAATCAAGTACGATGATCCCTCAAGACAGAAACTTAATCACCTTATTTAAGGATGCAAGACTAAACAAAACAATATTTTTTAAAATTAAAATCAATAATAGAAAATCCAACATAAAAATTAATAATAATAATTACTAAACTAATCAAACAATTATTATATCAGAACATTTTTCTTATTACTCTTAATACCATAAATTCCTTAATCTTATAAATATTATTATAATATTTTATTTTTTATTCAATACAAAAAAAAATTAAGATGTTATTGAAGTTTTTTATAATTTACAGAGAGTTTACAAACCAAATGACATACTGCATTGATTGGATCTCGTTTATCTGGCACAAGATTGAAGACATGGTTTTCATAGGTCACTATTAGGAAATGAGCTTTTGAATGAAAGAAAAAAAAAAAAAAGAAAAAGGAAAAAAAACTAACTTGTAACACATTTTCAATCAACATTTCCAACCTGAGTCTCTGATTCATCATTTGTGCTGTAGAAAATTAAAAAAACAAATCAAAATCAGCAGATATAGGTCAACCCTGTCAAATTTAACCCAGTCCATTAGTTGCAACATTACATAAACTGTTTGGTACATGTTGTGGTAGTGGTATTGCTAAGACTGATATTTGTAAAATTTAAGATGAGATGGTACCTTCAGGTGTATTAGAGGTTCGTATCCTGATCTCCCTGGCTTCCTGAGTGAGTGCACAGCAATCACAGCACCAGTGCACCAAACAGTCTGCACACGGTTCCTCTGGCAGATTATATTTCTGCCTAAGTTTCCTTCGATATCCGCATGTGTATAGACATTGCACTCCAAACATGCAAAACAGCACATACAGGCAACCTTGTGCACAACAGCCTGCAATAATACCCACATTATATATTCACCTTCAAAGTAGTAATAAATTGACATCAAGTAGTGGAGACATTGTGATCTGATTCACGATTATTATCGATATTTCGAACTATTTTTTAATAATAAATTATAAAAACAGATTTTATAAGAGAGATGATCTCACTAGTATCTTTGGTCTCTGCATGTTCAGCAACCCGTCCGAAAGTAACACATGGTAAGAATGTTGTTACACAACCTGCACACAAAACAAGAGAAGAGAAGATAAATGGTTTCGTATAGAGAGTTAAAGTTAAAAGGATAGATGTACGCACTCACAATTAGAGCAGTCTTCGAAACAAGAGCAGAGGCCTGTACTCCACTTCATTCTGAATTCTGAATTCTGATCTGTGTAAGTCCCACACTATGGCTTTTGCATTTGTAGAATGTTGCTGCCCAAACACAACTTTGTTTGGGCGGAGATTTTTATAAACTTTGGAGGTTTGTGCTCGTGCTCTCACGCGTTTTGACTGCCAATATGATGTATGCTTTGAAACCTCCGGCTCTTAATTTAATTCGGTTGTCTCTACTCCAACTTTCTCAAATACACTTGAGTTTTGAAAGTCCGTCTTCAAAGATATTAAATTTTTTTTAATTGATGTAGGCGAGATCTTTGTTTTATTTACTAACCGCAGCGCCACGTGCCGAGTCCTTACAAGGTTACAATAGAATTGCAATATATTTTACATTTTTTTAAAAACTTTATGTTGCCTTCATTATGACTAAAGTATTTATATCTAGTGAAATTAGATGAAGATTAAGTAGTTGTTTTTTTTAATATTCATTGGTAGTGTAAAAGTAGAATTATTTATATATATATATATATAATGAATAGTGAATGTAATTTTGAACATAAAGAATTTGACAAAACGTTTAAGTATAGTAAAAAAGGGTAACTTTCAAATAGTTTATGGAGATTATAGTTGAAATTCTAAATTAGTTATGCATATCAATTAAAAATTGGTTGAGGGATAGTTTTTTTGGTACTTGTAAAATAATTTATAATTAATTTTCAAAATCTTAAATTAATATTTATATATAAAAATTAGCATTTTCTGCATGTCAATTAAAAATTGGTTGAGGGATAGTTTTTTTGGTACTTGTAAAATAATTTATAACTAATTTTCAAAATTTTAAATTAATATTTATATATAAAAATTAGCATTTTCTGCATGTCACGCTGCTCAACACCATTAAACGGCACGTGACTATAACTTAATAAGCAGCGATAACTATTGAAACTGAAATTGTCGATCCATTTCTTGCTCATTTGTAATACTTTTCTTCATTGGTTGCACATTATTCTCAAGATAAGAAGCCATACCTACCTCTAACTACTTGATTTTGAAATCTTTTGTAGAATTCTAGCTAGAGCATAACAAATCATACTCAGGGTAAAAGAGATCATGATTCAAATGTAATAAATTCTTGAAAGTATTAACATCATTCTCTACACAAGGCTAAGAATGCGGAGATTGTGACTCAAATAAATTGGGCATACAAGGGAGATAATAATGCCTATTGATTTCAATAGACGAAGTTCCCAATTCAGCAATATCTTTCTACATTATAAACTCAGAATCATTCTCTATGATCAATCTATGCACCAATAACTCTGAAGCCAACTCAAAGGTATCTTCAATTGGTTTAGCATCAGTGCAGTTCATGTCTTGATGATTTGAATTACCACTATCCAAATACATGTTACGTCCCTTCGTAAATTTTACTAATTTTGATTTAACCAAGGTAGATTTAGACATACAATCAGTTGTAGGAAGCAATAGGTTTGATTCTATGCATAGTTTGAAAAGTGTTTCATTATATGCCACACTCTTCTTGCTGAGACTATTAACTAAGGGATAAAGATATACCATTAAACTAATAACTAATAATAAAAATAATATTTAAAATAAATCCAATATAATTCATATGTGTATGTATACGTGTCTATATATACACACACATACTTACATATATGTATATATGTGTGTTTGTATATGTATGTAGAATTTTAGTTTTGTGTGTGTGTGTGTGTGTGTGTGTGTGTGTGTGTGTGTATATATATATATAAATTTAAGTTTTTATTTATCCAATGCATACCATTCAATAAAAAGAAGGTTGTTTGAATGAAAGTCACTTTCTTTCCTCGCCATTCCTAGCCATGGATCAGTGCAACAATAGTTAAAAACTATGCAGTAAAAGTGGTCCTCCCCAGTTTTTATGGGGGTTAGAATTGAATAGATTTCTTAAGATATTATAGAATAGACAACTTGTATAGTCACATAAAAAGTATCACAATCATATACCTTATCCAATTTCTATAATTATAACCATTGAAACAATAAAAACTGACACCCTTACACTCAATTATATCTAAATTAATTTAGCCTTAATACTATTTATGGATAATCTTCCAATATTATAATAAATTTACTTATCTCCTTAAAACATATCATATGAAAATGTAAAGAGGATTGCCCTTATGTATAAAGTTGAAACCAGAAAATTAGAATGTCAAAAATATTAAAATTCTACTTCTTCCTACTAAAAAAACTATTAAACTCAAGAAAAAATAAAATATAATAACTATAATTACTATAAATTCGAATTCATAAAAAAATATAAACATAAAATTCATTACTGTGCTCCGAAATTATTGAAATAAAAATGGATATTGACACCAATCAAATTCTGATTTAAATATTACCAAAAAAAAATTATGCTCGAAACTAACTAGCAAATACCTGTTCACTCTATTCATAGTCTCACATTGATTGTTGTCTTTTGATTATGTTTAAAAAAGAAAATGATATAAGTGCGTACGTGAATGTTCTAAATATGAATATATGCAACATGCAAAGGAATGTATTTGACCAATTATAAAGTCAATTAAAAAAAAATGATACCTATCAGCACCAAAATGCATTTGGATTGAATGAATATTACCAGCTTAATATACGCTGAAGTAACAAATGATTTCTTATCAGCACCAAAATGGATTTGGATTGAATGAATATTGTCAGATTAATGTACGCTGAAGTAGCAGATGATTTATACCTGATTTTATTTTCATGTAAAGTTCAAAAAGACCCCCGACACGAATTTTGAAGTATACACCTTTCTCTGAGTAGAGAAATACATGCTTAACAAAATTATGTAATTTCAGCTTGACTTGATGGTGATCTGCATCCTATTCGTATATGTGAAATTATTAATGGGGCTCTGTATTTGAATTGTCATAGGCATCAAATTGAACATTAAAAAATGTCCAATTTATTAAATCTCTTAGTACCAAGAACATTAATATGGCTCTTTCCACATAAGTACTTGTCATAGTCATCTGCAAACTACATGATAGCATTTGCACCTTCTGACATTTCAAAGCAAATTATAACTGCCTCCATTGAACTTGATGGAAAAGCAACATTCAAGTTTTAGATCCATATATAGTCCTTCGAACCATGTCACAACAATTTTATGCCATTATCATCGGTTTGACTTACATTCAAGATGGACTGACTCCACTGGTTGAATTCTAGCAGCATGAAATTTCAGATACAAATTATCTTATAATACAACTGCCATCTGCATCATCTGCTATTGCATTGATATATTGTCTTTTTTACATGTCTTTGTGGTACATTATTTTTGCCATTTCTGATAGTCTAACTGGCATATATATTTCTACCATACACACATTGATTACATAATAAATAAATGAGGGCACACAAAACCAATATATGATTTCAATGTAGGTGATGTCTCTGACATGGATAGAGTTTGGTCATCAGCCTTTTGTCCTCATAATAGTGATAGTTACTTTGCCCTATGTGTGAATTTTGGTAAGAGCAATTGCAGCCTTTCAGAAAATCTTGATCAGAGGAAGCAACAGATGGAGATTTAGCATGATCACCAACAGGGTGTTGAATTGGTCTTTTTAGGGACACTAGAATCCTCAGGGTAATATCATTAAGAGTCGCATCCCCTTCTACTCCGCTGGTTTTCATTACTGCAACCAGATGGTTTAAAACTTTGGCTTACCCTGAGACAACCGTCCTCCAAATTCAAGTTCACTATATTTCCAATTCTATCACACAAGGAAATCAATCAAGACCATTATAACATTGTGGTTTTCATCGTAACTTACCGGACAGGTGAAGCATGCTAGAAGATGATTATGATAAATCAAGCAACGAAACTATCTTTTCTGCTTATAATTATAAACCATATCAGTTAAATATATCAGGAATGCGCCTAAAGTGAGGGATTCATATGCAATAGGTTAATATAACCATTATTATTTATACCCGGATTTGAGCACACAGGCCAGGACATTCCTTCAGTGTTCAAATAAACAAACTACGAAAAGTATCGTCATTGAGTCTGAAGATAAAGAGCACAATAATTAAATTTTTAATTACATTTTGTTCACATCAGATTTAAGATAGATTACCTTTGAAACATCCAATGAAGAAACTCGATTTATTTACTTACAATTGTTCACCAGCACCTATAATAAGGCCTTCTGGTTCATTGATAATCAACAGTAGAGTTTTGAGGAGGAATTGAGTTTGTTTTTTGAAGTTCTTATGTATCAAATCCATTTTAAATGGTAATCAATATACATTTGATTCTTGTTATAGAAATTACTTTTAAAGTTTAAAGTAGACCTTCCCTGAAGTTGAAATAGCTTTTATTTATGGCAGTAGCATAAATCAATTCTGTATGCTGCGCCATGTAAAAATTAAATTATTTCCTTCTAGTGTAGGAAATTGTTTGCAAAGACCACCATCAATAACATTCTGCTCAGGATTCTTCATTTTACCAGCCCATATATATATATATATACTGGTAATTAAATTGATAACATTCTGTGCAAATGAATTTTTCATGTTACTAGCCAGAAGAAACATAGTTTCACTAGTAATCAAAACTGAACTATAAGCCATGTGACCTTGGCCATGTAAATAAGTATGTTCCTGCTTCAAGTGCATCTGTAAGTGCAGGGAAAAAGGTTAACAAAAGCTTCTTGTGTGAAGGCAACAATTCTACCAGCTGATGCAGTTTCTACTTCAAAGGGTATTTCCAGAACAAAGACTAGGCTTGGTTTTTACTCTCCACACAGTACCCAATCTCTGATGCATATTCCACATTTTTAACTTGAGTATGAACCATCAACAATATAAACGTTTTTCCCATCAGGTTTTCTTCACCAAACATGAATTAGACAATTGCAATTCACACTTGTCCTATTCTCGAAATTGCAGACATTTGTATTAATACATAAAACTTTGCCACAAAAGATAATTATCTTTAAACTAAGATCATCATTATAGAAAATGTACATGAAGCAAGGGATAGCAAGTGTTTTGAACGTTTTTTGCGGGTGTCATCTATGCCTATCAACTTGCTAAGTAAAAATGAATCCCTTACCAATATGAAAATCACAGCCAAAATATTACATCATTGATTTAAGTATGTACTCCCTGCAGACATTAAAATATGCCCAAGAACAATAAATGCTCATGATATTGTAATCAAGGAGTTGGAGGATGAAGCAACCATTATTGTAGCAATTTCAAGTCACAGCTTTTATAAATGAAATTCTTGTTACATTTGGGAGTTACAATAAATTAATTTGCTACCCATTTTAGAGTTGAGGCAGTTGCTGACTCCTATTTGAGTAGGTCTAACGTTCCTAACGTTTATTCATCCAGTAAAAAATGTATTTCTTTGAAAGAAAAAAATAAGAACAAATTCTTGAGAGAGTTATAGCATATATTATAACATATATCGTTAGAGAACTTACTAATAAATTTAAAAAATTATAAAAAGTTTATGTTGATAAAGAATTCACCAATAAATTTTAATAAACTATAAAACGTAAGCCACAATTAAGTTAGCAACTTTTCTACTAATCATTTTATATGTTGCATTTAAAATATAAGTCAATTTATTTTTTTATTGAAGAGTGTATCTATATATTAATAAAATATGAGTATAGTACAATGTTAATCATACAAAAAAATAAGTGGAGAAGACACACTCCACAGGCAAAGGAACATAAAACAATAAAGAGGACAATTAAGCAGTCGCAACAAACATGGAAGTTAGGGGAGGAGGTAGAGATAGCGGGTCCTGAGGCTTATCACCCCATCCTCCCAGAAGTGGAGGATCCTTGTCCATAGGTAAGGGCTCCCAGCCGTCAATTTCTTGAGCTTTCAATTCATCATCTATGTGTCTTTTAGGAGAGATTCCCAGAGCCAGTCATAGAAATTTATCTTGTGAGGGAGGACCCCAACCCCTATTGTCACTATCATGATTCAAGGGAGGAGGGCCCTAACCCCTGACATCGCCTCCATAACTAGAAGAGCCACTCAAACCACCACATCATAGAGAAGACCATCAAGGTGGTGATCAACGAGGAGAATGACTCTTGTGTTTAGTTCTAGAACACTGTCAACGTGGACCATAACCTTGCCCTCAAGGAGGCATAAGATAACATGGTGGCTCATGAGGTTCTCGGCTAACTGTGCACGAGGAATTTCCCTAGTGGTCAAGAAAATGCTGGAGATGGTCAAGTTCTAGGTGAATTTTATCAATCTAGCTTTGAATATGAAGAGTAACATTAGATAGAACAATAATTTTGTTAATAACAAAAAAACTACATTCTAGCTCTTCATGATTAAAGCAAGCATAATTTCTAGATTTCCTTAACTTTGAAATAAAATATCAGCTCGAAAGATCTACCAAAATCTATTGTATTTTTCATGAAGCAGAACCGAGTCTCCTAAAAGAGACATTTTCCACATAAAAATTTCAGGCAAAGAGACTAAAAGAGGGAATGAATCTAACACCATGTGGATTGTGTGTGAGAGCGAAAGAGCCATTTTCCACATAATATAATTAATGAATAATAAATGTGGATTCATCATATAATAAGATGTATTATCGAACTAAGTCCAAAGAGCCTCAACTCATACAAAAAAAACTTACAAAAGTAAGAGAAAGGATCTAGTCCTCTATTCTAACCTCTAATACTAAATGTACCATCCCTTATTACATTATAGAACCAATATTTTATAGGTAATGAAATATTATGGAGTCATAAATCATCTCACTATAAGATGGTTACAAGCATTCAATGAGACATGTCCAGCCAAGATCAAATTTTAATTAGATCCTAATTAATCTCAAGGAAATTAGGACCAAGATCATGCCAACTAATCTCTAAATTGAACTTGGGTGGCTATAGCTATTTTGACACTCATCAAATTACTTTATTGGTCATAGTATGTGCAATAGGGGCCATACTTGGTTAAATAAAAAAAAACTCTTTTATGTTCTTGAATTGAATTTACGGAGCCAATTTTTTTTGAGATCCATAGGAATGACTAGTTGGCCATGCCCTACACTATGATGATCACACCTGATTAAGGCATTTTTTTTAATTTTTGTGGTTTATTCATATTTAATCCTTATGTTCATTCCATCATATGGATAACCCACTATTTTATTAACTTATGAATCTACACCACATGGTACCTCT
This sequence comes from Torreya grandis, assembly GCA_037957365.1. NCBI lineage: Eukaryota > Viridiplantae > Streptophyta > Pinopsida > Cupressales > Taxaceae > Torreya > Torreya grandis. The sequence continues at coordinate 222,319 of JARHVA010000977.1, forward strand.
TGTACTAGAAGACAAGATAATTCTTGAACTTGATTACACATATTTGATTGGGGTTACATTCTAATTTTTGGACACAGATGGCCTGAACGAGCAAGTCAACCATCAAATTTTGGTACAGATCCCTTTTGTGGAGGTCCACATATCTTCATCAGGAAATTCATACTATGTGGTTATCTCTCATTGTTTGGGGAACCAACGTGTCTTTCATAGGTCAGGGCCATGCTACGTGGCATGTTTTTGTCATCCCTTTACTTTGTTGAGGGTCCCATGCCCTTTCAAATTTTTCTTTCCAAGGTGTAGAAATGGAAAGATCTCTCTCACCCATAGCTCGCAAATCTGGACTCAATATTTAATGTGTCCTAACTATCCCAGAGCCTCAAGATGTTGACACGTGGCCTCATCCTGTGCATTCACACAATCTCCTCTTTTTCTACCTATTATAATTGACCTAGGAGTGTGAGGAATATGTATGTTTCCACATGGCATCATCCCATTCACTCTAAGATTCTTATACTTATTCACTTAGTACTAACCATCCTAAGGGCCTAAGGAAACTGGATTATGCCAAATGGCATCATCCCATGCACCTAGAGGATCTTTCAGTGGATGCTTTTTCCTAGGCACTTTAGAGGAGTGGAAAAGTGAGTAATCAACATGTGGTAATTTCTCATTTTGGGGGGCTTGTAGCAAATGAACTAGCTATTATAATTCAAATAAAAAATTAGTCATTAGACTTCAATTTGCCTAATTTTAATTGAAAATGACTAAGTCTAAAATTTTAAAAGGAAAGGAGAAAAGCTCAAAGAATTATTGATTAAAAGGGGTTATTTTTTTGAAAGACAACCAATATGACCCATTTCAAAAATAAAATGACTAAGTATAATGATCAAGTAGTATAAACATAGTCAATTTTAAGCCATTTAAGGGAATAAATAGATCCAAAATTGATAAATTTAAATAGTTTGGTCTGAAGAGAAAGCATTTTGATTCTTTGATGGTCTTGATAGGCTAGATGGCCATCAATAACACTAACATGGATCCTACCATATCATCTAGTTGGTAGGTTCATGCCACATGACAATCATTCACTCATTTGGGGCCTAATTGAGTGTTCACATGCATCATTGTTGGGCCCCCTTTTATACCAACTATGTGGATAGCACCAACTGGACCTATCTCAATGTGAGGTAATATTTGGAGTGGATTCTCCCTTCTTTTACCTTTTGGCACCAGTTAGAGGAATCCTCAAGGATCCCGTCCCAATTGGTAGGTAGTTGCATGGCACTGACCTTTAAAGGACATCCCTACAAGAAAATGTACATGGTAGATCGAGAAGCACGAGTGTCAAAAGGGTAGAGAAGGTGGGATAGTGACCCCCAGTGATAGCTTAGCATATGATGTGCACTCATCCAACCTATGCAATGTAGTGGATCTAACAGACTCTTGATTCCCAATGATAGCTCATCACTTAGCATGCACCCATCTGACCTGGCAAGGAGATGCCTAATTGCCTATAAAATAAATATTGCATTTAAATAAAAGAGGAGAGGAGATGAAGGAAATGAAGCTCTGGTAAAATAGAGAGCCATCATTAGTATTTCATAGTCTGCATAAGATAAATTAGGCATTCGAATGTATAGCCCAAGCTCACCTATGAGCCTTTGGGTATGAGTAGTGACAGGGAAGAACATATGCTCTATTTTATATCTTGAACTTTGTATGCCAAATTATGAAGTTAATGTAGAATGTTGTTGAAATATTAAAGTCTTGATTCTTCTAGTATAAATAGTGCAGTGTTATATTTATGACTTAATTTATAATAGCATTGGTATAGTTCTTTACATGAATGTATTGTAATATGGAGGTTTATCCATGGTCGTTAATGGCATCTTTGTATCATATAAGACTTTGACCTACCTATAAATAAACTAAGTTTTGGAACCTAAATGCGCTAAGGCCCTAAGACCCATGCCTAAAGTGCTACCTTGAGGATGAGCACTTGAATCCAAGCCATCCCCATGACTTTTATAAGCGACTGAATGACCCTATACTAGTTATTCCCATGGATTGCACTATTGAGATCTCTATCTAGCCAAACATGAACTTACACCTTAGGACTTGTGCCTTTGAGAAGGCTCATGCCTATTTAACTTCTTAGAATAACCTAGCATCATCATGCTGCCTAAATAGTCTTACCCATGACTAAGTCCCTTTGAACCCAATGTTGCACCATGTTACAACTAACCCAATGCGGGGTTGCTACCTTTGATATTATACTTTGAGTGGGTACACAAGGTTTGCACCTTGTGTTAAACTAATGATAGCATAGTAGTGTGTTAAATGTTTTTCACCAGACCCTATTATGCTCGTACCTACCTATACCAAACACTCAACTAACTTGGCTTAATAGCTAAGTGCGTGACTAAGCACAAAAGCTAACCTAGTGAACTTTTTTACAACATTTTAGTTCTATTATTAGGACTCATGTTGAATTTCATTTCTATAATGGTGTAACAAAGTGATGCTCTGACTATCACTTGAGAACATCAAGTGCTATCTAAAGCAAGTGGAAGATAGTCTCACATAGAAGCATCTCACATGCAAAGGATAGGAGCTAAGAAATGGGTACAAACTAACCTATACGATGCTTTATATGAGGTGTTCTTTTACAAGCTACCTGAACATGTGTATCAATGGTGGGTTGCCTATACCACTACTATAAGGTGAATCTATGGCTATCACCTAAAATAGATAATAGAGTGCTTAGAGAGGCTTAAGAGCCTAGAGGAATTTTGGATGTGTGTTATGGATAAGTGGTGGAGTGGTGAACTAAAAAATTAAATATTGGAGTTCACAGTGTCAACCTTCTCATTCTTTAAAGAAGCAGAGTATGATTTTATTCATGAACCAAAGGACATGTTCATAAGAAATATTGACACTAAACTGAAGAAGCTTCTAGTGGATTACAATATAGAAATCATAGGAATATAAGTCTAAAGTCCTTGCGTGTATGAACAAGTGTATAAGGTGATAAGGGGAAGTATAGGTGAGGTGTGATGGTAGAGGACACGTGACCTGACATTCAAGATCTCCATAGGTTGAACTATAGTAAGTGAATGTGCAAGATGATGGAGGATCTAGAACATAGAAGTGTTCATAGGACCCATGGTGAGTAGGAAGGGTATGGAGAAGGATACTTTGAATTGTAGCAGTGTGAAGAGAGAGAGGAAGAAGTAAGAAACTAGGCTCAGTAGTTTGGTGTAAGATGCAATGGGTCCCTAAATGATGTGGTGACTAAGGATGTGTTAGAAGAACCTACCCCCTTTTAACCTAAAGTGTAAGCTCATGCACTGGATTCTCCACTAAAATATAGAAGAACAGTAACTCAACCTATTATCAAAGTTGACTTTGATAGGATTCAACATTTAGATCAAGAGTTTGTTATTGAGAAAGTGATTCCCTACAAGGAACTGAGTGAGGATACATTGAACCTATCAAGCACCAATCTAGGAACCATTAACATAGGTGTAAGCATTCTTGTGTAGAGGATATTAGTTGTAATGACTAGGCAATAGCCTAAAGGAAGTGGCATAGTGCCATAGGTGAGTGTTATTAAATTGACAAGTTTGACAATGTAGCTAAAATTGATGGGGTCAATGCCCCAACCTACAATTGTCATTGGAGGGCCACCTCCAACACAGATGTAAGGAGGACATGTGCCTCATAACTTGGCACCACCCTTTTAGCAGATCTACTATGGGATGGCAATGCACTTGCTTGAGTATCATGGCATCAAAAATACCACATAAAATGTGCTTAAGTGTGAGATATAATGGCACACTTGGGGCATTCCTCAACTTGAGCATAAGGTGACCTAGTTTTTGACCACCTTGTTGGAATGCACCCATACCTAATATCAAAAATTTGATCTCAACTAGGCTATGGTTGACTACAATATGCTGAAGGAAACCTTCTTGAAAGAGTTTAATATCCTTAAATTTGAGTATCATAGCATCACAATGCTCAAGGAATTTATCCAAGGATTATTCGAGAGTATGCACCTATATGACACATGATTTAAAACTCTTTTCTCTAAGCTTTTGTATGAAATTCACCCCTCCCAGCACATGTAATGGTTTTTTGGAGTCATGTTAGTACCTTTCAAAAGATCACTATTCATGAAGACCTTCATGGACCCTCGCAAAGTGCTTAAATCCATGCTTCAGGCCAAGGCAATAGATAGCACCAATACTAGGATCAGTCCATTCATGGAAGCATAAATCACCTCAAAGGCCTCCCAACTACAATAGATGACTATTGGTTCTACATATGACACTCATAATGGGTTATGGTGTAGCAATTGTGAGATGGAGGGGCATAATAATAATAATTTTCTGTGAAGAAATTTTTGTACCCTAATTCTCAACTATGAAGTTTGTCATGGGCCACATGACTCTTAAAACTATCCTCTACTATAGTGCGCTAGTCAGGTAAACATTACCATTTATTGTAAGATGTGAAATGACTATACACACTCCATAGTGAATTATCACATCATCTATGAGATTTACCAAAACATATAAAGAGGCATGAGGTAGGCGACAACATCAATTGACAATCAGACAGGTCAATGAAATGAAGGCTAGTGAGGCACATATAGGTGAGGAGGAGGATGTGGTGAAGTAAGATTCCCACCATAATAATGTTACAAGTGTGGGTTAATTAAGAATTATTAGTGTGATTTCCCCATGTACCTAACATGTGGGTATTATCAAAGACCACATGCAATTGAGGAATGCCCAAACTTTTACAAAAATTTGACTCAAGGTCAACCAAACAAAGGTGTCACAATGGTTAAGCATAAATCTAAAGAATAAAGGTGGGCTCCCAATCCATAATAGACTCAAAAATAACCTTATAAATTGTGGGCCATGACCTAGAGTGGGTTCATCACTCAACCAACCCTTGTGCTAACCCAAGAATTGTGCTTGGAGTATCGCAAATCAAGCCACACTGAGCATATAGTGTGTCCTGAGCCAAAATTTACACCCTATCTTGACCCTGTGTGATAGAAGGATGTCCTACAACAAGCCATGAATGTGATATATAATTTTTAGGGTGAACTCTAGATGGCCAAAAATCTAGAGGCATAGGCCACCGCATTGCACAAAAGACAAGACAACCATGAGGTTGAAGTACAGGAGTTGGCTAAGATCTTGTGCCTCCTACAAATTAAAGGGATGCTACCCCTGCTAAAATATTTGCTATTGAATCATGTAGGGAAGAAACTATAAAAAAAGGTTGCACCTCAAATGATTGAAGTTATTGCATCATATATAGAGTAGGCACATAAAGTAAGGCATAATCAGAATGCAAAGTATGACCAAGAGTTATTGATCGATGCCACCATCAATGGATGGTTAATTTTTTAAGTACTTGTAGACATGGGTGTTGAGGTTAATATTTTAACCAAAACCATCTAGGATAATATGGGACAATCATCCTTGAGACCCTCACCTCACATGTTTTTCATGGTGAACAAAATCCAAGTGCAACCTATCAAGATCTTGAAGGGCACCATTGTAGATATCATGGGCATCGAGTTATAAGTGAACTTCAAGGTCATCAAGTTGATAGAGTAGGATACCTATCCAGTGCTCTTGGGTAAGCCATGGTGCTATGCGAATAATGAAAACATGCAATTTAAAAAGTGCTACATGACTTTTGAAAATGGAAAAGAGAGGGTGGTGATCCCCCTATAAAGTGACCAAGTGCGCCCATATGTGGAGAGTATTGATCTAGAGGATGAGATCAACCACATTTACAACATCATAGTGTAGGGCACCAAAAAGCTCAAACCTAGTAACCAAGGTGTACTCAAATGGGAGGATGGATAATCAACCTCTAATACAACTGACATAGCCTATGAATAATGGGTAGAAGAGGCTTACGAGCTCACTGGTTAAAGGTGGTGCCTAATGCACATAGCTGAGCCAAAACTATCCAAAATAGGACTGGTTAAGATTGAGCACAATTAGAAGAAATAGATTCCCCACCCTAAGAAGGCCAGAAAAAGGGTGTTCTATATAAGTAAAGGGAAGATTGTATCACTCCTAAAATATGAAAGAATTTAGCTTATAGAGAGGTATCACTCCTAAAATATGAAAGAAGTCAGATTAATAAGGATAACAACCAACACATAAAACTAATAGTGAGACCATATGTTCCTGACATTGTAACCAATTAGCAAGTTTTTAATAGCAATCATCGAATTGTTAATTTTCTATGAGATGAGGTTAAATCTCAAGCAAAAATTAGTCAAGGCTCCAAGGGAAATATGGGGATCAATAATTTAATTGAAGACTAACAAGTTTCCCATGGGTCTGGTTATTTTAGAAGGTATCTTCAACTCTGATGATCAGACGAAGGGTAACAAGAAAAATCTCATGATCAAGGAAAAAGACTATGAGCCAGTAGTCATCTTATAATGCAAAGCATTGAAGATCGTAAAGGTATGTAACACTTATAAAAAGAAAAAAAAATTAGATTGTGTTAATAATTTGATGATAACCTCAATTGGAGTTATAAATATGTAAGGGTTTTTGACCCTAACTTAGCCCAACACACAATAGAACTTGACCCATATACTAAGCATGTTAGACAAAAAGAGATACCAATCAATCCAAAAATAAAGACCTCGATGAAGAGTGATTTATCCAATTTGATATAATATAACATCATTTTCCCTATCAAACTTGGTCCTTATTAGGAAAAAGAATGGAAAAATTAGGCGTTCTGTAGATTTTCAAGACCTAAACAATGCATCCTTGAAGGATCATTATCCTCTTCCACCCATGGAACAAATCATTCAAACTATATCTAAATCTAATTTTTTTTCCCTTCTAGATGGTTATTCTCAATATAGCCAAATCCTAGTTTAGAAATTTGACTAATTTAATACCACTTTCACTATCAAACGACTACCTTCCTACAGACTGACAAATACCTATATGAGCTCTAGTAGCCCAATAAGAGGTACTTCAGACTCCAATATATTCCTTATGATCTTGATTATGGGATTTTTTTTGTCAAGATATTAATGTGATTATGTTGAGGTGCATTTACTACGATCGAATTCTCAAGGTACTCGAGGAGTTTCATAATGGCTCATCGGGTGGCCATTTCTCTGCAAGGACCACTACCATAAAAATAATGAGGGAAGGCTACTATTGGCTTGACATATTCAAAGATGAGAATAAATGGGTGTGGAGCTATTAGAAATATGCCTACTTTTCAAGCAAGCAAAAATTAGCAGCTCTCCCTCTCAAACCAATCTGAGCTGACTAGCCATTTGCTTGGTGGGGATTGGATTTCATTTTCTTAACCAATCCACCATCAAGTACCAACCACAAATGGGTCCTTATAGAAACTAATTATTTCACTAGATGGACTAAATCATTTGCATTGAAATATGCTATAGAAGCATCTATTCTAGAATTCATGGATGACATTGTCATTAGATTTGGTGTTTCTTACACCATTATCTTAGACAATGCCAAAGCTTTTGTGTGCTTAGGTGAGTGAATGGGCGATGAGAAAGAATGAATAATTTTTGAATTTTCCTAATTATTACCTTTAAGGTAATTTCTTGGTCTAATATACCATATCATAAGCATTATTAAAAGGACAATGGAGGATAACCAAAGGACATGGCACACTAAGTTGAAATCATCACTTTAGCTTGACAAGATCGCCCCCAAAACTTGATTACTTCTATGTAAGCAATTAAACACGGAATTAAACCAGAATAATAAGTAATCAAGTTTGTTGGTTGATCCCCAACAAGTGGTATCAGAGCTCAGGTTGACTAACAAGTGTTTCAGATCTGGTTAGTGTGTGTAGAAGTGGAACAGTACAATTGTATATGTGTATCAATCCAGGTTGTTGGAATTGATTGTAATTGAGAGAGAGAACTCTTGAGGGAAAGAGATCTATACATCTGAGAGGTGTGAGAAGAAAGTGTGATTTTCTTCATTGTATTTCCTTCTGGAAGAGTTTAATACAAGTTTTCAGGGTGGTTTCTTGTATCTCTTATTCTTTGTTATTTTTGATTCTAGTTACTTTCAATTCTGGTTTAATTATGTGTTTAATTGCTTACATAAAAGTAATCAAGTTTGTTGGTTGATCCCCAACAAAACTATCCATTGAAAGTTATCCATTCATGTTGGTTTATGGAAGGGAAGTAAGACTTATACTATCAATAGAGTTACCATTTCTAGAAATTAATCATTAGCTAGAGTTAATTAAAAATGATAAAATGACCATGTGGTTGGTAGAACTCATGGAGCTAGTATAAGTGAAGAACTAGTCAATGCAAGTTATAAAAACAAATCAAAGTTAAGTGAACAAAAATTTTGATAAGAAATCATCTGAATTTTTTTTCAATGAAGTAGACATGGTTCTCAAATGGGATTCTAAAAGAGACAAGTCAGGTAAGTATATAAAGTTTGATGTAATATGGAGTGGTCCATACATCATAACTCAATCCAAAGGAGCCAATGCATTCTAGTTATCTAGGCTTGAAGGATCAAAGCTTCCCATCCCAGTCAATGGGATATACCTCAAAGCATGATTCTAAGGTTGTAATTCTTACTGAACATTATTTATGTTAGGTTTACTTGGTTTCCCACATTAAGTTCCTTTCGCACAATTTGTAACTCATTAAGAGTTTTGTTTCTTTAGTTTATTTTTCTTATTTTGTTTTTCCCTATTTTATTCCTTGTTTTAGGCAATTCCCAATTTTGTTTCTTCTCCAAGTAGAATGTGTTAATAAATGACTCCATGCCCAATGGACTAGAAGGCTAATAGAAAATAATTTATTAGTATCCAATCACCTTACAGAGGTTGTAAAAAATGTTGATATTTTTTGTGCTAAAAATATCAAAACACCTTATGCCTTTTTCAAAGACCCAAGCAAAAATTAGATACGTGGGTGTAGTTTGCAAATTTTCAAAGTTGTAAAGTGTACCCAAACCTCCACTTTCCTACTTACCCAATGCCTAGCAAAAATTAGAACTCACATTATACTTTCAAAATTTGAAAGTTGTAAAATGAAATCAGGACTATGATTTCCATTATTACTTGATATCAATGGGAATCAAAACTCTGGTTACACTTTATAACTTTGCAAAATTGCAAAGTGCAACATGAACTCCACTTTCCACCATTTTCCACTATCCTATAGGAATTAGAACTCTTGCTATACTTTAAAACTTTACAAAGTCATAAAGTGTAATCAAGATCTTTATACCTCACTCCAAGGTATTTTTTTCCTCCAATAAACCCACATAATGGAAAGTGGAGACTAAAAATCAAAACATAATTTTGCAACTTGTAAAATTGTAAATAACTCTGATGACATAATTTTTTGTCATTCATCCAACTACCATTGTACTTAACATTGTTTTCATAGTTTGGTATATAATTAGGGTTTTTACATCATTATCATTATTACAAACTAAAGTTTAAGTTTTTCTTCCAAGTGAGATCATGAACCAAACCCCTAGAATGAACAATGTCAATTTCATTCATCATCATTGTCAAGCAATGCAAATGTCGCACACCAGATCCACCATTACCAACCTATACACGTGCATTCACTATATTTTTATAAGTCACCCACATTTATTTCAAACACTTACATTATTCTTTCAATAAATCTTAGGTTTTATGTGCTATATTTTCAGAATTTTTCTCAGAGTCACAAAAAGCATCATCATTGCTCATGATTTCTAGTTTCACAACCATATGTTGAAATCTTCCTATTAAATTTATCAACACTATTGTTATTTCATTAGATATTTATAATAAATCTAGGGATTTTATCAAATTTAATAAAATCTATAATATTCCCAAAATATCCCATACATAAATCACTTCTACCTTCTGAATATCAAACCCCATGGAGATTTTAGTTGTTGAAACACATAAAAACCCTAACAAAGATTCACCTTGATTTAACAACGATCAGTTCCCATCATAAGTCTGACTTACCTAACCACTTTTCTATTGTATTATGATTTTTTCTACTATATTACAATCATGTTTGAAAAATAACTAGGAAGGACAAGATTTTTTTGATGTTGTAATATCAAAAATAGTAAATTAGAGAGCATACTTTGTGTAGTTACCCAAATATTCATACATTATATTTGGTGGTTATAGTGGGTGTCCTTACACCCGCCCTATGTATGTAAGTGAAAAATGGTCCTTAACGTAACTGGTGAGACAACTAATGGAAACTCACATGTTTTTATCAAGTAGTCATAAGACAGGGATCTACTTCCCTATTTATATAGGGAGATACACATGCCTTTATCTATCAAAGACCAAATATGTGAATGCAAATATGATCCAAATGACCTTAACAGCTCTTGATGCTAGACCCTTCTATGATGTGATTGGTTTTGTTACTAGTATAATGGGTACCACATATTCCTACATTCCTTTTTATGAATATTACTAGGAAGATATGCAAGATGAAGAGAAGGTTAGGTTAAGAGATTATTCTATATTGACCTTATACAAATCAAAACCTATGATATGGAACTAGTCCATGAATATTTGAAATATGAGGAGCATTCAATTGACAAGATGTACTATGATATTCAAATCTATCTCCAGCCTCTTCCCCAATTTTTGTGGTCTACACCTGAATCCTTCTCCTTGTTAGATAGGAATACCATAGTTATAAATAGAACATTAAACTGGTTAAGTATCAAGGGGGTCAAAATAACCAAGGAGACCTTGAACATCATAGATAGGCTCAAAGAAGTAAAGGATAAGTATGTATTGGCAACAGTAGAAGGATCTAGTAGTGGAACTCAAATAGATCAGATAGTCGGGCTAGCTATTTTGCACAGGTAAAAACAAAAGTAGAAGGTAAGAAGGGATTCTTCCATCAGTTAAGAACCAACATCCCATATAATGGATTAATCACCATCAGTTTCTAAAGAGGACACAACTATTATCCAACCAACTACAATAATTCCTCCTCTTTTCTCTATTGCCTAGTTAGCACAAGCAATTACCCCTCCTATTTCCACTAGCCAACCAATGCAAGTAATTTCTCCTTCATCTAACCCACTTGTGTAAGTTACTCCCTTGAAAATAATCCAATCAACATAGTTATATATTCCAACTCCACCTTCACTTTCCTCTTTTTCAATCACTTCCACCTTATTCCCTATATCTATTACCACCCTCTTAATCACTAATACCACCTAGCAGTATATGGTTGTATACTGAGTCTTTCTTACTATAATACCACTAGCCATCCTAACCACTCAAATGGGTACAACTTCATTTTCATCTTCCATCATAATACCCATTTCATCCACTCTTAGTATTCCCACTACATTGATTGATTCATTTATTTCCTTGGACTCTTCCTTTCCATAGGTTCCCATGTTCTAACCACATGTACCTATGTCACTCCCATACTATGCACCCATGGTAAGCAGATCCACATCCACTTCACCCATTCAAGTAACCATTTATTTCACTCTCACATTAACCTAAACCCCCACCAAGGAGGTGGAAAAACAAATGTCCACTAACACAACTGTGACTACTCAACCCACCCATGGGGAAGAGAAAATTAAGTCATTAGTCAAGGACTCAGTGGTAATATTAGTGGTACATATGACACTTGTCATGGTAACCACTAATGTAACAACTTCATCTTCAGACTCATAGATAGAAGTGACCATTGGAATAATACAAGACTCAAAGGTATCCACTCCAAGCTGGATAACACAATTAGTGTCAAAGAAAAGGAAACATATGATATCTCCCAACACTTATGAAAATTCTATAGTTTTATACAGTAATTTCACATTCTAGCATTATACTATAATTTTCCATTCTAGATTTATACCATAATTTTCTATGAATTTGAATGGGCTCCCTTTGTATTCTAGCTTTATACTATAAGGGTTTTGAATGTTTAGAATTTTGACCCTTTTTCTAGACTCAATAACCATATATGAGCCACTTCAATTATGATTAAACAAGATCCCTTTGTATTCTAGCTTTATATTGTAAAGGGTTTTGAATGTTTGGCATTTTGGCTCCTGCTCCATTGATTTTATACTTGAAAACTTTACTTCACTTTTCCTTGATTATTAACATTCTTCCTCTTAACTGCATTGGTGGGGCCCAACAATGCCTTAACAATCATGATTTAACTTTTCTACCTGGGGTTAGGGTTATGCAAACAACCTATTATAATACTTACCAATAACCTACTAATTTTATCCCTTATTGTACTAGTATCATGCAAGGCTATTATAATTGTCTATGTACTAATTTCCTATTATAGGAGGCAGAGTATAGGAGTTTGAGTTATGTTTCAATTAGTAATTTCCACTGAATGAATTGTGTGTTTAAGCAAGCAACAATATAGTCAACATAAAATAAATTGTGTTCTAAATAATCATTAATTTATTCAATCAGTCAACAATACAGTCAACATAATACTCATTGGTTCTTTAGTGATAATTATGCTAATGTGAGGATGGGCATGTATAATTGTTTATTTTGGGATTGTAAAACACTTATTATGTTCATTTTTCATGATAACTGAATCAAGTTAATAATAAAAGGATCATGGAAACCCATTTTATTGTATTTTTGACAATTGATCCTAATGATATTCTTCTTTGGGAATGATTTTATGCTCAATAATTGGATATTCAACAAGTAAGACAATGATTATGTGTTGAATGAATGATTATGTCATAGCTAATCCATAATTCCTTCAAGTAATTAATAATACAGTCAACATAATACTCCTCAATTTTTCATTGATAATTATGTTAATGTGAAGGACATGCATGTATAACTATTTGTTGTGGGCTCATAAAATGCTTATTGTCTTTATTTTTCTTGATAACTCAATCAAGTTAATAATAGAAGGCTGATAAAAACTCAGTGACTATATTTTTGACTATTTGAATCTGATGGTATGCTTGTTTCAAAATCATTTTAGGATATATTATGTCTTTAAACTTGTATCTATCTTTTGTGACTCGTCTATTCCTTTAAATAGTGATATGAATAGATGTTTCTAATGTTTAATTTCATATTTGTAATGGAAAGACTATTGTAGGTGGTGGATAACTTATTACTTTGTTTCTCTCAGTGATATGTTTATCTTATCTTAGTACAGTTAGTATTCATTTTTTTGATGGGATTGTAGAACACTTAGCAATACATTCAACATAATGCTCCTTAGTTATTCAATGATAATTGTGCTAATGTAAATGATGTGCATGTATAACAACTTATTGTGGGCTCACAAAACACTTATTGTGTTCATTTTTATTGATAACTCAATCAAGTTAATAATAGAAGGATCATGAAAACCCATTGACTATATTTTTGACTGCTTGACCCTGATGGTATGCTTATTTTAGGATCATTTTAGGATCCTACCATGTTCTATCTTTAAACCTACATTTATCTTTTATAATGTTGCAGTCAAGTAAACACTACCATCTATTGTAATATGTTTGATGCCTATACTCATTCAAAATTAGATTATTAAGTCATTGATGAGATACACCAAAATATGGAAAGAGGCGTGAGGTAGGTAATAACCACAACTAACAGCTAGGCAAGCCAAGGTAATGAAGGCTATGGACAATAAAATACTAGTTATGAGAATTAATAAGGCATGTGTGGGCAAGGTGGAGGATGCGATGGAGGAAGATTCCCACCATGATCATGCTACAAGTATGGGTCAACTGAGCATTACCAGTGTAACTTCCCCATTTACCCAACATGCAGGTATTTTTAGGGACCACATGCGATTGAGGATTGCCTAGACTTGTACAAAAATATGACTCAAGGTTTACCTAGTGTATTTAAGGGTGTTGTTATGGTTAGGTTTAAGAAAAAAGAAGAGGAATGGGCCCCCAAGCCATAGCAAACTTGTAAGGAGCCACCTAAGGTATAGGCCACAACTTAGTGTGAGTTCACCACTCATCCACCTTTTTCACTAATAACGGAACTATGCTTGGAGTATGGCAAGCCAAGTTGCACTGAGTGCATAACATGACCTAAGCAAAGAGATTCACCTTACCCTAACCCAACATGATATCAAGATGTCCTACAATAAGACATGAATGTAATACAAAAATGTTAGTGAGATATCCAATTATATATGGACTTGGAGGTGCATGAAAGCACCACACATAGGAATAAAGATGGCTAAGAGGCTAAAGTACAAGAGTTGACCAAAATATTTTCCTCCTACAAAATGAAGGGATACTTCTCCTACTAAAAACTTATTGTTAGAGTATGAAAAGAAGAAACTAGTAGAAGAGGTCATGCCTCATATGATTGAAGTTTTTGTGTTGCCTATGGAGTGGGTGAGTGAAGTAATTCATACTCAAAACATATAGTATGACCAAGAAATACTAATAAATGCCACCATCGAAGGATGGTCTGTTTGTCATGTCTTCATGAACACAGGCATAGAGGTTAACATTTTGACCAAAACCACCTAGGAGAAGATGGGATGACCACCCTTAAATCCATCCCTACATATCATGTTTATGGCCAATAAAATTTTATTGTAACCTATCAGGATCTTGAAGGGCACCATTGTAGATATCATGGGCACTAAGTTCTAAGCTGATTTGAAGGTAATTGAACTAACAGAGCAATATAAATAGCCAACACTGTTAGGTATGTCATGGTGTTACACCAACAACATATATTTGTTCTTCAATAATCACTACATGAATTTTGAGAATGGTAATGAGACGGTGGTGATCCCCTTATCAAGTGATCAAGGGCCACCATATGTGGAGAGTGTTGATCTCAAAGATGAGATTAACTACATTTATAATATCATGACATGGGGTGCTGAGAAGCTTAACCTAAACAACCAAGGAGTGCTTTAATGGTAGGATGAACAATTATCATCCAATATGACTAAAATTTCATGTGATTGATGGGTTGAATAATCTTATGAAGTAACTAGTTTTGCCTAGTATGGATAACTATACCAAGACTAGCTAAAATGGGACTAATTAAAATTGAGCACACTCCAAATAAATGGATTCCATGTGCCAAAAATATGGTTAAAAGGGTGTTCTAATTGATCAATGGGAATCTTGAAGCACTCCTAAAATATGGAGGAATCCAACCTATAAAAACCTATGTCCATGACAATGAAGCATGTGTTCCTCAAGAAGTAGATAGAATGGGTACACTAGTGCATACCCTAAAGATTACTACTACTCGTTGGTGGGTAGTGTAAATTTTTATCCTACTAATATAGAAATATGTGAAGGAAAAAATATGCATTATGTTTGGAATGAGTAACAAGGACTTGGACATACCTGTGTACTCAGGTGATTCTGACCCAATTGTGTATGTGCACTTGTGTGAAAAAACTTGGAGTGTCTATGGCAAGAACATGCCCATCATTTTATGGGTGCATGCCTTATATAGGACTTTTAAAACATGGGCACAAGTATGGTATGTTTTAAATAAAACATGTTATGAGATATAAAACTAGGAGATGCTCAAGGAAAGGTTTGTGCACACCTTCTCCTTCCCCTCATAAAACTTAGAGCTACCAGAACCATTACAAGTCATTTTTAGGGTAGTGTTTGAATACACTTCTATTTTAGAAGAGAAATTTAGAGATATTTTTAGGGAAATGGGACTAGGACTCTCAACCTTTTTCAAAGAGAGGGAGCTCAATAGTGACTCCAATGAGGAGGATGACAAGACCTGGAAGGAGCTCAATTGGAAGGCTCTAATAGGGAGACGAAAACTTGTGTACCTTGTGGACAATAGTTCCCTAGATGAATAATATCCATCTCATTTTTAAATTGACACAATTGAGGGGACAAGGTAAGTTGAGGAATCTCACCAAAAAAGGAATGAACCCTATCATGTTTCACTCAAGACCATTAAAGTAGACATCAATATAGAGGATGAGCTGAAAATTGCCATTATAGGCACTTACTCGTCTAAGGTAGATATGGCACGAATCATAGACCTGCTACAATAATTTCAAGACTTATTCCCATGAAAATATTAGGACATGAAGGGAACCCATCCTTCCCTTGGAAAAATGAGCATCAATTTGGTGGATGGCATGAGGGTTGCTAATAAATGCCTGTATGGAAAGAACCCTAACCTTTGTGGCAAGGTGAAAATAGAGATTGATGGAATGCTGGCCATGGGCATCATCTACCATATCCAAGAGGCCAAATGGGTGAGATTTATGGTCATAAAAATCAATAAATATGGGTACATATAGATCTGAGTCTACTAGAAACTTTTGAACACTTCCTGCATCACTAACCCATTCTCGACGAGGTCCTCGATGGTGTCCTAGGTTACGAAATCTATACCTTTACTAATGGATTCTTGGGCTACCATCAGGTGTAGATCGAGGAGGATAAGCCTAAACTAACCTTTGAGACTGAATGGGGGTGTTTTATTTATAATGTAATGCCATTTGAACTCAAGAATCCACTAAGCATATTCTCAAGAGTGATGATCACTACTTTCAAAGACTTCATCCATAGGTTCCTCCAAGTCTATCTCAATGATTGGATTGTATATGACCTTGTCAAAGATTAGTATGATAATGTATGATAATTTATGCCTTGTCAAAGATTAGAGGTGTAGGAAGCTTCAAATATTTCTAAACCTAAAGAAATTCATCTTCACAACCCCCTTTGGGACATTACTTCATCATATCATCTACAAGGACAATTTTCTTGTTAACCCTATGAAGATAGACATCATAATTTAGCTCCAAATGCCCTTTATGCATAAATATTTCCATGCTTTTTAGGTCATTATGGGTACTAAAAATGTTTATACAAATCTATGCAAAGATCACAGCACCTCTGGAGGAGATCTTGTGAAAATTTGGCCCGTTATATTGGGGTAAGACACAATAAGAGGCTTTTGAAATATTGAAGCTAAAGCTAACACACCAATTCTATAATTTCTAGAATAGACTAATCCTTTCCACATCCATGTCAATACTTTAGGATTGATAATTAGTTCCATATTGGCACAATCAGGTGATAGAAAAATGGACCACCCTATTTCCTTTGCAATAAGGAAATTGACACAAGCAAAAAAATTACACCACCACTAAACGTGAGGTATTGGCAATGGTCTATTCCTTACTAAAATGTATTAAATATCTATTGGTGACCCTATTTATCTTTTTTACTAACCACAAGGTGCTCTATTACCTTATGAATAAGCCTATTTTATAAGGGCACATATATAGAGGGATATTTCTATTCCAAGAGTTCCAATTCTCCATTGTTATTAAGCCTAGAAAGTAGAACATGGGGCTCGACCATTTATCCTGCATAAATTTTGGTGATGTGGTGGTGTTGACTGAGGATGACATGATAGATACGTAAATATGAAAAATCTAGCACATCCTTGAAGACTTGGCTTAGATTTTCACTTTCCTAACATATGGGTTTGTTCCATAGACCATGTCCAAAAATGAGAAGGAACAACTTGTGGTTTGTGTCACCCCATTTTAGCTCATTAAGGGGGAGTTGTATAAACTAGGAAGAGATGACATCCTGCACCAGAATATTCTAGAACATGAAAGGGATTTTTTATTACAAGAATCACATGAGGTAGTGATATGAGGCCATTGTGCTAGAGACACAATGGCATGTAATATATTTCAGTTGGGCTTGTGGTGGTCAAACTTATTCCAAGATGCAAAGGAGTGTGCCAAGGCATGTGACATATGTTAGTGCATAGAGAATCCCAACCATTGGGATGAAATTCCTCTCATCCCCATTCTTTCCTAGGTGCCATTCAAGAAATGGGCCATTGATTTTGTTGAACCAATAACTCTTGTAGCAAGACATACGGGTGCAAAATATATCTTGGCAGCCACTAACTATATCACTAAGTGGGCCGAGGCTGCACTGACAAAATATTATACCACCATGATAGCCACGTGCTTTATTCAAGAGAACATAATAAGCTGATATGGGTACCTATTATGTCTTACTATAAATAGGGGCACTCATTTCATCAATGAGATAGTGTTCATCCTCTTAATTGAATACATAGTGGCGCACCACAAGATTACATTGTATCATCCCTAGGTAAACAACATAGTTGAGGCATTCAACAAAATCATGGGAATGTGCCTGACAAAGATATGTGATATTAGTTTCAGGGATTGGGATGATCACATTTCAATGATATTATGGGTGTACCATATGACATATAATCACTTGATCAAATCTATACACTTTCAATTGGCATTTGGAACTAAAGAAGTTCTCTCCATATATTTCATGGTGCCATCGTTATGCATTACATGGATAGGTATATTACATGACCATAAATATTTTAGGATAATGTTGGAATACTTGGAGTGATTATATGAAAAGTGTGCCCATGCAAGATGGAGTCAACAAATCGAAAAGGTGCACCAAAAGCTCTAGCATGACAAGCACATCAAGCATGAGGAGTTAGTTAAAGGACAATTTGTTTTGATCTTTGACTTGAATTACATTAATCACCTAAGTAAACTATAAATATGGTGGAAGTGCCCCTACATCATCCACCACATATTGGAGATAAGAACATGCAATTTGTGCACATTGTTTAACGAAATACTCCCCGGACATTTCAATGGTAATCAATTGAAGATGTATTGGTAGTAAGATGTATTGAATTTATGTCACTATTTAGGTAGAGTTTAGCTAACCAAAAGACTATTTGGGTAAATCCAAACTACTTTATTTAATTTTGTTTGTGTTCTTTTTATATTATAAAGAGGCAACAAGTGGCATGCGGTGGCTACAAAGACTTAACTGCTAGCACTTCAATCATAAATCTAGTTAGATTAATTAATCATTTGTGCTTTATAAGAATATAAGTCCATGACACCTAATTTATGGGTGTATTAATCTAATTTAGCTCTAACAAATTCACCTAGTCTCTCATGCATAATTCTAACTAGGTGAGTCGAGCACTTATACCATCTAAAGCACATGAGGCTAGACATCTAAGTCATGGGCATAGGAGACTTTCTAGTCACAAGTAGAGAATGCACAAGATCCATGTACATAAGGTGAGCATTATAGGGATCTTGAAATCCTAATAATGAACCACTCTAGTAATTTTGTGC
Organism: Torreya grandis; assembly: GCA_037957365.1. Taxonomy (NCBI): domain Eukaryota; kingdom Viridiplantae; phylum Streptophyta; class Pinopsida; order Cupressales; family Taxaceae; genus Torreya; species Torreya grandis. Next base: position 241,541 of record JARHVA010000977.1, read on the forward strand.
ATAATACTAGTCAAGTGAGTTGAGCCCATTTGATTTTTAAGAACCTAGGGCTAGACGCCTAATTTTCTAGGCACAAGGAAGTCACTAGACTCTAAAAATTTTAGAACATAAAGACAACGTACACAAGAATAAGCATAACCTTTGTTTCATAGTTTGAAATGGGTGTATCAAATGATTATGCACCAAAAACTAGAGGACAAGGTATAGATGATCAACAAGGTTAGGCACAATCAAGAAAGTGAAGATGCATAATATGATAGTGTGTAAGAAACCCAAGAGATAAAATAAAGTGATGGAAGGCCATCATAAGGGATTTGTATGGGGTAGGATAGGCCAAGGAAAGATTACATGTAATAAATTGACCAAGACAAAGAAGTGTACTTGAAATAGAAATGTCACTATTAAATAAAATGGAATCAAGGAGGTTGAATCGCATGCATGCGAGGTGTTGAACCAAGGTTTCCATAGGGAAGGTGAAGGTCATGTCAAGTGAACAAGTTTCAAAGGAAATAATCTAAAGATAGTTGGCATCCACCTATATTTAAGTGGGAAGTGACCATTTGAATTTAATGTCAATTCACTAAATTACTATTAGGGAACATTAAATGAAGAAGTGGTAGAGGCACAAATATATGCAATTAATGAATTTATGACAACTAATTTTTTAGGATTTTAGAATTTTTTCATGTTTTCCATGAAATTTAGGTGCCTATGCCATAAATCCAACATTAATTATGGTATCTGATAGATAAGGGTATAAAATGGAAAAAATAGACTTGCTTAGGTTACAAAGTTTAAGCTAATACAAGACTTAGAGCAAACATAAGTAAGAAACTAGAGAGCTGAAGGTAAAAACCCTACCATATCATGAATTTGAGTAGTACAAGCACTAAGAGTAAAATAGCAACATACTAAAGACAATTACATTCATAGGAAAGCCAATTTAAAGAGGTGTGGATAGAGATTTGTGAAAAAAATAGATAGTAGGAGAAAGAAGGTGTCACCCATGCCACAAATAATGGCTAGTGAAGCTCAGGAACCAAGGGTATAATTATAGATCCCACATCTACAAAAGTGTGAACCATCATTCAAGGCTTTAAAAATCCATGCCTAATAAGGTTCAACATTAGTAGATTCAGGATGGTAAAGATATAAAAGGTGTCAAGTTCCATAGAAGCACAATAGGAACCCAAGAAAATTAGGACTTTGGAAGAGATGATGGATATTAAAACCAAGGTGTATCCAATTTAAGAAGTTAACATCGTGGAAGTTGACATTGAGGTGATAACTAATATTTTATATCAGTTCATGCAATTTCATCTAGAAGTTGTGGTGGGGGAAGATTAGTGCTCACTTGCACATAATTACCAACTGAAGGAATATAACCACTAGATGTCAAGTCACTCACAAGACTTAATGCAATATTGGGTGGTGGACATGGGGTGTAAGTTAGTACAAGGAGGTGCCCTCTTAGATGTCTCAATCTAAGACAAGTTGATAGCTTTCAGCATAAACCAACTCTATGAGTTGCCCTACTTTAGAAATGTATAAGAACTCATATAGTTCCTACTCTTGCACACCCATGAGGACCACTTTTACCTTGCAAGCAAGCACATTAATATTTTGGTGTAATTGATAAAAAATTATAACTAGGCTCCTAGATGTCAGCAAAGACATCCATCAAATGATAGATGATGATGAAGAGGTGGAGTGCATAGCTCAACTCATTAAGTATTTCAAAGGGGGTTTCACATTCCCTATCAATAAGTGTGAGGACCCCAGTATGAGGGTGGTGGTGCACCTCATAAGTTCCAAATTATGCCCATGTAGTCAATAGACTATTGTATCAAAGGCATACCTATTCATCATGTATCACATGGCATAAGGCATGCAATTTAATACTAAAAATTTCATCATCAAAGAGTTAGTGAAAAATGTACTAGAGTGCCATAGTATGAAGGGGACCTTCAGATGGGGGTTTATCTTGATATTGATTGTCATTGAGGAAATTGGGATCCCAGATGGGAATGAGAATAATATTTGGGTTTTCCTAAAATACCATGATTCACTAGTACTAGTGGAGGATAAAAAGAGCTAGTAGAAGAATAGGAGTATGATCCAAGTTATAAGGAAACAATGTAATGGGGATTCACCAAATAAGATGAATTTTATATGACAAAATACATGTCCCCAAGGACTTCCATAATGCTAATGTACCATCAAGTTTCTTGGGCACTAGATTACTAAATAGATGAGCCTCAATTTGAGGTTTCAACAAGAGTACTTTGACATGCCAAAAATCTAAAAGAGGGGCATGATTACTAGCTTATAAATCCTTGAGATATGAACCTCATGAGGTTGGCTAATACCCTCCTCAAAATAACCTCTAAAGTGGTGTGTTAGAAAATTATAAATGATGTTTGTGAAACTAGGTAGAAAGGTATTATGCTCAAATCAAAGGAGGAATTGAAGGCAACAAATCTTAAACTCCAAAATCTGGTCAAGCACATAAAAGAGGTGAAGCCATCCCTTTTGGATGGTGTGGATACCTCAGAGATGAAAGAGGTTGATAAATTTTGTGCACTAGTTTAAAAAATGGTGCCCCATATGAAGTCGATGCTAGAGGAGCTAGAAGACCTTTGTGAGGCCATAACAAGAGAGTTAAAAAAAATTTGATGTGGTCAAATAACTCTTTGATAAACTAGAAGAGGGTGTGGTATAATTAGATGCAATCTTTTACAACTTTGCCACACAAACAATGGTCATTGACATGCACCTTAAGAAGGCAAAGGAGGAGAAAGATGCCTTGTTCAAACACTCTTTCACAATAAACCAAACTAAGTTCACGCAAGTGATGGTATAGGTAAATGACTTAAGCACCAAGTTGAAGACCCAAGAATAAGAACTAGAATCCCTTTTCCATGCCTTTCAAATAAAGGCGAGTGAGAAAGGGGATATTTTAGATGATAGGGTAAGGTGAGCAATGGAATGGCTTGAAGCCTTCAAAATAGAATTGGAAAGCAAGGATATGCTCACCCTCAAGGTTGTATCAACTGAAGTAGAAGGTGTAATTGAAGATATCAATCTCACAATCTAGGGCTTTGAAAACTTCAAGGTAGAACTAGAGTAGGGTGCACCCAAATTCTATGCACTAAAGGCATTGAAAGACTAGTTTGGGGTGGACTAGAAATTTTGTATGGGGTAATGTTGGGCCCCCTTTTTATAACTTAGTTATTAGACCATGATGACTTGGCACATCTCAACATGTGGAAGTCATGCAAATGATTACCCTTTTGGGATAGTTAGCACTAGATGGAAGAATATTTAGTGATCCTGTGCCAGCTAGTAGGTATTTGATTGTCACCCAAATTTCAAGGAGAATCTCTTAAGTAATTGCATGTGGTAATTGGAGAGCACAAGTCTTAGAATAATGGAGCTAGTGACTTAACAACCTCCATAAATAGCTCATCATCTGACATGTAACCATCCAAACTAGCAATAAGATGCTCCTCCACCTATTTAAAAGAGCTTGAACTTGAAGAGAAAAAGAAAAAAAGATGGATTATAGCGAAGCTCTACTGAAACTAGGTTCCACTATTAGTATTTTGTAACTAACATGAACTATGTTAACAAATCTTAATATATAATGCAAGCTCATATGTGATCTATTGGGTATGAATAGTTTTTAGGATGAGATTAGGCTCTTTTTACATAATTTATACTTTATATTTACAACATTGAAGTTAATAGAATGGCATTACTTATCATATTGGTTATTGATTCTTTCCTTATGAGTTAAAACTATCGTATGTTGGTAGCTTAGTTTTATGTTAATAATGCTATAGTTTCCATTGGTATAATGTATTGTGATACAAAGGTCATTCACAGGTCACTAATGGCATCATTGTTATCTTTTTGAGGTTTTATTGAATGGGACTTGTGAAATTTTCAAAATAACCCATTAAGATGAATTTTAATTTATGAAATGGTTGTTAATTGGTGGGAGGATAAAATTGATAAATTCAAACATGACTTGCTAATGGTATTATATTAAAGTTTCTATTTTGTCTGAGGAACAGAGACAACTAAACTTCAAGTATGAAATAATTAATTAGTGAGTATAAGCTACTTGGAATGAGGAAAAGGAATATTTAGTATCAAGGCTTCCTAAGGGTAAGGGTCATCTGCATAAAATTAGAGGAACAAAAGTTTGAAATCATGAAATTGAGCATAAGTTAAGTCTGGATAAATAGTGGTCACATGTTTTTTATATTAGCATTAAATCTTAATTCTAGTCACTAAATTATCCCCCCCCCCCCCCCCCCACCTTTTATTATAGTAATGCATCAAATCAAAATTAATAGAGTAAAAGGAAGAGAGTTATACCTAAGCTTACTTGTGTTGAGTAGTCTTAGATGTAGATCACATGATAAAATACAATTCATGAAAACCTAAAATAAAATATGCATAAATAAATCCTTACTAAATATGAAAATATGAAATTAAAGATAATAAACTTATAGATCAAATAACAAGGAATGAAAACACATTTTCATGTAAGTGATCCATTGTGTTTTCTAGTTCAAAACTACTAACTTAGGGAGGGTGGAATGCTTGGATATTTATTCATTGAAAACTCAAAATTCACTTGAATTAATCATCATACAACTCAAGGTATTATATTATCATATAATCCCTATAGGAATTCCAATAGATCATTTTGGTGTAAGACTACTGAAAAATTAGTGCAAAATTTTGAGTCAACTACTACAGATAGAATAATATTCATCTAGTCAAAATTCTAGTGTAAACATGGTATGAAAATAATATGAATTATATTTGGTACATATACAACATAGAGAATGACATGATTTTTCAATCCTTTTACAAAAATTGGTGAAAATTAAACAACAAAGTGATTATATGACATGTAATGCCCTGAATTTCATATCTAACTATATTGATTCTAATAACTAATTGATATCAACTAAATATTTGAGTAAAAACCTAAAACACATGCCACACATGATGCCCCTATCTAATAAAAATATGTGATAATCATGTGTATAAATATAAAAAATATTTATAAATAACCACTAAAAATTATTCTATAGATTGAGCACCATTATGAGAAGTGTGAAAAACACTATTTCTGATTTATGAGATGAAAGCACACTATTTTGGATAACTACAGATTACATTATTGTCAAAATAGAATCAATCATACTATCTTAATACTAAAAATGAGTATGCATTGTGATCAGCTAAGTAATTAATGTTGGTTTTTGTATGTGTAATGTACTATTGCAGATTAGTCTCTAAAATAATACATTGTCTATGCCCCCTCTTTTGAGGTGAATTATGAAGCCTGCGCATTAACACAACTCAAAATAAAAAAAATTGTGTGTGATGTCATAAAAATAATCTGGAGTAATAAGGATACTATTAGATATCATGCCATTATATTCACAATCTAATAAAAATAGTAATATATGATAGTGTAAAACCAAGCATACATAGTGTCATGTTTAGATATATGTTAGCAATTAGGCATGCAGTGAATAAATGATCATATATTAAGTAATTGAAACTTATATAGAACTACTTAGTGAAAATGCATGATATTTATAATGACATCAAAAAACTAGGGAGATACATGATATACATCGTGGTATAATCATCTAAAAATGACACATGAGTGCTAAGGTGTTACTTGAGAACACCCATCCCTAGCTTAACCCTATACTTATCTTAAGACCTATTCAAACACTTATCTATCCTTCATGTGGCACACACACATCCTTAAACATCCCTAAATCAAACATTGACCCTCACTTTAACATGTTATCCCCTAGCGCCTCAGGTTCTACCACCTAGACACTAGCACCATAATTTGGACAACAAAACCACATGGCACTATTGTCCAAGTTTGGGTACTATTATATTTTTCCCTCCTTTTTTTACCAACATATGTCTTTGAAAATGAGAAACCACCTAGAGTCAGCCTAGACCTCTTTCTATGACCTGTACAAGCACTAGAGTAGTATATATACATGATTTTTATCCCTTTATCTACTAGATGGAAAAGATGCAAATTACACAAACAAGCTCAAAATGATTGTGCATAATCAAGGTTATAAATCCCTATTCCACCCTTATTCTAAATATAACCATATACATCATTCCTTATCTTATATTACTCAGGTTTTTTGTCTCAAACACATTTTAAACAATCAAGCCAACATTCATACTAGTTTTACTTGCACTTACACCAGATCTTAGGTGGGGATAACTACATCTTACTTGATCCCTCTTCAGAGTATTGGTATGTAGGAAACTCTCATAATATTAGGGTTTTGAGGATGCCCAACCCACCCCACTAATAACCCACTTTACTACTTGTGCCAATTGTATGCCATAAAAGCATAGAGGTTTAAGGTTTGCACATAAAATCAATAAAAATAGGTTATCTACAAAATTTTATCACTCATGCACATAGGAAAAATCTTGGTAATCCTAGACATAGGTGTACCCAAAAGTTCATAGTAGTCTGTATAGAGGACACTAGTGCCAAAATCGGGACACTACCACCACATGGCATTACTATCCAATTATGGTTATACTATCTAAGAAAGTTTTTCACACCTGGATCCTATCTACGATACTCATATCAGCCTTTATCTCTGTTTTCAATGGATAGATATCTTTTTAAAATCACTTTCCAACTAAGAACTTGATTACATTACTTATTCTTATTTTTATAAAAGTCAAACTAGGTCATTTTTTTACAAATTAGTGGTTGTATTTATTGCACATTTCTACACTGATTTATTATACTCATCCCTTTAGCAACCTAAAATTTACATATATTAAGTGATAAATAGTAAAAACATTTGGTGAAACTAACTTAAAATATTATAAAATGCTAACCCTTAATAGCCCTAAGGTTTATGTTTCCATCCTTTTAAAACCCACACTTAGATTTCAGATCCTTATATCTTTTTATTTGTATTTCATACAATCATGATAATAATGACATATGAAGTTTATCAGTTTTTAATACAAAGTTTTCTAGATTATTTTGCATGCTTATTTCCTTTCATTTGGAATGAATTAAAATATGGCATAAACACATATGTACATGATGCTTTATATCAATTAAAATGTATCTCATATTTCATTCTATCTCTAACATGTTATTGTTCTTTGTTGTGGAATTTAATTAAGAAAAAAATCTTTACATACATAGAGGATAAATTAAAATATATTTTATTGGAATTAATCCATAATTTTAATACACTAACAACCATGTTTCAAGTTTTAATGTCATATCTTATGCACAAGAAAGAATCTCCTTCTTCTACTTATCTCTATGAGGGTGATAGCTAATTTCCCTCTAACTAGGTCCATACTATCACTCTTCCACAGGATGATTCATCCTATATTATTATTACTAGTAACCATAATCATCCTATCCATGCCTCCACCTCTCCCCTATAGGGTGTGTGCCTACATGTTCAATTAAAAGTAACCAGGGTTTACACTTATGAGACTCTAAGGGATCAAATTATCAGTATGAGCAAACTAATATCAAAATTATAGAATCAAAATAAATTATTAAGTGAAAAGGTCACATTATTGGGAAATTAAATTACATGTATAAATTCTTTATATTATTTTATTTTTCATCATGTATATGCATCTACATGAAGCTAAGTTGTGTCTATCACTCTTTCATATCCAAATCATAAAGTACAATATGAGAAATATAATCAAGATCAAAATAATATACAAGATAGGAATTGAGACACTCTCCCTCCACTTAATAATTAAAAGCTTATTGTCAATAAGGTTGATATTTTATAGAGATTCAAAGATAGACTTCAAGAACATCCCCGTGATCATGCACATGTTTAAAAAGCATAATGTAAATAAATAACAAATCAAATAATGGTCAATATTCTACTCCCCTAGATAAAAATATTATTACACCTACTTTGGGGTCAACACAGCTGATACAATAACCTATTTTAATTTGGATACTTGATTAGAAACTACACCTCATATGGCTAGTTCTTCTTCTCTAGATGTATAATACCTTATGCATGAGATTGATTCTATGCAGGCTAAGGTGTTACATCTTGATCATGGAGCTACTAGGCCATCACATGCATTGGATTTTCATGTTCTTTTAGATACACCTTTAGTACATCATATAAAGACAAATCTTTTGCCACCCAAATTCATGGAACCTAAGATTACCTTGTATGATGGTAAGGGTGAGCCAGAGCACCACCTATGAGATTTCCACATAACATGTTTGGACTACATGTCCAATGATTAGATCCTTACTAATTTATTCCCATGTAGTCTAAAGGACTACTCCTTAAACTAGTTCTATAATATTTTGAATCATTCTATCACCACATTTAATCCATTGGAAGATATGTTTTTAACACACTTTTTAATTAACATCAGTGATAATATCTCATATGCTCAAGTAACACAACCACAACAAAAATACAATGAACCTATTGTAGAATATGTCTTTTGATATAAAATGATATTGGCATAGATGACTAGCCCCATGGTAGATAAATAACTCCAAAACATATTCAAATAGAGCTTACTACCAACATTTCATGAAGCTTTCTTGTTCAAGAAGTTTCTAACATTCACAGATTTATACCACATAGTGAAAGAAAGGGAACTCAAGCCTCTCTCTATGGTAAAATTAAAATATAGAAGTGGATTAGAATAAAATTCTAAGAGTTATAATAAGCCTCTTAAAAATTAAGGGCCATTGAAAAAAGAGTGATCCAAAGGCCACAGTTAATGCAGCTTCAGATCCATCTCCTCACTTGGTTTTATCTACTCCTCCACAAATATTTGTCACCAACCTTCCAAAATCACTAACACATGTTTTACAATATTTCCTAGAATTTAATGTCTTATCTCTCCCTCTCATAAAAGAGGTTGATACAAAATGACATATTCTAAAGAGTTATGATTCCAATGCATTTTTTAACTATCATAGAGCACCAAGCCATACTACAAACTGATACATCACCTTGAAACATAAGATATAAGATTTGATAGAGGCCAACATCACTGATGTGGGAATACCCATAGAGGCACCCAAAATTAAAAAATGGAAGCTAAGGCATTGAAAATATTATCAGATTAGTTCTGAAGCATATAGATAATGAGATAGGGGTACTTCAAGTTTCACTATGTGTACTAGGGATATCCACCACATGCATCATATCACCCTACTATAGAGGATGCACAACCCTACATAAAATCATTGGTGTTTATAATACTATAGTACCAGCTAGACCCATCACCACCTTCTTAGAGTAGGATATTTTTTATGATGACTTAAATTTATATGCACTCTTTGTATGAACTTACATTGATTATCATCCTATTAAGAGTGTTATGGTTGTGTAATCACCTAAAAGTGGTATTTGAGTGACAAGAGTGCTACTTGAGCCTACCTATTCATAGATTAGATCTAGACCTATCATAGAGCCTATTATGACACTTTTCTAGCCTTTGTGTGGGCCAAAAGCATCCCTAATCAACTTAAACATGGTCTTAAACCCCCATTTCCTAATCTTAGCCCTTCATACCCAACATTATACTAGCTAGACATTAGCACCACATTAAGGACACTAGGTCCACATGGAGCTAGTATCTCCAAAATGTCACCTATGTCCTTTACCCTTTATTTACTAAATGAATATATTTTCAAATTTAAACCCCTCCTAAGGTTGGTCTAGCATCTTTTATTATTTGCAGATATAGAAGAACACTATAAATATGTTACTTTTAGCACTTTATCCACTAGATGGAAATAAAATGTAAAATACCTATCCAAACATGAGATAAGTTGACCAAAATCAAGGTTATTAATTCTTATTTTTTCCTTCTTTTGCATACTACCATCTATAGCTTCCCTTTGCTCAGATTTTCCAAATTTCCAATCTCAAACACACTCAAGGCACTCAAGGACATGATCATTCTAGTATCACTTGCACTTGTAGCAACACTTAAGTTGGGAGAACTAAATTGGGATCAAACCCTCCTTAGAGTATTGTTGTGTAGGTAGCTCTCTTCATAATGGGGTGTTAAGATTGTCCAACCTATCCTACTAACAAACACACATTTTAGGTCATGTCTTACGTGTAAGTAGGATTAGGGTTTACATGATAAATCAAATATTACAGACATAATACAGAGTTTCAAGCTTCATGCATGTCGAAATAAAAACCAAAACCATAGACATAATTGCACCCAAAAGTTTGGGACAATCTTGCACAAAAGACATTAGTTCCATTATCAAGACACTAGAGCCACATGGTGCCTCTATCTAAATGTGGTGCTACTATATAGGAGGGGTTCTAATATAAAGATCCAGTTTATGATACTTAGACCTATTACAATCTCAGTTTTCAATACTCATATCATTTGTATTAGATTGTTTCTAGATAAATATTTATTTGCACATATTTATTACTATTTTTAGAAATTTAAAACTAGTCAATTCTATAACAAATCAGTGGTTATTTTATGAATATTATTTCCTTGATTTAGACTACTCAACTCTTTAATCAAACATAGGATTTAAATTAAACTAAAATCTAAAAGGTTAAAACATTTGGTGAAACTAACTTACTTTGAACATTGCTCAAACCTAACCCTAGATGCTCTTAGAATTTGTATCCTTTTTATATCTATCATCATATTTTAGTTCCAAAATTTTAGATTTGTTTCAATTTTTGTTTTTTACAATCTTTCTTAGATTAAAATTCTTTAAAGGTTCAAAATATACAACTTATTTTCCTACTTCCCAAGCCACAATAGTAGAATCTAACAATCAATTTTATGAGACCGATAATAAATAATTACAATATTTTATGTCCAAACATGTGGATATACAAGATGACCTCATCACTATTATTCAGGAAGAGACACAAAAATCAAACAATGGTCCATCTTCAAATCCCCTAGATAATAACTTTGTTACACCTACAATGGGGCAAACTCAACTATCACAACCTACAATTCTAATTCAAAACAATTTAGTGATAGTTACACCTCTTGTGGATATTTCCTCTATTCTAGATGTACAATCCCTTATACACTAGGTTCATAATCTGAAGGCTAAGGTGTTACATATTGATAAGGGGGCCACTATGCCATCACATGTATTGTATTATAATATGCTCTTGCATGCACCTTTGTCACACCACATAGTTTAAACTTCCTTACCATCTAGATTCATGGCACCTAATCTTACATTATATGATGGTAAGGGTGACCCAAAGCATCATCTTAGAGATTTTCATGCATCACATTTAGATTGTATCCATTGATTGGATTCTATCTAAGTTGTTTCCATGTAGTTTAAGGTATTATGCCCTCTAATATCTTTATGAATTACCAAATCAATCTATCACAACATTCAATCATTTGGTAGACATGTTTTAACACAATTCTCCATAAATATCAATGACAAGATCTCATATGCCCAAGTTGCATAATTGAAACAAAATTCAAATGAACCTATCATAGAATACATCTTATGATGCAAGACTATATTAGATAAATTAACTATCCCCATGATAGATAAATAGCTTTAGGACATCTTCAAATAGAGTCTTTTACCAGCATTACATGAAACTATCATGTTTAATAAGTTTATTACATTCATAGATTTGTGCCACATAGTAAAAGAAAGAGAGGTCAAGATTTTATCAATGGGAAAAATAAAGTATACCAATGGATCTAAATCAATTGTTAAGAGTTCAAATAAGCCTCCATATAAGGTAAATGACACCAATAATAAGAGTGATCAAAATCCCATAGTTAATGTAGCTTTAGATCCATCTCCTAAATTTGTTTTCATCTATTCCTCAATGTTGAATCTTCTCCAAAATCCCAAATTCACCAGCATAGGTTTTACAATAGCTCTTGGAATGTAATGTCATATCTCTCCATCCCATTAAATAGGTCAATATGACATGGTATCTTCCAAATAAGTATGATTCCAATGCATTTTACAAGTATCAGAGAACACTAGGCCATACAACAAATAAATGCTTAAGCCTAAAACATGAGATACAAGATTTGATTGAGGCTAACATTATCTATGTGGAAACACCCATAGAGGCACTAAAAGTACAATAAATGGAAGCTAAGGTATTAAATATATTCTCAAATCCATTTCCAAATCACATAAAAAATGACGTATGGAGCACATCAGATGTTCACTATACATATTAGGCACATCCACCACTAACTTCATATCATACTATTATAGAGGAGGCACACCCATTGCACAACATCATTATCATGTACCATACTATAGTTATAGATAGACCAATCATCACCTTCTCATAGTTGGAGATTGTTGATGATGATATATATTCACATGCACTCTTTATATGAGCATATATAGATCATCATATCTAAAGTGTTATGGTTGATGACAGGTCAAGCACTATCATGTGCACTATGACACTTTTACAACATTTGGGGTATTCAGAGTAGTATATATTCCCCATAGATATCGTTATTAGTGGTTTTAGTGGTCATGCTCAAAGTTCCATGGGGGATATTATGCTTCCATTATAAGTTGGACCAACACATTTAACCACTCAGTTCTTATTTGTACCTAGTGCAGGTATGTTTGATATATTATTTGGTAAGCCATGATTATAATATCTAAAAGAGCCATATGATACATAGTGAAAAGATGACTAGAATACATACATGTAAAATATGTGGTCAAAGCTAAGGGTCTTCCCTATGAATATATTCTTCTTATTACACAAGTAGTCACTTCACAGTCACCAGTTACACTTTCAACACACTTACCAGATATAACACAATCATCAGTTATAGTTCAAGGCATAGTTCCCTATTTATAAATTATAGAGTTTAGTATATCCACTAGTGCAGGTGAGGTCTACTCCTATAATATAAAAATTTATGCATACCCTCCCACAAAGACCATTATTAGAGAGACCACTACATTAGACATATGTCACATATTCTAGAGGGCCTTCCTCCAATCACTTCTTACCAAGACTATTTTTATTAGATTATTAGGGTTCCTTCTACAAAATGGGTTCCTAAGACCCATATAATTCACATGACACAACATTCAGTGTCATAGATTCCTAACACCACTAAACAAATATATACAGATACATATTACTCAATACAATAGGTTATGGGATCATAGTTTCCCTTTCACATAGCATGCATGATCATAGTTCTCCTATTTGACATAGGTCATAGTGATATTGAGTCTTCTATGAGACTCATCGGTTAGTATGGTTTCTCTTTTCTTTTACATACTTTCCCTATATTTTTCTTCTTGTACATAGTTCATTTTCATGTTGTTTGTACATAGCTTATATCTAGAAAATTAAAAAACAATATAACATGTCAAAAAAAATCATTAATATATTACTTAAAAAACACAAATTTATAGATTATATGCATGGTTATGTTTGCATTTCTTATATTTATCAAACACTACATATGCTAGCTATCTTAGTATAGTTAGTTTTATCATACTACATGCTTCACTTGTTCTTATCAAGTGCTTGCAAATTGCACATAGGACTTAAGTGCACCACACTGATCTAGGCTTACTATCATCTACCTATTGGGGGCATATACACTAATTCATGGTTATTCATGTGATACATTCACCCACTCGGGGAGATACTATACATAATTTTTATTAGCAAGTTCTATCCTTACATTCTCTACATTCCAATTTTAGCATTATTATATCTTGATATTGATCATTGCTACTTATATTTTTTGCTAATTGTTACTAATTTAGACTCAACATATATACATCCTAACTCTTACATAGATTTATATTACATTCATGCATGATTTCATTTCTAGCTTTCATAGTTTAAACTTGATTGTATTTCTATGCTTCTTCTATTTGATGGCATTTAAATATGCCATTGTTCTTTGGATCTACACCACTTCTTTTCTTAGTATGTATCCCTCAGACTTGTGCCCATGTATTTTGTGTATGATTTCTTAATTTTGCATGTAGATATTTGAACATGTCCTTCTATGTTGTGCTAATCCAACTTTATTATTGTTTGCATGTGTGGACATTTAAACATGTCCTTGTATGCCTCATGTTCTCAAATTTAGTGACATGTGCTCATGTCCCTTGTATTGTGGCCCTTTGGCCTATTTTACCTGCCAAATGCTTTTGTATGTATTTTTTTGTATGAATCATGGCCATGACACAAGTAAACACATGGAAAAATAATGACTAAGAAAGTAGCACAATGACATAGATTTCAGACCAAACAGACATTAGCACCAAAATAGGGATACCATTACCACATGACACTATTGTCCAAGATGTGATGATACTATCTAGTAGCTTTAGTTTCAAGATAACTCAAATTGGCCAAAATAGTATAGTATGTACATTATAAGTTTGCATAGATCCAATTACAGGTTTGATAGTTAAACTAAATTTTTACTCATATTTACATTAGCTCAGCTCAAATTCATTTGATAAAATTTGGGGCATCATACATGACATAATCATTCCCATAATTAGTTCAAATACTTAGATACAATAGTTACAACTTAGTCCATAATTAATATACTCATATATCAAATTGGGGGCATATGCATGGCACATTATTTTCATATGCTCAATTACAAACTATTTGATCAAATGGAATGACAAATTCCATGTCATTTTCTATGATGTATACACTTGACATCACATTTAAAGTTGTAAATAGTTTCATGCCTTACTCCATCTATAGTGATTATCATTCCCAAGTGGCCCAGAGCCACCTAATATACCTGAATGACCATAGAGCCAACATACACAGTTAGATATACTCAAACATTTCTAGTCCTTTACACAATTGAGTTTAAAATGCATCTAGTACACATGGGTGGGAAATGATGGAATCATAGCCTAATTTTTCTAAGCCACCCACAAGAGAGGGTTTGACATAATTTCCATCTAATAAAATCTATTTATTGATATTTTTATGCCAAATTATCAAAATACCTTATGCTCTAAAGGATACCCATAATATTTTTTGAGAAAAAGATTTAAAAGTCACCTAACTACATTTTTCTAAAACCCAAGTATAAATTAGAGATTTGGGTGCAGTTTGAAACTTTGCAAAGTTATAAAGTGCACCCAAACCTCTACTTTCCTGCTTACCCAATACTAGAAGAAATTAGAACTCATATTGTACTTTGAAAATTTTCAAGTTGAAAAATGCAATAAAGACTTTATTTTACACTCTTATTTGATACCAGTGAGAATCAAAACTCTATTTATACTTTACAACTTTGCAAGGTTGTAAAGTATAACTCAAAATCTACTTTCCACCATTTTCCACTACTCTATGGGAATCAAAACTCTTGATACACTTTGTAACTCTGCAAAGTTTCAAAGTGTAACTGAGATCTCACTACTTACCTCCAAGGAATTTCCCACCTCTAATAAACCCACTAACTAAAAGCAGAGATTACAAATCAAAACACAATTTTATAACTTGAAAAATTGTAAAATAACTCTGATGACCTTATTTTCCTTCATTCATCTAACTACCACCATGCTTAGCATTAACTGCATCGTTTGGTATATAATTAAGTTTGTTTACATCATTATCACTATTGAAAACCAAATTTTATGCTCCACTACCAAGAGAGATCATGAACAAGACCCCCAAGATAAATAACATCAATTTTATTCACTACTATTGTCAAGCAACACAAATGCCATGGACCGGATCTACCATTTCCTACCCCCACATGTGCATTCATGATATTTTTCTAAGTCACCCACATTTATTTCAATCGATTCCATTACTCTTTTAGTAAACCTTAGGTTTTCTATGATAGATTTTATGTTTTTTCTTAGAATCATGAAAAATATCATCATTGTTCATCATTTCTAGTTTTACATCCATATGTTGAAATCTTCCTATTAAATTTTTTAATATTCTTGTGATTTCATTAGATCTTTAAAAGAAATCTAGGGCTTTTATCAAATTTAATAAAATTTAGAATATTCCTAAAAGATCCCTTACATAAATCCCTTCTACCTTCTCAAGATCAAACCCCATAGAGATTTTAGTTGTTGAAACACATAAAAACCTTGGTGGAGATTCCCCTTACTTAACAACTCCAAGTTCTCGTTGGAAGTCCGAATTTCCTCTACAACCCATTTTCCCATCAAACATTTTATCAAACTTTGAAAGTGAAATTGAAAGTCAAAACTCCATCAAAAATTTTGTTCAGACTTTACAGCTAAAATTTCACATTATAACTCCACCATATTTTTTAAATGAAAAAGCATAACAAAAAACTACCAGGTTCAAAGCAAAAAAATAACCTATAATTACAAGCCCAAACCCTAAAAAACTATATAGTTGGTTGCACCCATTTTCCCAATGAACATGTTTAGAAAGGAGATGAAGTTCAAGTCAAAGGGATCTAATATCCCAACTAGCTTGGATTCAAACACCAATGAGATAACTGACACATATCTAAGTCACATAGACCTAATAGACTTCTAAAATAGAGTAAATGTAGAATTCAAGAATGACTAGATTTAGATAATATATGATAGTGGTTTTCCCTATGCTATAGCCTTCTCACTTTCAATACAAATCCATTAAATTATGTTCACCATGGCTAAACACTATGATGCTGAGAAGAAGGAAGTAGTGAATGATAAAGGAGAAAAGATTCTGAATCTTGATCTTGATTTCATTGATACTATGTTCTTGATCCCAGAATCTGAAAGCTACATAGATATTACCCCTAATTCATCCAAAACATTCTATGAATATAATAATGTATCCTATCTATGGGTTTTCAAAAAATAGTGGTTAAGAACTACTAGACCTATAGCCACAATAATGCTTAAAATCTTGGCCAGGATAGACTTCAAGGATGAAGTAAGGGATATCATTATACTCTTGCATACAGTTACAAGGAACTCAAATGCAAATAATTATCAAGATTAAATGTACTAGTATATCTAGTTAATCCATTATAAAAAATAATACATTCACTAATGATTGAAATGACTTTGAGAGCTCTTGATGCTAGACTCTTCTATGATGTGACTAGTTTTTATTACCAGTATAGTGGGTGCCACATATTCCCACATTATTTTTTATGAATATTACTAGGAAAATATGCAAGATGAAGAGGAATTTAGGTTAATATATTATTCTAGAATGACCCTGGAAAAAATTAAAACCTATGATATGGTACTAGCCCTTGAAGATTTGAAAGATGAGGAACATCTAGTTAATAGGGTGTATTATGATAATTAAATCTATCTCCAACCTCTTCCCCACATCTAGTGGTCTACACCTGAATCCTTCTCCTTGTTACAAAGTAATACCATAGTTTCCATTTCAATCTAGAAAGGATGATATTGCATGCATATTCCCTGTTTTCTTGAAACATAACTGAGTGTAAGGATTTGTAAACTTCCTCTCTCAAAAGAGTGATTTTTTTATAAATATGGGTTTCCTATGTAGCCCATTGATATTTTTTATGTTAGATAAATTATTTTGCCTTTAAATAATTGATCTAAATGTTGTAACCTAGACAATGATAATAGACTAAAGTTTTGCCTTCCTTGTATTGTGTTATCTTTATGTATGTATGGTTATTTATTAAATTTTTGAATGTTATAAGTCTTATTTCAGTCATATAGATTCATTTGTGGTATTATTTCTACCCTTTTTAAAAAAAATTGATGAAAAATAAATAACTCTTTTCCTTATATGGTAAATGCCCAATATTACCTTTAATCTCATTTTTAATAAGATTATGCTTCAATAAATTTTAGTATATCAAATATTCAACTTTGTTCAATCAAAGCAAGCATTAATTTTTAGTATAACTATTTGGTGCAATCACCATTTTTCTAGTTTTAAAACTCATTCTAAAACTCTTTTCCTTAGAATCCAAAACCTTAGTTAGGAGTAAGATCATTAAGAAGCAGTAGTTTGATGTGAACTAGTCATATACTAGCTACAATAAGCTTAGTGAAAGGAAGTAAACCTTATTCAAAGGTTCACATCAATTTTCCAAGGTCCCAAAGCTTAGAGGTGATCCTATTGTGTCATTATATTTCCCATGTACTATAACTCATTCTACTCATAATACTACAAATATAAAGATGGGTGCAAAATCTAATTGATAACAGTTTTTGGCATGCACAATGGGAACCAAATATCATAGCTAAGAGATTGGAGTGATTATCAAGAATCATTGTGTGAGATTTATACACATTTAAAGAGCTTTTGGTGATTTCATTGGCTTACAAATTTAGGAAATCCAAGTTTACATATGCTAAAGATACAAACAAGATCAATAAATAAATAAAAATAAATAAAGATCAGGTAAGAGGACTGACTTTCAAGAACTATCATTTCCATATAAAAATAAATAAAGATCAGTTATACCTTATACTTTAATAAATCCTAAAAATATGTTTGCATCTCCCATAAATACCCATAGTTATTTCATACCTTCCATTATGGCCCTCAAAAATTAGAATTTCATAGAATTCAATGGAGGTAGCCTACTTATGTTGGCCTAGTATGATGATATTTTCCATACCCATTGAACACATTTAGGATGTTGCTAACATCAATTTAATTCATAATATAGTATAAGAAAATGTTTCTATCACACTTATTACCTCCTCATTTAAGGGTAAAGCCTTAAAGTGGTACAAAATTTTACTTCTCAATTCTATCCATGTTTGGGATGATGTAGAGTCTTCCTGATGCATGTAGTTTGAGGATAAGAGTGACCGCCTCACACTAGTTGAACAACTAGCCACTATTAAATAGGCTCTTCATGAGTTCATGAGTGGTTTTAATTTCTAATTTTAAGAGACGTGGAATATAATCTTGGTGTTGGTCAATCCAACCCCGAAATATGTTTTTTTATATTATTTGAGATCTTTAAATAGTGATATAGCTATTATGATTTAGTCAATGGGTGGCACCACACTCCCCAATGGTTATGACATAGAAATAAGAGCTAAAAATTGTCTCATTCAAGTTAGAAAAATTTCTCCTTAGCCTCTAATGCCATCGTTTCTAGAGTTGCCTCCCATGTAACCCATTATAACCCAAATTTGCACCACAAAAAATGCACTAGATTTTTCTCTTTCCCCTTTTGATTATTTTTATAATGTTAAATATTTGCTTAAAAGCTTTGGCAATGAGCTGGTAGCTATGAAAGTCAACAATATCAAAATTAGAGGCCTTATCAACCAACTAACTAAACATGTCAACATAATAGGCATCTATACCAAGGTAGCTTATAACCCAAAATCAAACCATGTAAGCAAATCCCCTAAATATCTAAGTACTTTTGAAGCCATTGTCCCTATTCAGAATAACTTGGTTTAGGAATACAAGTGGTGATATCCTTATGATCAATCGCGTAACCAAAATTATTTCCATCATGGGGTCATTAGTCAATACTTGATGATAGAAATCATATCAAACCCCTAAGGATAACAAGAGGAAGTTACTTCTCAATAAGAAGATGCACAACTGCCTACTCAAAATGAGACCACTCTTGTGAATTGGTAAGAGGAGGATTTATGTGGCATGAATCAAGGGGAAGCAATAACCAATGGTGGTAGTTTAGTGGTAGAAAATGCATGATCTAAGAAAAGGTCAATATGAGGTGGTCAACCCTCCAACATTGACTAGGTTAAAAAATTTAGAGTTATACAAGAGGTTCCAAAAAGCAACATAGTTCAAAAACCACCCAATATGTTGATGGACCAACCAAAGTCAAAATTGTTAGCCCCAAATATCATGAAAGAAGTTGTATCTCTTACAAAGTCACCCACATAGGTTGGTAACATTCTTTTTAGTATTTTAGAATAAATGAAGAAGTCTAACTTGAATGTTACCATGTGGGAAGCACTGTCTATCTCAACACAAAGGGACTTACTTCAGGAAACTCTAAAAAACTTCAAACTAATAGATAAAGTCTCAGCTAAGGGACCTACTACTATCGTTAAATTATGTCAACCTAAAATGAAAACTAAATCAAGTAAAAATATTAAACCTCCCCATTTTTAATTTTTTCCATAACTACATGGTAGACTTTAGGACTAGCAGTTATGTTATGCCCAATAAAATAGTGGATGCTCTGGTTATTAAATGCATGCCTATCATAAAAGGCATGGTTAAATTAGATGGGACTATTATCCAAATAGTTAAGACTCTTTTTATTAAATACATGCCTATCATGAAAGGTTTAAACCTTACCATCCATGCATATCCAAGCTTATCTATATCCCAAGATATCTCATTTATTGACCTAGACCCTATTTTACTATTTGCCTTTCCCAAGACTTCACTATAAAAATGGGAGGGTACCTATCCAATGATTGGTCCCATATGTTGACCAGGACAAGATATGAGACTATAGTGATAATAAGAGCTGAGCCAATTGCTAAAGACCACATTGAACCATATAATCCTATCCCTATGGATATTAATTTTGCATTTCAAGATCATGAGGAGGAACTTGACCATGAGGTTGCAACACTCAAGGAATAAATCTTAGACACTCATCTGGATGAATGGGGATCAACTCATTAGTTGGATCCTTATGATTAGGTAAAATAAATAGGGTTGGGTATGTATTATATTCATGAAGATGATAAAATCATCCCAAATATTTTGAAACTATTTGATGATGATAAGGGAATGTGGAAATTATACTTCAATGGCTTAAGGAGCAAGAATGGTGTAGATGCATGTGTTTTTTATCTCTCCCCAAAAGGAGAGTTATTTTTATTCTTTTAGTGTTCAATTCAACTGCACTAATAATGTGGCTAAATATGAAGCATTGATTTGAGGTATATATTTAGCCAAAGAAAGGGTAATACAATCACTACAAGTGTTTAATGAAAGTGAACTAATTATTCACCAAGTAAGATCAAAAGTCACAACTAAGAATAATTTGTTGAGATATTAAAACATGAGGTTTGGGACATGTTGGAAGATTTTATCGCCTTAAACATTCAAGCAATACCAAGATCATAGAATAATAATGTTGATTGCATGGATTTAGTAGGTTCTCAATATAATCTACCTAAAGATATTAATAAGGATAACAACCAACATGTAAAACTAATAGTGAGACCATATGTTCCTGACAATGTAAACAACTAGCAAGTTTTTAATAGCGATCATCAAATTGTTAATTTTCTACGAGATGAGGTTAAATCTCAGGAAAAAAATAGTCAAGGCTCCAAGGGAAATATGGGGATCAATAATTTAATTGAATACTAACAAGTTTCCCATGGGTCTTGTTATTTTATAAGGTATCTTCAACTCTGATGATCAGATGAAGGGTAACAAGAAAAATCTCATGATCAAGGAAAAAGACTATGAGCTAGTAGTCATCTTAGAAGGCAAAGCATTGAAGATCGTAAAGGTATGTAACATTTATAAAAAGTAAAATTTTATTAGATTGTGTTAATAATTTGATGATAACCTCACTTAGAGTTATAAATATGTAAGGGGTTTTGACCCTAACTTAGCCCAACACACAATAGAACTTGACCCATA
This sequence comes from Torreya grandis, assembly GCA_037957365.1. Lineage (NCBI taxonomy): Eukaryota > Viridiplantae > Streptophyta > Pinopsida > Cupressales > Taxaceae > Torreya > Torreya grandis. The sequence goes on from JARHVA010000977.1 coordinate 263,209, forward strand.
TACTAAGCATGTTAGACAAAAAGAGATACCAATAAATCACAAAATAAATACCTTGATGAAGAGTGATTTATCCAATATGATATAATATAACATCATTTTCCCTATCAAACACTCATATTAGGTTACTAACTTGGTCCTTGTTAGGAAAAAGAATGGAAAAATTAGGCTTTGTGAAGATTTTCGAGACCTAAAAAATGCATCCTTGAAGGATCATTATCCTTTTCCACCCATGGAACAAACCATTCAAACTATATCTAAATCTAAATTTTTTTCCCTTCTAGATGGTTATTCTCAATATAGCCAATTCCTAGTTTATAAATTTGACTAATTTAATACCACTTTCACTGTCAAATGACTACCTTCCTACAGACTGAAAAATACCTATATGATCTCTAGTAGCCCAATAAGAGGTACTTTAGACTCAAATATATTCCTTATGATCTTGATTATGGGATTTTTTTTGTCAAGATATTAATGCAATTATGTTGAGGTGCATTTAGTACGATCGAATTCTCAAGGTACTCGAGGAGTTTCATAATGGCTCATCAGGTGGCCATTTCTCTACAAGGACCACTACCATAAAAATAATGAGGGTAGGCTACTATTGGCTTGACATATTCAAAGATGATAATAAATTGGTGTGGAGCTATTAGAAATATGCCTACTTTTCAAGCAAGTAAAAATTAGCAGCTCTCCCTCTCAAACCAGTCTAAGTTGACTAGCCATTTGCTTGGTGGGGATTGGATTTCATTTTCATAACCAATCCACCATCAAGTACCAACCACAAATGGGTCCTTATAGAAATTAATTATTTCACTAGATGGACTAAATCATTTGCATTGAAATACGCTATAGAAGCATCTATTCTAGAATTCATGGATGACATTGTCATTAGATTTGGTGTTTCTTACACCATTATCTTAGACAATGCCAAAGCTTTTGTGTGCTCAGGTGAGTGAATGGGTGATGAGAAAGAATTTGACTAGTTTATGACTACTTTCACTATCAAACGACTACCTTCCTATAGACTGGCAAATACCTATATGAGCTCTAGTATCCCAATAAGAGGTCCTTCAGAATCCAATATATTCCTTATGATCTTTTTTATGGGATTTTTGGGTAAATATATTAATTCAATTATGTTGAGGTGCATTTAGTATGATCAAATTCTCAAGGTACTCAAGGAGTTTCATAATGGATCATCAGGTGGCCATTTCTCTGCAAGGACAACTACCTTAAAAATAATGAGGGCAAGATACTCTTGGCTTGACATATTCAAAGATGAGAAAAAATGGGTGTGGAGATATAGAAATATTCCTAATTTTCAAGCAAGCAAAAATTAGCAACTCTCCCTCCCAAACCAATCTGAGCTGACTAGCCATTTGCTTGGTGGGGGTTGGATTTCATTTGCATAACCAATCCACCATCAAGTACCAACCACAAATGGGTCCTTACATAAAATAATTATTTCACTTGATGGAATAAATCATTTGCATTGAAATATGCTATAGAAGCATCTATTCTAGAATTCATGGATGACATTGTCATTAGATTTGGTGTTTCTTACACCATTATCTCAGACAATGCCAAAGCTTTTGTGGGCTTAGGTGAGTGAATGGGTGATGAGAAATAATGCATAATTGAATAATTTTCCTAATTATTACATTCAAGGTAATTTCCTGGTCTAATATACCAACAAAAATATCATAAGCATTATTAAAAGGACAATGGAGGATAACGAAAGGGCATGGCACACTAAGTTGAAATCATCACTTTGGCTTGACAAGATCACACCCAAAATATCCATTGAAAGTTATCCATTCATGTTGGTTTATGGAAGGGAAGTGAGACTTATACTATCAATAGAGTTACCATCTCTAGAAATTAATCATCAACTAGAGTTAAATAAAAATGATATAATGACCATGTGGTTGGTACAACTCATGGAGCTAGAATAAGTCGGGAACTAGTCAATGCAAGTTATAGAAACAAATCAAAGTTAAGTGAAGAGGAATTTTGATAATAAATCATTTGAATTTTTTTTTAATGAAGTAGATATGGTTCTCAAATGGGATTCTAAAAGAGCCAAGTCAGGTAAGTATATAAAGTTTGATGTAATATGGAGTGGTCCATACATCACAACTCAATCCAAAGGAGCCAATGCATTCTAGTTATCCAGGCTTGAAGGATCAAAGCTTCCCATCCCAGTCAATGGGATATACCTCAAACCATGAATTTAAGGTTTTAATTCTTACCAAACATTATTTATGTTAGGCTTACTTGGTTTCCCAAACTAAGTTCCTTTCACACAATTTGTAACTCATTAAGAGTTTTGTTTCTTTAGTTTGTTTTTCTTATTTTGTTTTTCCCTATTTTATTCCTTGTTTTAGGCAATTCCCAATTTTGTTTCTTCTCAAAGTAGAATGTCTTAATAAATGAATCCATGCCCAATGGACTAGAAGGCTACAAGAAAATAATTTATTAGTATCCAATCACCTTACAGAGGTTGTAAAAAATGTTGATATTTTTTGTGCTAAAAATATCAAAACACCTTATGCCCTAAGGGAGACCCATAATATTTTTTTAGAAAAATATTTAAAAGTGACCTAAATGCCTTTTTTAAATACCCAAGAAAAAATTAGATAGTTGGGTGTAGTTTGAAAATTTTCAAAGTTGTAAAGTGTACCCAAACCTCCACTTTCCTTCTTACCCAATGCCTAGCAAAAATTAGAACTCACATTGTACTTTACAACTTTGAAAGTTGTAAAATTCAATTAGGAATATGATTTCCATTATTACTTGATATCAATGGGAATCAAAAATTTGGTTAGACTTTATAACTTTGCAAAATTGCAAAGTGCAACATGAACTCCACTTTCCACCATTTTCCACTACCCTGCAGGAATCAGAACTCTTGATATACTTTAAAACTTTACAAAGTCACAAAGTGTAATCAAGATCTCGATACCTCACTCCAAGGTATTTTTATCCTCCAATAAACCCACACAATGGAAAGTGGAGATTAAAAATCAAAACATAATTTTGCAACTTGTAAAATTGTAAATAATTCCAATGACTTGATTTTTTGTCATTCATCCAACTACCATTGTGCTTAACATTATTTTCATAGTTTGGTATATAATTAGGAATTTTACATAATTATCACTATTACAAACCAAAGTTTAAGTTTTGCTTCCAAGTGAGATCATGAACTAGACCCCTAGAGTGAACAATGTCAATTTCATTCATCATCATTGTCAAGCAATGCAAATGCCACACACCAGATCCACCATTACCAAGCCATACACGTGCATTCACTATATTTTTTTAAGTCACCCACATTTATTTCAATCACTTCCATTATTATTTCAATAAATCTTAGGTTTTATGTGCTATATTTTAGGAATTTTTCTCAGAATCACAAAAAAGCATCATCATTGCTCATAATTTCTAGTTTCACATCCATATGTTGAAATCTTCCTATTAAATTTGTCAAAACTATTGTTATTCCATTATATATTTATAATAAATCTATGGATTTTATCAAATTTAATAAAATCTATAATATTCCCAAAATATCCATACATAAATCACTTCTACCTTTTGAATATCAAACCCCATGGAGATTTTAGTTGTCGAAACACATAAAAAACCCGACAAAGATTCCCCTTGATTTAACAACTCTGAGTTCTGATCATAAGTTTGACTTACCTAACCACTTTTCTATTGTATTATGCTTTTGTCTACTATATTATAATCATGTTTGAGAAATAACTAGGAAGGACAAAAAAATTTTGATGTTGTAATATCAAAATTAGCAAATTAGAGAGCATACTTTGTGTAGTTCCCCACATATTCATACATTATATTTGGTTTTTTTAGTGGGTTTCGTTACACCCTCCCTATGTATGTAAGTGATAAATGGTCCTTAATGGAACTGGTGAGACAACTAATGGAAACTCACAAGTTTTTATCAAGTAGTCATAAGATAGGTATCTAATTCCCTATCAGTATAGAGAGATACATGTGCCCTTATCTATCAAAGACCAAATATGTGAATGAAAAGATGATCCAAAAGACCTTAATAGCTCTTGATGCTAGACCCTTATATGATGTGATTGGTTTTGTTATTAGTATAATGGGTACCACATATTCCTACATTCCTTTTTATGAATATTACTGGGAAGATATGCAAGATGAAGAGAAAGTTAGGTTAAGAGATTATTCTAGATTGACCCTATAAAAATCAAAACCTATGATATGGAACTAGTCCATGAATATTTGAAATATGAGGGTCACTTAGTTGATAAGATGTACTATGATATTCAAATCTATCTCTAGCCTCTTCCCCAATTTTTGTGGTCTACACCTGAATCCTTCTCCTTGTTAGATAGGACTACCATGGTTATAAATAGAACATTAAATTGGTTAAGGATCAAGGGGGTCAAAATAACCAAGGAGACCTTGAATATCATAGACAGGCTCAGAGAAGTAAAGGATAAGTATGTATTGGCAATAGTAAAAGGATCTAGTAGTGGAACTCAAATAGATCAGATAGTGGGGCTAGTTGTTTTGCGCAAGTAAAAACAAAAGTAGAAAGCAAGAAGGGATTCTTCCATCAGTTAAGAACCAACATCCCATCTAATGGATTAATCGCCATCAGTTTCTTAAGAGGACACAACTATTGTCAGACCAAATACAGTGATTCCTCCTCTTTTCTCCATTGCCCAGTCAACACAAGCAATTACCCCTCCTATTTCCACTAGCCAACCAATGCAAGTAATTGCTCCTTCATCTGACCCACCTGTGTAAGTTATTCCCTTGGAAATAATCCAATCAACATAGTTGTATACTCCAACTTCACCTTCACTTTCCTATTTTTCAATCACTTCCACCTTATTCCTTATATCTATTACCACCCTATTAATCACTAATACCACCCAGCAGTATATGGTTGTATACTGAGTCATTCTTACTATAATACCACTAGCCATCCTAACCACTCATATGGGTACAAATTCATTTTCATCTTCCATCACAATACCCATTTCATCCACTCTTAGTATTCCCACTACATTGATTGATTTATTTATTTCCTTGGACTCTTCCTTTCCATAGGTTCCCATGTTCTAACCACATGTACCTATATCACTCCCATATTATGCACCCATGGTAAGCACATCCACATCCACTTCACCCATTCAAGTACCCATTTATTTTACTCTCACATTAACCTAAACCTCCACCAAGGAGGTGGAAAAATAAATCTCCACTAACACAACTGTGACTACTCAACCCACCCATGGGGAAGAGAAAATCAAGTCATTAGTCAAGGACTTAGTGGTAATATTAGTCAAAGATATGACACTTGTCATGGTAACCACTAATGTAACAACTTCATCTACAAACTCAAAAATAGAAGTGACCATTGGAAAAATACAATACTCAAAGGTATCCACTCCAAGTTGGATGACACAATTAGTGTCAAAGAAAAGGAAACATATGATATCTCCCAACACTCTAGATTTTTGGTCTATTAGAGGTATCAAAATGACCAAATGTAGGCCTTAGAACCATCTCTAGAATCTCATATAATGCATTAGGGGAAAAATATGTGGAGATAGTGGTTTCATGACTAGATAAATAGAAGGAAGATTTCATGGTGGGGGATTATTATATATCTAAGGTGCACTTGTGTCATCCAAAAAGAGAAGGACTAAAGCATGATGTTCAAACTAGCATAAGCTCTCTTTTTGATTAAATAGATAGTGACAAGCTCACTAAAGATGAGTTGAATAATAAAGTTGAGTAATTGATAACTACCTTAAGATAGTTTATACACCCAATAAATCCACTTGACTCTACCCAGCTAACTCAATCTCTCTCAATTCCCTGACAAAGAAACATTTGAGTTAATGATAGAGATTGTTACCATGGGAAGGGATACAAAATATTAGGTTGATGAAGTAATCACAAAAATAAATAGAGTAATAGAACTAGCTATGGACTAATATAAGACTTTAAAAGATGATCGTGCATCTCTAAAGGCATAGACAAGCAAATATGAAGAAGAGATTGAAAAGTTTAACCTCTACTTTCCAAAATTGAATGTTATTGACATGATTGAGACTGACACCCTCATGTTAGAAAATATATTAAATAATCCTTCATATCATGAAGATTTATATAAAGAAGCTAAATTCATAATCATAATACTTAGTGAGAGTATTGAGAAGGCCAAGATCACATGTGATAAGGGCACATATATAATTTATGACATTGATGATTAACTTTGTAAATTTCCATGTGATGCAATAGATCACCAAGATAAACCTCATCCTATTCAAGAAGTCCAAGATAAATTCAAATGGGTAGTTAAGCAAGAATCAACACATGATACAACTTTTGACTTGAATTCTATCCACTGGTTCATCAAGTATCATAATACACTTGATCAAATGGGAAAAGATATTCAAGTCTATAGGGATGCTTCTAGAGATATATATGAGGTAATAACAGAATGTTAAATTGTCATCCTTTACACATTGGTCCTGACAAAGAGTGCCTTCAAGAGATATTTAATAGCTTCGATACTTATGTCAATAAGATACAAGAAATATTTATAATTCATGGTTATGGATTGATTTTTCAATTAGTTTTATAAAATACATTCTATAAACTATATTTTTAAGATACATTGTAAAGTTTCAAGTTGTAAATTGCAACTATCATTTTGATAGTTCTTAACTTTAAGTTGAGCAAGAGCTACTTGTAATTTTCAATTATCTTTCTGTCAAGGTTTACTTATAAAAGTGAAACTTAAAATTCACACTTTTCCTTTCAAAAAGTTGGATGGATTTAATTTTATAAATTCATCTTATAATTTTCACTTTCCTTTTTGTCAAGTTCAATAACTTAAAACTTGTAAAAGTCTCAACTTCAAATTGCAAGTTAGGTTTTGCAAGTTTAGTTTTAAAATATCAAAATGTTAAAAGAATTCAATTTTTACCAAGTCATGGTTCATTTTGGTGCCCCATTTCTTAGGAGAGATATCAATAGTATAACTCAAAAAAAGTAATTGGTTTAATAAAAAGACTCCAATGGATTCTTCTCTTCTTTCAATACTTGGTGAAATGCCCAACCATTTCAGAGTTATTATCCTCCTTCTACTCCACTAAGGTCATAATTTTACACTAGAAAGGATGACGTTACATATAGATTCCCTATTTTCTTTCTCTAGAATTTAATGTAAGGGTTTGTTAACTTTATCTCTTAAAGGAGTGACTTGTTTTTATAAATATGGGTTTCCTACATAGACCATTGATCTTTTTTTGTTAGAGATATTATTCTACCTTTGAATAATTGATCTACACGTTGTAACCTAGAGAACGCTAATTAGACTGAAGTTTTGCCTTCCTTATATTATGTTATCTTTGTGTATGTATAGCTCTTTATTAAATTTTTGAAAGATCTATGTCTTGTTTGAGTCATATAGATTCATATATGGTATTATTTCTACCCATTTTAAAACTTGTTGATGAAAAATAAAAAAATGTTCCTTATTTGATAAATTCCCAATATTAACTTTGATCTCATTTTTGTATAAAATTGTGCTTCAATAAATTTTAGTATATTAAATATTAAACTATGTTTAATTAAATAAAGCATTAATTTACACTATAACCATTTTGTGCAATCACCATTTTCCCATTTTAAATCTCTTTTCCTCACAAGTTCAAACCCTAGTTAGGAGCAAGATCACTAAGAAGTAGTAGTTTAACATGAACTGGTCATATACTAGTTGCACTAAGCTTAGTGAAAGGAATCCAACCTTCTCTAGAGGTTCACCTTAATTTTATATAGTCCCATAGTTTGGAGGTAATCCTATTATGTCATTATATTTCCCACGTATTCTAACTCACACTACTCATAATACTATAAACATAAAGATGAGTGTAAAATCAAATTGATAACACTATTCACATGTCATGATCCACCAAATAGGGGTGGAAAATAATGGATTCAAATATAGATTAAGTTATTAAGCCACCCACACATGAGAATTGAGCAAGATATCAGCTCAATCTAAGGTATTCATCAATTTATCATTATATACATGCACACATACAAGTTGTCACCAGGTTCATGTATTGGTTCATGTACCCAATGAGGTGTATTAATTCCTTTCCTCTTTCCCACATCTTTAATCAGTTTTACTCAATTACTTATTTACTCGACATAATATTTTTATTTTGATATCTCTTAAGTAAGCACTATTTTATTCACGTTTCATTTATAGGTCATGCATTGGAACATGACTCACATACGTAGACCTAGCTTGACATACTCAGACTCAGCTTCAAAGACTTCACTTCCAAGGTAAGTCTAGGTACACTTCTTTTTCGTTTATACTGGTCATTTTACTTTATTGCATTTATAACATAAATGAAGGGTCAAATTTAATAATCTAAAAGAGTTATTTGAGTTCTAAGTGTGCTTCTTGAGACTATCTATTCCAATCTTATCTATAGACCTATCCTAGAGCCTATTATCACACTTTTATAGGATTTGTGCAGGCCATAGGTGTCCTTAGTTAGATTAAACATAGTCTCAAACCCTCATTTACTGATCTTGGTCCTTCATCCCTACATTCTACTAGATAGAAATTAGTGCCACATTAAGGACACTAGAGTCACATGGTGTTAGTTTCCCCAAATAGAACCTATATAATTTACCCTAACTTTCTTGAAAAAAATATTTTTAAAGATAAAAACCCTCCTAAGGTCACCCTAATCATATTTTATTATTCATACAAGCAACAAACCCCTATAAATACATGAATTTTATCTCTTTATCTACTAGATGGGAATTAGATTCAAAACTCCTATTCAAACACAAAATGAGTTGAGAAAAATCAAGGTTATTAATCCCTATTCTTCCCTACTACATACAACCATCTAAAACTACTCTAATCTTAGATTTTCCATATTTCCAATCTCAAAAAAACTCAAGGCTACTTTCATTCTAACATCACTTGCACTTACACCAACACTTAGGTGGGAGAACTACATCGAGATTGATTCCTCCTTAGAGTATTGGTATATAGGAAACTCTCTTCATACTAGAGTTTTGAGGATGTCTAGCCTATACTACTAATGAATAAAATTTACATCTCATGCCTTACTTATAAGGGATATTTGGGTTTGCATCATAAATCAACTATTATAGGCATAATATAGAGTTTTAAGCTTCGTGCTTGTAGGGATAAAACCCAAAAACATGAACACTAATACACCCAAAAGTTTGGGACAATCCTGAATAAAGGACATTAGTGCCATTATCAGGACACTAGATCCATATGGAGCTTTTGTCCAAATGTGGTGCTACTATCTAGGAGGGATTCTGATATAGGGATCTAGTTGATGACACTCATACCCACTTCTATCTCAGTTTCTTACACTCAAATCATCTATATTGGATGTTTCTAGATAAGTCTTTATTTGCACATATTTATTACTATTTCTAGAAAGTTATAACTAGTACAATATATAAAAATTAATGGTTATTTTATGCATATTTTTTCCCTAATTTAGACTACTCATCTTTTTAATCAAACATAAGATTTACATTAAGCTAAACCCTAAAATGTTAAAATAGGTTGACAATGGGTCAAGTATTAATATGTGCATTATCATACTTCTATAGCATTTAAGTTATCTAGGGTAGGACATTTATTCTATCGACAAGTTCTTCATGGTCTTAGTGGCCATTTTAGAGATCTATTAAAGAAATTGTACTTCCATTATAGGTTGGACCAGTACATGTGGACACTACATTCTTATTAGTACCTAGTACAAGCATGTTTGATATGTTATTGGGTAGGCCATGGATACAGTAGCTAAGATCCATTCCATACACCATGAATAGATTACTTAAATATATACATTCTAATCAAGTGATCATAGTTGAGGGTCTTTCATATGAGTATCTTTTACTTGTCCCATAAGAAATCACACCATAGTTACTAGTTATAGTTTTGAGCATAGTTCTCATCAATACACCATAGAGTTAAATGGAGCCACTATTGGAGGTGAGGTAAACTACTAAAATGTTACCATGTACACATACTTTACCATAGATACTATTATTATAGAGACCCCTACATCAAATATATGTTGAATATTCTAGAGGGCCTCCCTCTATCCCTTTCCTTCTGAGATCAGTGTTATTAAATTCCCAGAGTTCTTAGCATAGGATACCCATGATAGATTCAATATATTCTACAATATGGGTCCCTAAGACCCTATAGTTCACAAGACACCACAGTTAGTTTAAAAAATTCCTAACATTACTTCATAGGCAATTCCTACTATAGATCACTTAGTACAATAGGTTCTAAGACCTTAGTTACCTTTTCATACAACACGCATGATTATTGTTTCACTATTTGACACGTCACATTGATAGTGAGTCTCCCATGAGACTCATCAATTAGTATGTTCCTCCCTTCTTGTACATAGTTTCCTTATTTATTCCTCCTTGTATATAATTTCATTTTCATGTTGCCTGCACATAGCTTATATCTAGTAAATAAAAAAATAATATAATATGTCAAAACACAAAAAAATTCAAATATTTACTATATATATATATGCATTACCATGTTTACATCTCTTATATTTACCAAACACTACATATGCTAGCTATCTTAGTATAGTCAAATGTTTATCATACATACATTGCTTCACTTGTTCTTGTCAAGTGTTCATAGATACTTATAGGACCCAGGTCCACTATACCAATCTATATTTATTACTATCTACCCACTGAGGGAATATACACATATGCATGGGTTCTTCCTTTGATACATTCACACATTTTGGGGCACCCTATAAATAGTTTCAATTTCCAGGTTACATCTTTATAAACTCTACATCATAGATTTAATACTATTATATCTTGATATTGATCATCCTAAACCTACTCAAAGTTTTTGCTGACTAATAATAATTTAGACTCATATTATTTACATACTATTTATTATATAGATTTATACCATTTCTCTATGCCACTTATTTTCATTATATGTATTCTTTGGACATGTTCCCATGTCTACGCGTGTTCCTTATTTATTATTTATGCAAACATTTGAGCATGTCCTTTCATGTGGCTCTAATCCAAATTTATTGTTATTTATGTCTATGGACATTTGAACATGTCCTTGTATGTCTTTCTTTCTTAGTTTTGGTGGTATGTACCCATGTCCCTTTGTATTTTATCCCCTTGTAATACTTTGTGTGCCTCATATATGTTGTATTATGATTTTGTGTATGTGTCATGGCCATGACACTTATTTCTTGATTGTTACACTCTAGTTCTAGATGCCACGAGGGACCTCATGCATCTCCCCTTCTTACTTGGGTGTTGTAATGGGCATCATGCCCCATCCCCCTAGGTGACTACTCAGTTATTACTTAGATTTATTGTTCATATATATATATATATATATATATATATATATATATATATATATATATATATATATATATATATATATATATATATATATATATATATATATATATATATATATATATATATATATATATATATATATATATCTTGACATCCTTTTGAATGCTAGATCAAACATACATTGTACGCTACAAACTTATGTTCAAAGTATCTTTTGAATGATAGATCAAACTTACATTGTACGCTACACACTTATGCTCAAAGTATCTTACATTCCAATGTTATGTATGCAAATCACATTGGTTTACTACACATATATCATATATGCTCTAGCTAACACACATTTTGTAGATATTTTTTCTTTTTAAGGATAGTTCTTACATAGGTACATCTAAACCCCTCAAAATAGAGGGCACTCATAGGGTTTTTTCATAGAGATTAGGTTATCTAAATTCACTTAGAATACAGTTTTCAACACATAGGCATGGAATATAGAAATCAATTTCAAGAAAACATAGTGGGAAAAAGTGACAAAGAGATCAATTTTAGTTGAACAAAAATCATAATAGTTGGACATTAGCATCTAAATTAGGACACTATTACCACATTGTGTTACTATCTAATATATTTTACTACTATATAGTAGCCTTAGTTTTAGGGAATTCTAGATTGGCCAAAAAAGTATAGTAAATTTTAGATAATATTCATACCAGTTTGCTTAAATTAGGGGCATCAAGCATGGCATGATCATTCCCATTTTTGTTCAGATGCTCACACACACACACACACACACACACACACACACACACACACACACACACACACACACACACACACACACACACACACACACACACACACACACACACACACACACACAACTTCTCAATCCAAAATCCATATACTAAAATGTCATATTTGGGGCATGTGCGCAACACATTATTTATTTATGCTCACTTATATACTAGTTGATTAGATGGAATAAAAAACTTGATGTCATTTTCTATGTTGTACACATTAGACACCATGTTCCTGGTTACACACCAAATTTATGCCTTACTTCATCTATAGTGATTGGCATTCTAGAGTGGCCTAGAACTACCTAATATTCTTGAGTACCCTAGAGTTGTTTTACATTCTAGATTTCCCAAGTCACCGTAAAGATGACATGTGTAGTTATAATTATAGTTACACATCTTCATTTACATCTCCTATTTTTATTTTCAAATGCATCTACTATACATTGGTGTGTAATGATGGAGTCATAATATAATTGAGTTCTTGAACCACATACATGAGAGGATTAGACACACAATCAATCCAATCCAAGTTATTCATAGGTCATGATCCACCAAACATGGGGTGGTAAATGATGGAGTAAAAATCAAATTGAGTTCTTGATCCACTCACACATGGGGATTGAGCAATCCATCAACTCAGTCCAAGTTATTCACCAATTGATCACTATCTATGCATGCACACACATGTTATCACCAAGTTTATGCATTGGTTCATGTACCCAGTGATGTGTATTCATTCCTTTCCTCTCTCTTATCCCTTTACTTAATTTTGTCTTTTCTTTTCATATCAATTAAGTAAGGACTGATCTATGCACATTTCATTTTTAGGATACATAACAGAGCATACTTCGCATACTCATATATAGGTTCATACATTTCACCTCTTAGGTAAGTGTGGGTATGCTTCTTTTTCCTTTATCTTAGTGATTTAACTTTGTTTTATTTCTATAATAAATGGGGGGTAAATGTAATCACCCAAAAAAGATAATTGAGTGTTAAGATTCTTACTTGAGACCACCTATTTTTAGCTTAGCCCAAGACCTATCTTCAGGCCTAATTAGACACTTATCCAACCTTCATGTGAGATACATGAATCCCTAAACATCCATAAATAAGTATCAAACCCTCACTTCAACATCTTGGCCCCTAGTTCCTCACGTTCTATTACCTAGACATTAGTGCCATAATTTGGACAATAGCGCCTGATGGCACTAGTGTCCTAATTTGGATGTTATTATCCTTTTCCTTCCTTTTATTACCAATGGATATCTTTCCAAATTAGTAACCACATAGGATCTACCTACACCTCTTTTTAAGAGCCACACAAGAACTATAACAATATATACATATATATATATATATATATATATATATATATATATATATATATATATATACACACGTGACATTTAGCCCTTTATCCACTAGATGGAAATATGATGCAAATTACACAAACAAACTCAAAATAAGTTGTGCACAATCAATTTTATCAATCCCTATTCTACCATAATTCTACATACAACCATCTATAACATTCCTAAGTTCATATTACTTAGGTTTCTAGTCTCAAGTATATTTAAATCACTCAATCCAATATTTTTATTGGTTTTACTTGAACTTGCACCAACACATAGGTGTGGATAAATACATTGACATTGATCCCTCTTTAAAGTATTGGCATGTAGGAAAATCTCATCATAGTGAGGTGTTAAGGATGTGCATCCTACCCCATTAATAAGACACTTTACTACTTGTGCCAATCGGATGCCCTAACAACATAGAGGTTTAGGGTTTGCATATAAAATCAATGAAAATAGGTCATCTAAAGAGATCTAGAACTTATGCATATAAGAACAGGCTTGGTAGACCCAAACATAGATGCACCAAGAAACTCAAAATAGTTTTGCATAGAGGACACTAGCACTAAATCAGGGACACTAACACCACATGGTGTTATTGTCCAATTAGGGAACTACTATCTAAGAAGGGTTTTGACACCTAGATCTTATCTGTGACACTCAAATAAAAATTTATCTCAGTTTACAACCTTTAAATCTCCCAATTTAGTCACTTTCTAGCTACGTACTTGATTACATTATTTATTTCTATTTTTAGAAATGCTAAACTAGGTCAATTCTATTACAAATTAGTGGTTGTATTTATTACATATTTCTACCCTTATTTACTATACTCAACCCATTAATAACCTAGGATTTACGTCTACTGAATCCTAAATGACTAAAACACATGGAATCACAAACTCTGAAAATAATATAAAATAAGAATCATGGCCATGATGTATACACAAAGATCACACAAAACATATAAGAAGGCCAATGGATCACATATAAGGGGCATGTTCATATGTCACTCACACATGATAAGGCTTACATTTGGAAATAAGTCATGTTTAAATTTCCATAATCTAGAGAAATAAATACATAAAAATCATTAAGAAAAGAAGCAAAAATGGTAAGAATGCTTGAATAAGTAATATTAATATACATAAGTAATTGGTAAATTCATTATATAAAATAACTCAAGTATAAAATAATATATATATGTGAAACTAAGCGATAAAATATGTAAAGATGTATGCAATGTATATTATTATAGTGGGAACAAAATGGATAGTCATATAATGATAAAACCTAAGTAAAATATAACCTAATGAATGTTTTGTGATACGCATAAGCTGTAGAAGGCTATGAATGGTTTGGATATGAGAAATTAGATCATGTGTTCATTGGTATAAGTATATTATAATGGGATAAGATCATAGTGAATGACTTTATTAAAAAGAGTAGTTTTGTTTGTGTAAAACAAATTAGGTCCTAGATGGTGTCACGACGTAAAAATGCACATGAAAGTGACAAAATTTATGTTTTCAACTCACTCAAGTATACTTGTGAGTCATATTTGATATAAAAATGTATATACAAAAGTATTTCATATGTTGAAACACAAATTGACAAATGTAAATGAACTACACATATCATGCATAGGTTCTATTTTTTATAATTTTTGTAATATTCAATTTTTATATATTTTTGAAAATATATAACTGGAAAAAGTAACATACTAACCAATAAATCCCTCAAGAGCCTCACAATCAATGGGTCATGTATTTAACATTGGAAGGATGACATCTCGTGAATGGAAAGTATCATGCCACTATGAATTAACTGGTCTCAACTCATAATTTGAAAATTTGATCTCATTTTGTGACATAAATGCCACTATCATAATGATAATATTTAGTATAATGTGTATATTTTTTTATCATGGTGAGTTTTAGGACTCTTCTAAACCCATTGTGAAGTACAATAGATATGTGTTGATGTTCTTTATGGAACACTCTTAATATCTTGTAATACTAATCTAGGATGTGTTGGTGTAGAAAGTGAATTTTCAAGGACCCTTGTAAATTTAACAACCTTATTCTAAATTATTTGAATAGGTTGAACATTTTTAGGTTGCTCAATAGATATATATTGTGTAGGGACAACAACCTTTGGTTGTAGGGGTATTCATATGGAATAACATGAAATGTGATATCGTCATTAGAAAAAATGTATTTCAAACATTTGTCTATTGTATAAGGTACTATAATAACTTGTTGAATCTAAAGACATCCCAATAATATATCAAATATTCCTCCACTAGGTATTATTATAAATTTTATAGCCACATGTGTTGGACCAACCTATAGTGGTAATGTGATCTTACAAATAGAACTCTAAATATGTCCATAAAATCCCTTAATTATTGTTGTTGTAGGAAATATATCCTTATTTGTGTATCCAAAATGTGATATAGAAGTGTGATAGTGCACATATTCACACTTGAACCATTATCAACCATGACACTCTATATAGGTTGGTGATCAATGTTACCTTGAATGAACAAAGAGTGCATATCAAAATCATAATCGAATGTCTCAAGTTTTTTTAATTTGATAAATGGTCTAGATGACACTAAAACATGATATGTAAAAATAATTGCATTCAAATTATGTTGGGCCTCTATATGAGGATTATAATAAACTAGTGGAGGGTGTACATTATATGTGAAATGTACTTTTGATTTATCTATTGTTTCTTCACATGTATGCTTAGGGAAATGATCATTGAATATCTTCATTGTTTTAGTCTCACTTGGTTTTGAATTTGTACCATTAGTAGATGTACCCATATAAATTATGTTCCCATCTATCAAATCATGTATCTTATGTCTCAAAGTGATGCATCTATTGGTAGTATTCCCTGGTGTTCGATAGAAATCACATTAATAATTTTAATCAAATCATTTTTAAAGAGGTTTGATCACATCAACCTCTTTAATTTGAGGGAGTGATATGAGGTGACATTCCAATAAAATAATTTATACCTTGTAGGGAGATTCTATTGGTAAATTATTTCATTGCAAGAGTGGATAACACAAAACATGGAGTAGGACATGAAAATGCATTTATTATTGTCCTTCGATCACTCTTATTTTAACTTGGATTCACCTTGTATGGTACCTTAATCTGATTCTTTATATTAGAACTAGAAACTTGGTTGATTATATACTTTATCTTATTCATTTCCAATAACTTAACCTCATTTTCCTTAATTATGTGACATAAATCAATGGAAGACAGAAACTTATTAAACATAATAGTTTTATGTAGAGGTTGAATAAAAATCTATTTTAATATGTCTTAAAATTTCATATTTGCCATTAGATTCATAATTTTGGATAAATGGTCTTATACCATAATACATAGTCTATGATAGGCTCATTGGATTATTGTTTGACTGGATCAATTTAAGCATATGATATATAAATTCACTTATGTTAATTGATAAACATGTAAGAAAAATAACTACCAAAAGATATAACTAATTAACTAACTCATATGGTAAATCATATAACCATCTTAGAGCATACTCTTTTAAACTCCTAGGAAACAACTTGGTTAACAACCCATCATTGGACATATGGTCCAAACATGCTATGTAAAATGCTCTCAAATGTTGTTTGAGGTCACCTTTTCTATCATAAAATGTAATCTTAGGTGAAAAAAAACTAAGTCATAAAGGATAGGTTTAAATATAATGATCCAATGGAGTATGAATTAAATTTTGTGAGTAAAGTGTCTTATTAGGTTTCAAAGCACCTTGTTCAAAATGTAACACCTTTGCCTATAGATCTACAATTTTTTGTATAAGAGATTGTACACCAAGAATAGAATGTGTGTTTATCAAAAGTGGTGTAAATAGTTGACTAAGTATAGATTGGTATATCAATCTATTGAAACCCTTGGGTTTATCCCATGGTAGATGTTAGAATAAATGTTTTATTTAATGATGTAGATATAAGAAGGAAACTATAGCAATATATGCCTCAAATGATTTAGTTTTAGATGTTTTCTTTATTTCCTCTATAAAAATATCTATGAACTCATCTTGCATATTTGTATTCTTTAAAATATATATTGTTCATTATCTTTTATTATAATTATAAAATATATTAACTGATTTTACCATTGTGTTGTTACCAACTAAAATATGAGAATGATCAACTTCAAGATTACTTAGTTAAGAAATCTGTCTAAGATATATGGAAACAACTCAGATTTTAAGAAATGTGAAATAAAAAACTAGAATATTTTTGTTAGTAAATAATTTTACTAAGTATGAAAACCCTAATATAAAAATTAGAAACATTAAAAAATAAAGGAAGAAACCCTAGTAGCATGAATGCTTAGGGTTTTGAAATATTCAATAATAAATAGGTTCACTAGTATGTTTTATCAAAATTTGGAGATTAGGAGAGTATTAATATAATTTATACAAAATAATGAGTAAACCAGGATGCATAAAAAGGGAGAAAGTACTAAGAAAGATACGAATCCATTAAAAATTAGGTATGCAAGCCTACAATACAGACTATGTAATCGTCTATGAGACTATGTGAGGTCGTTAGAAATCAATAATAGGGCTCTCTTCTTTTTTGAGACAAGGCCATACTATTTGAACAAAGTCTACATGTGATGGTGTTTATAGGGTATAATGATGTTCATTAGGGTTTTTGATCTCTATGAAATTTCTAATGGGTGTACCTTCACTTGTATATCTTGTGTGTGTGTGAAAATATTTTCAAATCATCACATGATTCATTGTGTGCCTTCTTATTCACTCAAAATCTTAGCTTAAATGATAAGAGGTAAAAACACCAATATAAAATAAGGAAAATTATGTTAGGGGCTTCAATTTTTTTGACCTCAACACCCCATGTGCTAAGTGTTGTCTACATACCAATACTCCAAAGAGGAATCAAATTTCATGTAGTTATCCCATGATTAGTGGTTTGTATGGAATATTGGTGAAATCTAGTATGTTAGTGCAATTATAGTATTATTAGGGACTTAAAAAATGACTTATGACATTGATTGTGTATTCAAACTTAGATTAGGGATATTTATATTGTATGTACTAATAATTAGGAAGAATAGGTGTTTTCATCTCAATGTGCAATTAGAATAATCTAAAATTTGAAATTGGGTGAGCCTCTTCCCATCTAGTGAACAAATGGATAGAAAATATTCTTATATATTGGTATTTTTGAGATTTCCTTAAATTAGACTTGTGAAATGTGTGGAATAATTTGTTAGAATGAATTTTATTTTTGGAATTTAACCATTAACTGGTTGTAGGGTTTAAGCAGTTGATTTAGACACTATCAGCTAGCGGGATTGTCCTAAAGGAACATATTTGTCCAAGGAGTAGAGACATCTAAACTAGAAGTATGAATTAGTTAAATAATGAGTCCAAACTTCTTTTAATGATGAATAAAAATAGTCAGTATCAAATTTTTCAAAGGGTAAGGTTCATCCTCATAGAAGTAAAGGAATAGTGATTTGAAATTATGAAGTTGACCATTGGTTAAGTGTACATAAAGAGTGGTCACAATTGCATTATTTTAGTATTAAATTTTAGTTTTAGTGACTACAAATATATATATATATATATAATCATGTCCCTAAACTTGTGCTAAACAACTAGTTTGAGTGGAGAGATTAGATATGAGAATTCAATTGAAAAGACTATGAGTTAGAAAAATAATAGATCTACATATATAAGATTGTAACACATGTCATTATGATATCATGATATCATAGTTTCATTGTGATGATGTATTTATTTTTGGTTGAAATCAAATAAAAATATTAAATTTTGTTTCTAGGTATTCTAAAGGTTGTGCAGTCTAAGGCATTTATTAATTGAGATCTCTAACTATATCTACATCATTATAGCTCACATTTGACACAATTATAACATCAAACAAATACATTCTCTAGAAAGAATATAATTTTGTCTAGGTATTATTTAGAAACATATTCAGTAACATTAAAAATACAAAGCCAACAAATGAGGAATGGACTCTTCTCATGTCAAGAAGAACGTTGTAAAAAATTAGCAACATTGTAAAATTAAGACAAGTTAATTTTTTTTTTAAAAATCAATCACATTAAAATAGAGTAATGAAAGACAAAAATTTTCACCCAACATGCACAAAACTCAATTGAAGAATATAGTATTACTGTGTAAAAATCTAAAATTATGTTGACATCCAATTTATGAGTAAAAATAAGATTACTCAATGTATATGTGGAAGAGGTTTTTCATCTTTTCTATACCACATTATAAAAAGCTCTTCTTTCCCACATATGTAGTCATTAACTTTTAAAAATCCTATGGTCCCCCATGGGATACCAAAAAAATCCACACATTTCCCAATTCACTATGTCACACAAGGAAACCATTGATAAACACCACTAAAAATAGTATATATAATTATATAATATTAATAGACAAACTATGTAATATTAATAGACAAGGCTTAATATTAACTATAACATAATAGACAAGGCTTAATATTACCTATAGTATCAAGAGTGCAATCAATCTTAGACCTATATATCTGCCAGTATTTTTCTATACTCTATGTATGAATGAAAGAAATTAAATATTTAACTATTAGAAAATAAGAGGAAGTAAAGAGTTTTTCAAAATTTATTCCACTGCATGTCTAATAAATAACAATTCTTGGTTTCTAATAAAAAGAAAATATGTAAATATCAAAAAAGAAAAGGAAGCTAATTTTTTCTCAAAACCACTTCTACTACATATCCAATAAATTAAAAAAAAATGATATTTAATAATTAAAAAATTCCATATTTTTTTAATTTTTTATTTGTAAAATTTACTACTACAACAACAATAATACATTGTTCATATCTATCTTTAAATATGTCATTTGATATAATACTTTAAAAACTTTTAAAGATTTTTTAAAATAATCACATTTTTCAAATTAATTATTGTTTTATTTATAAAATAAGTAAATGAATTTGAAGTAAACTACAAAACTCTTGTTTTATTTTTATTATTTATATTTATATATAAAAATATGTTAAACAATTTTTTATGTTACATTTTAAAATGACATTACAATAAATCACATTCACACTTAACATTTCCATGATCAAATGGTAAAAACATTATTAAAATATATAACTACAAAAATATAACAATTGTTTATTTGTTAATTTCATTTATGAATTAACTACTATATGTATTAAAGCTCATATTTATGTGAAAAATATATTGAAAAATATAATTATATTGTGTGAGTAAATATATCAAATAAAAAATTATAATTATAATTATTTTGATCATTTTTTTAAAGATTTTTTTGAAATAGAATTTTTTCTACAATGAAAATTTTATTATATTATTATATACTTATCTTTTTAATGTATTAATTGATGAAGTTTATTATGTAATAGAACATCTTCTCCCAACAATTTATTATCATATTGTATGAAATAATATAATCTTTAATTTTTCAACATCACTTTTATTTAAAATATCAAATTATTATTAAATGAAACCCTTTTACTTTTAATAAAAAGTATTTAACAAAACACAAAAATCACATCTTCCCGTATTAATTGTGCACCTATAGAGCAACTGCTAGTAAAATATAGACCAACTTTCTAAAGGTTATTACATCCTCTCGTCTTGCAACTGTTAGTAAAATATAGACCAACTTTCTAAATGTCATGGGCAGAGTTGGGGTTTTAAAACATAATTTGAGGCATGAAAGATTGTTAGCACATATGGGAATGAGTTTGTATCCTTACATTAAGGCCGATATTTTTTCTTGAACAATGGAATACACTCATTAATTACGTAACAAATGCACACATCCATCCATTTTAGTGAACATCAAAATTACAAAGTACAAATGAGAATAAGCATTGCATTCTCTTTGATCTTTATATAAAATTATAGATTGAGTACAGTGAAGATACTCATTTGAACATGCCGACAACCACACGGGGAGCAGCCGTCACCCTGCTAGCCCATCCTGGAAGAAAATTCATTAAAGAAAAAATTAATTAAAATTGATTATTATAAAAATTATAGATATTTAAATTGTTTTAAAATATTTTTATTAAATAATTATTAAAACAATTATTATTTATGAAATTATCTAATTAAAATAAAATAAAATAAACATACAAATAAAATAATAAAATTTAGAAGATTTTAATTATGATGGGTATTGAAAATCCAGTATGAGAGGCTCATTTTAGAGTCGATTCCACCAAAAACAACGAAAAGATGACAAGTAAACTTTATTTCGCCCAAATAATAATTTTTAGAAAAAAGTCTACCAAAAAAACAACAATTTAAGGATGCAATAATTATGATATTATGGGTTGGTATCATGTAATGAATAGTCATAAGACAACCAAGGAGAAGCAGCATCATGTTGTTTTATTGACTTTAAAAAGTTATTAGATGTGGTATTTAGAAATAAATTTGGAATAAGATTGAGGAAGATGGAGTTCTGGAGAGTATGGAGAGGAAGTACATAGGTTTTATGATTAAATTTGGATTAAAATTAAAATATGTGATAATATGTCAAAATAATTTGGAAGTAATATTTATGTCAAATAAAAAATGTTTTTTATCTTTGTTTTGTTTGTGTTATACATTGATTAAATATATAAATAAAGTTTGAAACGGGAATGTTCTTCTAATTAGTTATGTGGTAAAACTATTTTTATATATAAATGATTTTATCTTAATTTTAAAGAGTATATATAATTTGAGAGTAACCCTGAGGATTCTAGAGCCCCTGCATTAAAAGGTTGGAATGTTAGTGATTACCTTAATTTTTTGTATTTTTTTAAAAATGTTAAAATCGTATACTTTTGGTTGTAGAAGTCAAAAAATAAATTAATTTTATTTGTGAATGAATAGAAAAAAATCAAAGTCCTATACATTTCATTATAGAGAAAAAATAAACAAATTAACTTCATTTTTAAATAAAGTTCATTGGAAGTGTGGAAGAATACAAATACTTTAAGCTTGATTTTCTTGACAAATTTAGTTGGAAGATTTGTAGGAAAAAAAAATACAAGTGGGTGGTAGGATTTATACTTATTAAAAAATAGATGCAAGAATACATAATTATGAGATTAGAAAACCAATAAAACTTTATTTGGTTTGCTTGTCACAACAATGGTCTTTAAGGACATGAAGTTTCAGACAACAATAAGCTAGAGTTAAATAGAGACAAATTAAAAAAATAGAAAAATATTTAATCAAAAGTAGCTTCAAAATTAAAACATCAGCCTTGTCCGAATTTTTATTTGCTAAAACATGAAGTTTCTTGTTGGAGACATTAATAATAAACTAGATATTGGATTATTTAAAGAAGATATAATGTATGGTGTGGCCTAGAATATATATACAAAGGAACATAAATCAAGTGGAATCTAAAACTGTTGATAGCTTAGTTAAAGACTAGCTTACATTATGTTAGGTGTAAAACCTACAAGTGAGCAATGTTTAATAAGAATGTGAAAAGAGAGCATGTCTATTTTATAACAAGAGGATAATGGAGACAAAATGCACTACATCATAGAATTCATAAAATATATTGACATTCAAATCAAATATTATGAGCCCTCAAGACAGAAACTTAATCACTTTATTTAAGGATGCAAGACTAAACAAAACAATATTTTTTTAAATTAAAATCGATAATAGAAAAACTCAACATAAAAAATAATAATAATAACTAAACTAATAAAACAATTATTATATCAGAACATTTTTCTTGTTACTCTTAATATCATAAATTCTTTAATCTTATAAATAATATTATAATATTTTACTTTTTATTCAATACAAAAAAATTTAAGATGTTATTGAAGTTTTTTATAATTTACAGAGAGTTTACAAACCAAATGACATACTGCACTGATTGGATCTCGTTTATCTGCCACAAGATTGAAGACATGGTTTTCATAGGTCACTATTAGGAAATGAACTTTTGAAAGAAGAAAAAAAAAAAAAAAACTTGTAACACATTTTCAATCAACATTTCCAACCTGAGTCTCTGATTCATCATTTGTGACGTAGAAAATTAAAAAAACAAATCAAAATCAGCAGATAAAGGTCAACCCTGTCAAATTTAACCCAGTCCATTAGTTGCAACATTACATAAACTGTTTGGTGCATGTTGTGGTAGTGGTATTGCTACGACTGATATTTGTAAATTTTAAGATGAGATGGTACCTTTAGGTGTATTAGAGGTTCGTATCCTGATCTCCCTGGCTTCCTGAGTGAGGGCACAGCAATCACAGCACCAGTGCACCAAACAGTCTGCACACGGTTCCTCTGGCAGATTATATATCTGCCTAAGTTTCCTTCGATATCCGCATGTGTATAGACATTGCACTCCAAACATGCAAAACAGCACATACAGGCAACCTTGTGCACAACAGCCTGAAATAATACCCACATTATATATTCACCTTCAAAGTAATAATAAATTGACATCAAGTAGTGCAGACATTGTGATCTGATTTATGATTATTATCGATATTTCGAACTATTTTTTAATAATAAATTATAAAAACAGATTTTATAAGAGAGATGATCTTACTAGTATCTTTGCTCTCTGCATGTTCAGCAACCCGTCCGAAAGTAACACATGGTAAGAATGTTGTTACACAACCTGCACACAAAACAAGAGAAGAGAAGATAAATGGTTTTGTATAGAGAGTTAAAGTTAAAAGGATAGATGTACGCAGTCTCACAAATAGAGCAGTCTTCGAAACAAGAGCAGAGGCCTGTACTCCACTTCATTCTGAATTCTGAATTCTGATCTGTGTAAGTCCCACACTATGGCTTTTGCATTTGTAGAATGTTGCTGGCCAAACACAACTTTGTTTGGGCGGAGATTTTTATAAACTTTGGAGGTTTGTGCGTTTTGACTGCCAATATGATGTATGCTTTGAAACCTCCGGCTCTTAATTTAATTCGGTTGTCTCTACTCCAACTTTCTCAAATACACTTGAGTTTTGAAAGTCCGTCTTCAAAGATATTATTATTTTTTTAATTGATGTAGGCGAGATCTTTGTTTTATTTACTAACCGCAGCGCCACGTGCCGAGTCCTTACAAGGTTACAATAGAATTGCAATATATTTTACATTTTTTTTAAAACTTTATGTTGCCTTCATTATGACTAAAGTATTTATATCTAGTGAAATTAGATGAAGATTGGGTGATTGTTTTTATTAATATTCATTGGTAGTCTAAAATTAGAATGCAATTTTTTTTTTTTAAAATATATTGTATATGATGAATAGTGAATGTAATTTTGAACATAAAGAATTTGACAAAACGTTTAAGTATAGTAAAAACGGGTAGCTTTCAAATAGTTTATGGAGATTATTGTTGAAATTCCAAATTAGTTATGCATATCAATTAAAAATTGGTTGAGGGATATTTTTTTTGGTACTTGTAAAATAATTTATAATTAGTTTTCAAAATTTTAAATTAATATTTATATATAAAAATTAGCATTTTCTGCATGTCAAGCTGCTCAACACCATTAAACGGCATGTGACTATAACTTAATAAGCAACCATAACTATTGAAACTGAAATTGTCAATCCATTTCTTGCTCATTTGTAAGACTCTTCTTCATTGGTTGCACATTATTCTCAAGATAAGAAGCCATACCTACCTCTAACTACTTGATTTTGAAATCTTTTGCAGAATTCTAGCCAGAGCATAGCAAATCATACTCAGAGTAAAAGAGATCATGATTCAAATGTAATAAATTCTCAAAAGTATTAACATCATTCTCTACACAAGGCTAAGAATGTGGAGATTGTGACTCAAGTAAATTGGACATACAAGGGAGATAATAATGCCTATTGATTTCAATAGACAAAGTTCCCAATTCAGCAATATCTTTCTACATTATAAACTCAAAATTATTCTCTATGATCAATCTATGCACTAATAACTTTGAAGCCAACTCAAAGGTATCTTCAATTGGTTTAGCATGAGTGGGGTTCATGTCTTGATGATTTGAATTACCACTATCCAAATACATGTTACGTCCCTTCGTAAATTTTACTACTTTTGATTTAATCAAGGTAGATTTAGACATACAATCAGTTGTAGGAAGCGATGGGTTTGATTCTATGCATAGTTTGAAAAGTGTTTCATTCTATGCCACACTCTTCTTGCTGAGACTATTAACTAAGGGATAAAGATATACCATTAAACCAATAACTAATAATAAAAATAATATTTAAAATAAATCCAATATAATTCATATGTATGTATATGTGTCTATATATATACACACACATGCATACATATTTGTGTGTTTGTATATGTATGTAGAATTTTAGTTTTATATGTGTGTGTGTGTGTAACTTTAATTTTTTATCTATCTAATGATATATATATATATATATATATATATATATATAATTTTAAATTTTTATATATCCAATGCATACCATCCAATAAAAATAAGGTTGTTTGAATGAAAGTCACTTTCTTTCCTCGCCATCCCTGGCCATGGATCAGTGCAACAATGGTTAAAAACTATGCAGTAAAAGTGGTCCTCCCCGGTCTCTATGGAGGTTAGAATTGAATAGATTTCTTGAGGTATTATAGAATAGACAACTTGTATAGTCACATGAAAAGTATCACAATCATATACCTTGTTCAATTTCTATAATTATAACCATTGAAACAATAAAAACTGACACCCTTACACTCAATTATATCTAGGTAATTTAGCCTTAATACTATTTATAGATAATCTTCCAATATTATAATAAATTTACTTATCCCCTTAAAATATATCCTATGAAAATGTAAAAAGGATTGCCCTATGTATAAAGTTGAAACCTGAAAATTAGAATGTCAAAAATATTAAAATTCTACTTCTCCCTGCTAAAGAAACTATTCAGCTCAAGAAAAAATAAAATATATTAACTATAATTACTATGAATTCGAATTCATAAAAAAATATAAACATAAAATTCATTATTGTGCTCCGAAATTATTGAAATAAAAATGGATATTGACACCAATCAAATTCTGATTTAAATATTACCAAAAAAAAAAAATTATGCTAGCAAATACCTGTTCACTCTATTCATAGTCTCACATTGATTGTTGTCTTTTTATTATGTTTAAAAAAGAAAATGATAGAAGTGCGTACGTGAATGTTCCAAATGTTCTAAATATGAATATATGCAACATGCAAAGGAATGTATTTGACCAATTATATATTTGACCAATTATATAGTCAATTAAAAAAAAATGATACCTATCAGCACCAAAATGCATTTGGATTGAATGAATATTACCAGATTAATATACGCTGAAGTAACAAATGATTTCTTATCAGCACCAAAATGGATTTGGATTGAATGAATATTCTCAGATTAATATACGCTGAAGTAGCAGATGATTTATACCTGATTTTATTTTCATATAAAGTTGAAGAAGACCTCCGACATGAATTTTGAAGTATACACCTTTCTCTGAGTAGAGAAATACATGCTTAACAAAATTATGTAATTTCAGCTTGACTTGATGGTGATCTGCATCCTATTCGTATATGTGAAATTATTAATGGGGCTCTGTATTTGAATTGTCATAGGCATCAAATTGAACATTAAAAAATGTCCAATTTATTAAATCTCTTCGTACCAAGAACATTAATATAGCTCTTTTCACATAAGTACTTCTCATAGTCATCTGCAAACTACATGATAGCATTTGCGCATTCTGACATTTCAAAGCAAATTATAACTGCCTCCATTGAACTTGATGGAAAAGCAACATTCAAGTTTTAGATTCATATATAGTTCTTCGAACCATGTCACAACAATTTTGTGCCATTATCATCGGTTTGTCTTACAATTTTGTGCCATTATCATCGGTTTGTCTTACATTCAAGATGGACTGACTCCACTGGTTGAATTCTAGCAGCATGAAATTTCAGATACAAATTATCTTATAATACAACTGCCATCTGCATCATCTGCTATTGCATTGATATATTGTCTTTTTTACATGTCTTTGTGGTACATTATTTTTGCCATTTCTAATAGTCTAACTGGCATATATATTTCTACCATACACACAATGATAACATAATAAATAAATGAGGGCACACAAAACCAATATATGATTTCAATGTAGGTGATGTCTCCGACATGGATAGAGTTTGGTCATCAGCCTTTTGTCCTCATAATAGTGATAGTTACTTTGCCCTATGTGTGAATTTTAGTAAGAGCAATTGCAGCCTTTCAGAAAATCTTGATCAGAGGAAGCAACAGATGGAGATTTAGCATGATCACCAACAGGGTGTTGAATTGGTCATTTTAGGGACATTAGAATCCTCAGAGTAATATCATTAAGAGTCGCATTCCCTTCTACTCCGCTGGTTTTCACTACTGCAACCAGATGGTTTAAAACTTTGGCTTACCCTGAGACAACCGTCCTCCAAATTCAAGTTCACTATATTTCCAATTCTATCACACAAGGAATTCAATCAAGACCATTATAACATTGTGGTTTTCATCGTAACTTACCGGACAGGTGAAGCATGCTAGAAGATGTTGATGATAAATCAAGCAACGAAACTATCTTTTCTGTTTATAATTGTAAACCATATCAGTTAAATATATCAGGAATGCGCCTAAAGCTAGGGGTTCATATGCAATAGGTTAATATAACCATTATTATTTATACCTGGATTTGAGCACACAGGCCAGGACATTCCTTCAGTGTTCAAATAAACAAACTACGAAAAGTATCGATCATTGAGTCTGAAGATAAAGAGCACAATAATCAAATTTTTAATTACTTTTTGTTCACATCAGATTTAAGATAGATTACCTTTGAAACATCCAACGAAGAAACTCGATTTATTTACTTACAATTGTTCACGAGCACCTATAATAAGGCCTTCTGGTTCATTGATAATCAACAGTAGAGTTTTGAGGAGGAATTGAGTTTGTTTTTTAAAGTTCTTATGTATCAAATCCATTTTAAATGGTAATCAATATACATTTGATTCTTGTTATAGCAATTACTTTTAAAGTTTAAAGTAGACCTTCCCTGAAGTTGAAATAGCTTTTATTTATGGCAGTAGCATAAATCAATTCTCTATGCTGCGCCATGTAAAAATTAAATTATTTGCTTTGTTATGCCTTCTAGTGTAGGAAATTGTTTGCAAAGACCACCATCAATTTACTCTCCACTAAGTACCCAATCTCTGATGCATATTCCACATTTTTACCTTGAGTATGAACCAAGCCTAGTCTTTGTTCTGGAAGTACCCTTTGAAGTAGAAACTGCATCAGCTGGTAGAATTGTTGCCTTCACACAAGAAGCTTCTGTTAACCTTTTTCCCTGCACATACAGATGCACTTGAAGCAGAAACATACTTATTTACATGGCCAAGGTCACATGGCTTATAGTTCAGTTTTGATTACTAGTGAAGCTATGTTTCTTCTGGCTAGTAACATGAAAAATTCGTTTGCACAGAATGTTATCAATTTAATTACCAGTATATAAGCCATGTGATAACATTCTGTGCAAACGAATTTTTCATGTTACTAGCCAGAAGAAACATAGATTCACTAGTAATCAAAACTGAACTATAAGCCATGTGAACTTGGCCATGTAAATAAGTATGTTCCTGCTTCAAGTGCATCTGTATGTGCAGGGAAAAAGGTTAACAGAAGCTTCTTGTGTGAAGGCAACAATTCTACCAGCTGATGCAGTTTCTACTTGAAAGGGTATTTCCAGAACAAAGACTAGGCTTGGTTTTTACTCTCCACAAAGTACCCAATCTCTGATGCATATTCCACATTTTTACCTTGAGTATGAACCATCAGCAATATAAACGTTTTTCCCATCAGGTTTACTTCACCAAACATGAATTAGACAATTGCAATTTACACTTGTCCTATTCTCGAAATTGCAGCCATTTGTATTAATACATAAAACTTTGCCACAAAAGATAATTATCTTTAAACAAAGATCATCATTATAGAAATTGTACATGAAGCAAGGGATAGCAAGTGTTTTGAACATTTTTTGCGGGTGTCATCTATGCCTATCAACTTGCTAAGTAAAAATGAATCCCTTACCAATATGAAAATCACAGCCAAAATATTACATCATTGATTTAAGTATGTACTCCCTGCAGACATTAAAATCTGCCCAAGAACAATAAACGGTCATGATATTGTAATTAAGGAGTTGGAGGATGAAGCAACCATTATTGTAGCAATTTCAAGTGACACAGCTTTTATAAATGAAATTCTTGTTACATTTGGGAGTTACAATAAATTAATTTGCTACCCATTTTAGAGTTTTGGCAGTTGTTGACTCCTATTTGAATAGTTCTAACGTTCCTAACGTTTATTCATCCAATAAAAAATGTATTTTTTTGAAAGAAAAAAATAAGAACAAATTCTTGAGAGAGTTATAGCATATATTATAACATATATCGTTAAAGAACTTACCAATAAATTTAAAAAATTATAAAAAGTTTATGTTGATAAAGAATTCACCAATAAATTTTAAAAAACTATAAAACGTAAGCCACAATTAAGTTAGCAACTTTTCTACTAATCATTTTATATGTTGCATTTAAAATATAAGTCAATTTTTTTTTTAAATTGAAGAGCGTATCTATATATTAATAAAATATGAGTATAGTACAATGTTAATCATACAAAAAAATAGGTGGAGAAGACACACTCCATGGGCAAAGGAACATAAAACAATAAAGAGACAATTAAGCAGTCGCAACAAACATGGAAGTTAGGGGAGGCGGTGGAGATAGCGGGTCCTGAGGCTTATCACCCCATCCTCCCAGAGCAGGGGGATCCTTGTCCATAGGTAAGGGCTCCCAGCCGTCAATTTCTTGAGCTTTCAATTCATCATCTGTGTGTCTTTTAGGAGAGATTCCTAGAGCCAGTCATAGAAATTTATCTTGTGAGGGAGGACCCCAACCCCTATTGTCACTATCATGATTCAAGGGAGGAAGGCCCTAACCCCTGACATCGCCTCCATAACTAGAAGAGCCACTCAAACCACCACATCACAAAGAAGACCATCAAGGTGGTGATCAACGAGGAGAATGACTCTTATGTTTAGTTCTAGAATGCTGTCAACATGGACCATGACCTCGCCCTCGGGGAGGCATAAGATAACATGGTGGCTCATGAGGTTCTTGGCTAACTATGCACGAGGCATTTCCCTAGTGGTCAAGAAAACGCTGGAGATGGTCAAGTTCTAGGTGAACTTTATCAATCTAGCTTTGAATATGAAGAGTAACATTAGATAGAACAAACCTTCTACCTTCTCAAGATCAAACCCCATAGAGATTTTAGTTGTTGAAACACAGAAAAACCTTGGTGGAGATTCCCCTTGTTTTAACAACTCTGAATTCTCGTTGGAAGTCTGAATTGCCTCTACAACCCATTTTCCCATCAAACATTTTATCAAACTTTGAAAGTGAAATTGAAATTCAAAACTCCATCAAAAAATTTGTTTAGACTTTATAGCTAAAATTGCACATTATACCTCCACCATATTTTTTTAATGCAAAAGCATAACAAAACACTGCCAAGTTCAAAGCAAAAAAATAACCTATAATTACAAGCCCAAACCCTGAAAAACTATATAGTTGGTTTCTTGCACCCATTTTCCAAACGAACATGTTTGTAAAGGAGATGAATTTCAAGTCAAAGGGATCTAATATCCCAACTAGCCTGGATTCAAACACCAATGAGATAATTGACACATATCTAAGTCACACAGACCTAATAGACTTATAAAATAGAGTAAATGTAGAATTCAAGAATGACTAGATTTAGAGAATATATGATAGTGGTTTTCCCTAGGCTATAACCTTCTCACTTTCAATACAAATCCCTTAAATTATGTTCACCATGGCTAAACACTATGATGCTGAGAAGAAGGAAGTAGTGAATGATAATGGAGAAAAGATTCTAAATCTTGATCTTGATTTCATTGATACTATGCTCCTGATCCTAGAATATGAAAGCTACATAGATATTACCCATGATTCATCCAAAAAATTATATCAATATAATAATGTATCCTATCTATGGGTTTTAAACAAATAGTGGTTAAGAACCACTAGACCTACAGCCACAAGAATGCCTAAAATCTTGGCTAGGATAGACTTCAAGGATGAAGTAAGAGATATCATTATACTATTGCATAGAGTTAGAGGGAACCCAAACGCAAATAATTATCAAGATTAAATGTACTAGTATATTTAGGTAATCCATTAGAAAAAATAATACATTCACTAATGATCAAAATGACTTTGAGAGCTCTTGATGCTAGACTCTTCTATGATGTGACGAGTTTTATTACCAGTATAGTGGGTGCCACATATTCCCACATTATTTTTTATGAAGATTACTAGGAAAATATGCAAGATGAAGAGTAAGTTAGGTTAATATATTATTCTAGAATGACCTTGGAAAAAATCAAAACCTATGATATGGTACTAGTCCCTGAAGATTTTAAAGATGATGAACATCTAGTTAATAGGGTGTATTATGATAATCAAATCTATCTCCAACCTCTTCCCACATCTAGTGGTCTACACTTGAATCCTTCTCCTTGTTACAAAGGAATACCATAGTTTCCATTTCAATCTAGAAAGGATGATATTGCATGCATATTCCCTATTTTATTGCTCCATAACTGAGTGTAAGGGTTTGTAAACTTTCTCTCTCAAAAGAGTGATTTTTTATAAATATGGGTTTCCTATGTAGCCCATTGATATTTTTCTATTAGAGAAATTATTTTGACTTTAAATAATTAATCTAAATGTTGTAACCTAGAGAATGATAATAGACTAAAGTTGTGCCTTCCTTGTATTGTGTTATCTTTATGTATGTATGACTATTTGTTAAATTTGTGAATGTTATAGGTCTTATTTCAGTCATATAGATTCATTTGTGGTATTATTTCTACCCTTTTTAAAACTTGTTGATGAAAAATAAATAACTCTTTTCTTTATATGGTAAATGCCCAATATTACCTTTAATCTCATTTTTTATAAGATTATGCTTCAATAAATTTTAGTATATTAAATATTCAACTATGTTCAATCAAAGCAAGCATTAATTTTCAGTATAAGCATTTGATGCAATCACCATTTTTATAGTTTTAAAACTCATTCTAAAACTCTTTTCCTTAGAATTCAAAACCTTAGTTAGGAGTAAGATCACTAAGAAGCAGTAGTTTGATGTGAACTAGTCATATACCAGCTACACTAAGCTTAGTGAAAGGAAGCAAACCTTATTCAAAGGTTCACATCAATTTTCCAAGGTCCCAGAGCTTAGAGGTGATCCTATTGTGTCACTAGATTTCCCACGTACTATAACTCATTCTACTCATAATACTACAAATATAAAGATGGGTGCAAAATCTAATTGATAACAGTTTTTGGCATGCACAATGGGAACCAAATACCATAGCTAAGAGATTGGATTGATTCTCAAGAATCATTGTTTGAGATTTATACACATTTCAAAAGTTTTTGGTGATTCCATTGGCTTACAAATTTAGGAAATCCAAGTTTACATATGCTAAAGATACAGACAAGATCAACAAATAAATAAAAATAAATAAAGATCAGGTAAGAGGACTGACTTTCAAGAACTACCATTTCCATATAAAAATAAATAAATATCAGTTATACCTTATACTATAATAAATCCTACAAATATGTTTGCATCTCCCATAAATACCCATAGTTATTTCATACCTTCCATTATGGCCCTCAAGAATTAGAATTTCATAGCATTCAATGGAGGTAGCCTACTTATGTTGGCCCAGTATGATGATATACCCACCTTATATCTAAAAATCCTTCCATATTTTACTGTTGAAACTTATGCCATACCCATTGAACACATTTAGGATGTTGCTAACATCTGTTCGATTTATAACATAGTATAAGAAAAGGTTGCGATCACACTTATTACCTCATCATTTAAGGGTAAAGCCTTAAAGTGGTAAAAAAATTTACTTCTCAATTATATCCATGTTTGGGATGATGTAGGATCTTCCCGATACATGTAGTTTGAGGATAAGAGTGACCGCCTCACACTAGTTGAACAACTAGCCACTATTAAATAGGCTCTTCATGAGTTCATGAGTGATTTTAATTTCTAATTTTAAAAGATGTGGAATAGAATCTTGGTGTTGGTCAAGCCAACCCCAAATAATACTTTTTTATATTATTTGAGATCTTTAAATAGTGATATAGCTATTATGATTTAGTCAATGGGTGGCACCACACTCCCCAATGGTTATGACATAGCAATAAGAGCTAAAAATTGCCTCATTCAAGTTAGAAAAAATTCTCCTTAGCCTCTAATGCCATCAATTCTAGATTTTCCTCCCATGCAACCCACTATAACCCAAATTAGCATCACAAAAAATTCACTAGCTTTGTCTCTTTCCCCTTCTAATTATTTTTATGATGTTAAATCGTTGCTTAAAAGCTTTGGCAATGCGCTAGTAGCTATGAAAGTCAACAATCTCAAAATTAGAGGCCTTATCAACCAACTAAATAAACATGTCAACATAATAGCATCTATACCAAGGTAGCTCATAACCCCAAAATCAAACCATGCAAGCAAATCCCCTAAATATCTATGATCTACCTGCCCCAAGTACTTTTGAAGCCATTGTCCCTATTCAGAACAACTTGGTTTAGGAATACAAGTGGTGATATCCTTATGATCAATTGCATAATCAAAATGATTTCCCTCATGGGGTCATTATTCAATAATTTATGATACAAATCATATCAAACCCCTAAGAATAACAAGAGGAAGTTACTTCTCAATAAGAAGATGCACAAGTGCCTACTTAAAATGAGACCACTCTTGTGAACTGGTAAGAGGAGGATTTATGTGGCACGAATCAAGGGGAAACACTAACGAATGGTGGTAGTTCAATGGTATAAAATGCATGATCTAAGAAAAGAGCAATATGAGGTGATCAACCCTCCAACATTGACTAGGTTAAAAAATTTAGAGTTATAAAAGAGGTTCCAAAAAGCAACACAATTCAAAAACCACCCAATATGTTGATGGACCAACCAAAGTCAAAACTTTTAGCCCCAAATCTCATGAAATAAGTTGTATCTCTTACAAATTCACCCACAAATATTGGTAACATTCTTTTTAGTATTTTAGAATAAATGATGAAGTCTAACTTGAATGTTACCATGTGGGAAGCACTGTCTATCTCAACACAAAGGGACTTACTTAATGAAACTCTAAAAAACTTCAAATTAATAGATAAAGTCTCAGCTAAGGGACCTAATATTGTAGTTAAAGTATGTCAACCTCAAATGGACACAAAATCAAGTAAAAATATTAAGCCTCCCCATTTTTAATTTTTTCCATAACTGCATGGTAGACTTTAGGACTAGCATTTATGTTATGCCCAAGAAAATAGTGGATGGTCTTGTTATTAAATACATTCCTATCATAAAAGGCATGGTTAAATTATATGGGACTGTTATCCAAATATTTAGGACTCTTGTTGTTAAATACATGCCTAGCATGAAAGGTTTAAACCTTACCATCCATGCATATCCAAGCTTATCTATATCCCAAGATAACTCATTTATTGACCTAGACCCTATTTTACTATTTGCCTTTCCCAAGACTTCATTATAAAACTGGGACGGTACCTATCTAATGATTGGTCCCATATGTTGATCAGGACAAGATATGAGACTATAGTGATAATAAGAGCTGAGCCAATTGCTAAAGACCACATTGAACCATATAATCCTATCCCTATGGATATGAATTTTGCATTTAAATATCATGAGGAGGAACTTGACCACGAGATTGAAACACTCATGGAAGAAATCCTAGACACTCATCTAGATGAATGGGGATCAACTCATTAGTTTGATCCTTATGATTAGGTCAAATAAATAGGGTTGGGTACGTATTATATTCATGAAGATGATAAAATCATCCCAAATATTTTGAAACTAGTTGATGATGATAAGGGAATGTGGAAATTGTACTTCAATGGCTTAAGGAGCAAGAATGGTGTAGATGCAGGTGTTTTTTATCTCTCCCCAAAAGGAGAGTTATTTATATTCTTTTAGTGTTTAATTCATCTACACTAACAATGTGTCTAAATATGAAGCATTGA
Organism: Torreya grandis; assembly: GCA_037957365.1. Lineage (NCBI taxonomy): Eukaryota > Viridiplantae > Streptophyta > Pinopsida > Cupressales > Taxaceae > Torreya > Torreya grandis. Next base: position 299,133 of record JARHVA010000977.1, read on the forward strand.
TTTGAAGTATATATTTATCCAAAGAAAGGGTAATACAATCACTACAAGTGTTCAATGAAAGTTAACTAATTGTTCACCAAGTAAGATCAAAATGCAAAACTAAAAATAATTTGTTGAGATATTAAAACATGAGGTTTGGGACATGTTGGAAGATTTTATCACCTTAAACATTCAAGCAATACTAAGATCATAGAATAATAATGTTGATCACATGGCTTTAGTAGGTTCTCAATATAATCTACCTAAAGATATTAATAAGGATAACAACCAACATGTAAAATTAATAGTGAGACCATATGTTCCTGACAATGTAACCAACTAGCAAGTTTTTAATAGTGATCATCAAATTGTTAATTTTCTATGAGATGAGGTTAAATCTCAGGCAAAAATTAGTCAAGGTTCCAAGGGAAATATGGGGATAAATAATTTAATTGAATACTAACAATTTTCCCATGGGTCTTGTTATTTTAGAAGGTATCTTCAACTCTGATGATCAGGTGAAGGGTAACAATAAAAATCTCATGATCAAGGAAAAAGACTATGAGCCAGTAGTCATCTTAGAAGGCAAAGAATTGAAGATAGTAAAGGTATGTAACACTTATAAAAATTAAAATTTTATTATATTATGTTAATAATTTGATGATAACCTCACTTGGAGTTATAAAGATGTAAGGGGTTTTGACCCTAACTTATCCCAACACACAATAGAACTTGACCCAAATTCTAAGCATGTTGGACAAAAATATATACCAATCAATCCAAAAATAAAGACCTTGATGAAGAGTGATTTATCCAATTTGATATAATATAACATCATTTTCCCTATCAAACACTCATATTAGGTTGCTAACTTGGTCCTTGTTAGGAAAAAGAATGGAAAAATTAGGCTTTGTGTAGATTTTTGAGACCTAAACAATGCATCCTTGAAGGATCATTATCCTCTTCCACCCATGGAACAAATCATTCAAACTGTATCTAAATCTAAAATTTTTTTCCTTCTAGATGGTTATTCTCAATATATCCAAATCCTAGTTTAGGAATTTGACTAGTTTAAGACCACTTTCACTGTCAAACAACTACCTTCCTACAGACTGGAAAATACCTATATGAGCTCTAGTAGCCCAATAAGAGGTACTTTAGACTCCAATATGTTCCTTATGATCTTGATTATGCAATTTTTTTGTAAAGATATTAATGCAATTATGTTGAGGTACATTTAGTATGATCAAATTCTCAAGGTACTCGAGGAGTTTCAGAATGGCTCATCAGGTGGCCATTTCTTCGCAAGGACCACTACCATCAAAATAATGAGGGAAGGCTACTATTGGCTTGATATATTCAAATATGAGAATAAATGGGCGTGGATCTATGAGAAATATGCCTACTTTTCAAGCAAGCAAAAATTAGCAGCTCTCCTCTCAAACCAATCTGAGCTAACTAGCCATTTGCTTGGTGGGGATTAGATTTCATTTGCATAACCAATCCACCATCAAGTACCAACCACAAATGGGTCCTTATAGAAACTAATTATTTCACTAGATGGACTAAATCATTTGCATTGAAAAATGCTATAGAAGCATCTATTATAGAATTCATGGATGACATTGTCATTACATTTGGTGTTTCTTACACCATTATCTCAGACAATGCCAAAGATTTTGTGCGCTCAAGTGATTTAATGGGTGATGAGACATAATGAATAATTGAATAATTTTCCTAATTATTACCTTCAAGGTAATCTCTTGGTCTAATATACCAACAAAAATATCATAATCATTATTAAAAGGACAATGGAGGATAACCAAAGGACATGGCACACTAAGTTGAAATCATCACTTTGGCTTGACAAGATCACCCCCAAAATATCCATTTAAAGTTATCCATTCATGTTGGTTTATGGAGGGAAGTGAGACTTATACTATCAATAGAGTTACCATCTCTAGAAATTAATCATCAGCTAGAGTTAATTAAAAATGATACAATGACCATGTGGTTGGTAGAACTCATGGAGCTAGAATAAGTCAGGAACTAGTCAATGCAAGTTATAGAAACAAATCAAAGTTAAGTGAAGAGGAATTTTGATAAGAAATCATCTAAATTTGTTTTCAATGAATTAGACATGGTTCTCAAAAGGGATTCTAAAAGAGCCAAGTCAGGTAAGTATATAAAGTTTGATGTAATATGGAGTGGTCCATACATCATAACTCAATCCAAAGGAGCTAATGCATTCTAGTTATCCAGGCTTGAAGGATCGAAGCTTCCCATCCCAGTCAATGGGATATACCTCAAAGCATGATTCTAATGTTGTAATTCTTACCAAACATTATTTATGTTAGTTTTACTTGGTTTCCCAAACTAAGTTCCTTTCGCACAATTTGTAACTCATTAAGAGTTTTGTTTCTTTAGTTTATTTTTATTATTTTGTTTTTCCCTATTTTATTCCTTGTTTTAGTCAATTCCCAATTTTTTTTTCTTCTCCAAATATAATTTGTTAAGAAATGACTCCATGCCCAATGGACTAGAAGGCTACTAGAAAATAATTTATTAGTATCCAATCACCTTATAGAGGTTGTAAAAAATGTTGATATTTTTTGTGCTAAAAATATCAAAACACCTCATGCCCTAAGGGAGACCCATAATATTTTTTTAGAAAAATATTTAAAAGTGACCTAATTTCCTTTTTCAAAAACCCAAGCAAAAATCAGATAGTTGGGTGTAGATTGCAAATTTTCAAAGTTGTAGAGTGTACCCAAACTTCCACTTTCGTACTTACCCAATGCCTAGCAAAAATCAGAACTCACATTATACTTTGCAACTTTGAAAGTTTTAAAATTAAATTAGGACTATGATTTCCATTATTACTTGATATAAATGGGAATCAAAACTCTGGTTGCACTTTATAACTTTGCAAAATTGCAAAGTGCAACATGAACCCCACTTTCCACCATTTTCCACTACCCTGCAAGAATCAGAACTCTTGCTATACTTTAAAACTTTACAAAGTCACAAAGTGTAATCAAGATATCGATAACTCACTCCAAGGTATTTTTTCCTCTAATAAACCCACACAATGGAAAGTGGAGATTAAAAATCAAAACATAATTTTGCAACTTGTAAAATTGTAAATAACTCTGATGACCTGATTTTTTGTCTTCATCAAACTACCATTGTGCTTAACATTATTTTCATAGTTTGGTATATAATTAGGATTTTTACACCATTATCACTATTACAAACCAAAGTTTAACCAGATCCCTAGAATGAACAATGTCAATTTCATTCATCATCATTATCAAGCAATGCAAATGCCGCACACCAGATCCACCATTGCCAACCCATACACATGCATTCACTATATTTTTATAAGTCACCCACATTTATTTCAATCACTTCCATTATTATTTCAATAAATCTTAGGTTTTGTGTGCTATATTTTAGGAATTTTTCTCAGAATCACAAAAAGCATCATCATTGCTCATAATTTCTAGTTTCACATCCATATGTTGAAATCTTCCTATTAAATTTGTCCACACTGTTGTTATTTCATTAGATATTTCTAATAAATCTAGAGATTTTATCAAATTTAATAAAATCTATAATATTCCCAAAATATCCCCTACATAAATCACTTCTACCTTCTGAATATCAAACCCCATGGAGATTTTAGTTGTTGAAACACATAAAAACCCTGACAAAGATTCCCCTTCATTTAACAAATTTGAGTTCCCATCATAAGTTTGACTTACCTAACCACTTTTATATTGTATTATGCTTTTGTCTACTGTATTATAATCATGTTTTAAAAATAGCTAGGAAGGATAAGATTTTTTTGATGTTGTAATGTTAAAAATAGCAAATTAGAGAGCATACTTTGTGTAGTTCCCCACATATTCATAAATTAGATTTCGTGGTTTTAGTGGGTGTCCTTACACCCTCCTTATGTATGTAAGTTACAAATGGTCCTTAATGGAACTGGTGAGACAACTAATGGAAACTCACAAGTTTTTATCAAGTAGTCATAAGACAGGATCTACTTCCCTATCAGTATAGGGAGATACACAAGCCCTTATCTATCAAAGACCAAATATGTGAATGCAAAGATGATCCAAATGACCTTAATAGCTCTTGATACTAGACCCTTCTATGATGTGATTGGTTTTGTTACTAGTATAATGGGTACCACATATTCCTACATTCCTTTTTATGAATATTACTGGGAAGATATGCAAGATAAAGAGAAAGTTAGGTTAAGAGATTATTCTAGATTGACCCTATACAAATCAAAACCTATGATATGGAACTAGTCCATGAATATTTGAAATATGAGGAGCATTCAATTGACAAGATGTACTATGATATTCAAATCTATCTCCAGCCTCTTCCCCAATTTTTTTGTTCTACACCTGAATCCTTCTCCTTGTTAGATATGACTACCATAGTTATAAAGAGAACATTAAACTGGTTAAGGATCAAGGGGGTCAAAATAACCAAGAAGACCTTGAATATCATAGACAAGCTCAGAGAAGTAAAGGATAAGTATGTATTGGCAATAGTAGAAGGATCTAGTAGTGGAACTCAAATAGATCAGATAGTGGGGCTAGTTGTTTTGCACAAGTAAAAACAAAAGTAGAAGGCAAGAATGGATTCTTCCATTAGTTAAGACCAACATCCCATCTAATGGATTAATCACCATCAGTTTATAAAGAGGACACAACTATTGTCCAACCAACTACAGTAATTCATCCTCTTTTCTCCATTGCTCAATCAACATAAGCAATTACCCTTCTTATTTCCACTAGCCAACCAATGCAAGTAATTGCTCCTTCATCTCACCCACCTGTGTAACTAACTCCCTTGAAAATAATCCAATCAACATAGTTGTATACTCCAACTCCACCATCACTTTCCTCTTTTTCAACCACTTCCACCTCATTCCCTATATATATTACCACCCTATTAATCACTAATACCACCTAGCAGTATATGGTTGTATACTGAGTCATTCTTACTATAATACCACTAGCCATCCTAACCACTCAAATGGGTACAACTTCATTTTCATCTTCCATCACAATACCCATTTCATCCACTCTTAGTATTCCCACTACATTGATTGATTCATTTGTTTCCTTGGACTCTTCCTTTACATAGGTTCCCATGTTCTAACCACATGTACATATATCACTCCCATATTATGCACCCATGGTAAGCACATCCACATCCACTTCACCCATTCAAGTACCCATTTATTTCACTCTCACATTAACCTAAACCCCACCAAGGAGGTGGAAAAATAAATGTCCACTAACAGAACTGTGACTACTCAACCCACCCATGCGAAAGAGAAAATCAATTCATTGGTCAAGGACTCAGTGGTAATATTAGTGGTAGATATGATACTTGTCATGGTAACCACTAATTTAACAACTTCATCTACAGACTCATAGATAGAAGTGACCATTGGAACAATACAATACTCAAAGGTATCCACTCCAAGTTGGATGACACAATTAGTGTCAAAGAAAAGGAAACATATGATATCTCCCAACACTCTAAATTTTGGTTTATTATAGGTATCCAAATGACCAAATGTAGGCCTTAGAACTATCTCCAGAATCTCATATAATGCATTAGGGGAAAAATATGTGGAGATAGTGGTTTCATGACTAGATAAATAGAAGGTAGATTTAGTGGTGGGGGATTATTATATATTTAAGGTGCACCTGGGTCATCCAACAAGAGAAGGACTAAAGCATGATGTTCAAACTATCATAAGCTCTCTTTTTGATAAAATGGATAGTGACAAGGTCACTAAAGATGAGTTGAATAATAAAGTTGAGCAATTAACAACTACCTTAAGATAGTTTATACACCTAATAAATCCACCTGACTCTACCCAACCAACTCAATCTCTCTCAATTCCCTAACAAAGAAACATTTGAGTTAATGATAGAGATTGTTAGCATGGGAAGGGCTACAAAATATTGGGTTGATGAACTAATCACAAAAATAAATAGAGTAATAGAACTAGCTATGGACTAATATAAGACTTTAAAAGATGATCATGCATCTCTAAAGGCATAGATAAGAAAATATGAAGAAGAGATTGAAAAGTTGAACCTCTACTTTCCTAAATTGCATGTTATTGACATGATTGAGACTGACACCCTCATGTTAGAAAAGATATTAAATAATCCTTCATATCATGAAGATCTATACAAAGAAGCTAAATTGAAAATCATAATACTCAGTGAGAGTATTGAGAAGGCCAAGATCACATGTGATAAGGCCACATATATAATTTATGACATTGAAGACTCACTTTGTAAATTGCCATGTGAGGCAATAGATCACCAAGATAAACCTCATCCTATTCAAGAAGTCCAAGATAAATTCAAATGGGTATTTAAGCAAGAATCAACACGTGATACAACTTTTGACTTGAATTCTATCCACTGGTTCATCGAGTATCATAATACACTTGATCAAATGGGAAAAGATATTCAAGTCTATAGGGATGCTTCTAGAGAGATATATTAGGTAATAACAGAATGTTAAATCATCAACCTTTACACATTGGTCTTGACAAAGAGTGCCTTCAAGAGATATTTAATAGCTTCCATACTTATGTCAATAAGATACAAGAAAAAAAGGACAAGAAATATTTATAATTCATGGTTATGGTTTGATTTTTCAATTAGTTGTAAAATACATTCTATAAACTAGATTTTTAAGATACATTGTAAAGTTTCAAGTTGTAAATTGAAACTATCATTTTGATAGTTCTTAACTTTAAGTTGAGAAAGAGCTACTTGTAATTTTTAATTATCTTTCTATCAAGGTTTACTTATAAAAGTGAAACTTATAATTCACACTTTTCCTTTCGACAAGTTGGATGGATTTAATTATATAAACTCATGTTATAATTTGCACTTTCCTTTTTGTCAATTTGAATAACTTAAAAGTTGTAAAAGTCTCAACTTCAAATTGAAAGTTAGGTTTTGCAAGTTTAGTTTTAATATATCCAAATGTTAAAAGCATTCAATTTTTACCAAGTCATGGTTCATTTTGGTGCCCCATTTCTTAGGAGAGATATCAATAGTAGAACTCAAAAAAAGTTATTGGTTTAACTAAAAGACTCCAATGGATTCTTCTCTTCTTTCAATACTTGGTGAAATTCCTAGCCATTTCAGAGTTATTATCCTCCTTCTACTCCACTAAGGTCAAAATTTTACACTAGAAAGAATGACATTACATATAGATTCCATATTTTCTTTCTCTAGAATTTAATGTAAGGGTTTGTTAACTTTATCTCTTAAAGGAGTGATTTTGTTTTATAAATATGGGTTTCCTACATAGACCATTGATCTTTTTTTGTTAGAGATATTATTCTACCTTTGAAGAATTGATCTACATGTTGTAACCTAGAGAATGCTAATTAGACTGAAGTTTTGCCTTCCTTATATTGTGTTATCTTTATGTATGTACAGCTCTTTATTAAATTTTTGAAAGATTTAAGTATTTTTTGAGTCATATAGATTCATATATGGTATTATTTCTACCAATTTTAAAACTTGTTGATGAAAAATAAAAATAGTGTTCCTTATCTGATAAATTCCCAATATTAACTTTGATCTCATTTTTGTATAAGATTGTGCTTCAATAAATTTTAGAATATTAAATATTCAATATGTTTAATTAAATAAATCATTAATTTCCACTATAACCATTTGGTGCAATCACCATTTTCCCATTTTAAAACTCTTTCCCTCACAAGTTAAAACCCTAGTTAGGAGCAAGATCACTAAGAAGCAGTAGTTTAACATGAACTGGTCATATACCAGTTACACTAAGCTTAGTGAAGGAATCCAACCTTCTCTAGAGGCTCACATTAATTTTATATAGTCCCATAGTTTGGAGGTGATCCTATTATGTCATTATATTTCCCACATATTCTAACTCACACTACTCATAATACTATAAACATAAAGATGAGTGTAAAATCAAATTGATAACACTATTCACATGTCATGATCCACCAAATAGGGGTGGAAAATAATGGATTCAAATATAGATTAAGTTATTAAGCTACCAACACATGAGAATTGAGCAAGCTATCAGCTCAATCTAAGGTCTTCATCAATTTATCATTATATACATGCACACACACAAGTTGTCTCCAGGTTCATGTATTAGTTCATGTACCCAATGAGGTGTATTAATTCCTTTCCTCTTTCCCATATCTTTAATAATTTTTACTCAATTACTTATTTACTCAACATAATATTTTTATTTTGATATCTCTTAAGTAAGCACTATTTTATTCATGTTTCATTTATAGGCCATGCATTGGATCATGCTTCACATACGCAGACCTAGCTTGACATACTCAGACTCAGCTTCACAGGCTTCACTTCCAAGGTAAGTATAGGTACACTAATTTTTCCTTTATACTAGTCATTTTACTTTATTGCACTTATAACATAAATGGAGGGTCAAATGTAACAATCTAAAAGAGTTATTTGAGTTCTAAGTGTGCTTCTTGAGACTATATATTCCAATCTTATCCATAGACCTATCTTAGAGCCTATTATCACACTTTTATAGGATTTGTGTAGGCCATAGGTGTCCTTAGTTAGATTAAACATAGTCTCAAACCCTCATTTATTGATCTTGGTCCTTCATCCCTACATTCTACTAGCTAGAAATTAGTGCCACATTAAGGACACTAGAGCCACGTGGTGTTAGTTTCCCCAAATGGCACCTAAATAATTTACCCTATCTTCTTTGAACAAATATATTTTTAAACGTAAAAACCCTCCTAAGGTCACCCTAAGTATATTTTATTATTCACACAATCAACAAACCACTATAAATACATGAATTTTATCCCTTTATCTACTAGATGGGAATTAGATTCAAAATTCCTATTCAAACACAAAATGAGTTGAGAAAAATCAAGGTTATTAATACCTATTCTTCCCTACTACATACTACACATCTAAAACTAATATAAGCTTATATTTTCCATATTTCCAATCTCAAACACACTCAAGGCACTCAAGGCTACTTTCATTCTAACATCACTTGCACTTACACCAACACTTAGGTGGTAGAACTACATTGAGATTGATTCCTCCTCAGAGTATTGGTATATAGGCAACTCTCTTCATAATGGAGTGTTGAGGATGTCTAGCCTATACTACTAACAAATAAAATTTACATCTCATGCCTTACTTATAAAGAAGATTAGGGTTTGCAACATAAATCAACTATTATAGGCATAATATAGAGTTTCAAGCTTCGTGTCTGTAGGGATATAACCCAAAAACATAAATGCTAGTACACCCAAAAGTTTGGGACAATCCTAAATAAAGGACATTAGTTCCATTATCAGGACACTAGATCCATATAGATCCTCTATCCAAATGTGGTGCTATTGTCTAAGAGGGATTCTGATATAGGGATAGAGTTGATGACACTCATACCCACTTCTATCTCAGTTTCTTACACTTAAATCATCTATATTGGATGTTTTCTAGATAAGTCTTTATTTGCACATATTTATTACTATTTCTAGAAAGTTATAGCTAGTAAAATATATAAAAAATTAGTGGTTATTTTATGCATATTATTTCCCTAATTTAGACTACTCATCCTTTTAATCAAACATAAGATTTACATTAAGCTAAACCCTAAAAGGTTAAAATAGGTTAACAATGGGTCAAGTATTAATATGTGCATTATCACACTTCTATAGCATTTAGGTTATCTAGGGTAGGACATTTATTCTATCAACAAGTTATTCATGGTCTTAGTGGCCATTTTTAGAGATCTATTAAAGAGATTGTACTTCCACTATAGGTTGGACCAGTACATGTGGACACTAGATTCTTAGTAGTACCTAGTGCAAGCATGTTTGATATGTTATTGGGTAGGCCATGGATACAGTAGCTAAGATCCATTCCATACACCATTAATAGATTCCTTTAATATATACATGTTAATTAGGTGATCATAGTTGAGAGTCTTTCATATGAGTATCTTTTACTTGTCCCATAATAAATCACACCATAGTTACTAGTTATAGTTTTGAGCATAGTTCTCATCAATACACCATAGAGTTCAATGGAGCCACTATTAGAGGTGAGGTAAAATACTAAAATGTTACCATGTACACATACATTATAGAGACCCCTACATCAAATATATGTTGAATATTCTAGAGGGCCTCCCTCTATCACTTTCCTTTTGAGATTAGTGTTATTGAATTTCCAGAGTTCTTAGCATAGGGTACCCATGCCAGATACAATATATTCTACCATATGGGTCCCTAAGACCCCTATAGTTCACAAGACACCATAGTCAATTTAAAAAATTCCTAACATTACTTCATAGGCAATTCCTACTATATATCACTTAGTACAATAGGTTCTAATACCTTAGTTACTTTTTCATACAACACGCATGATTATTGTTTCATTATTTGACACATGTCACATTGATAGTGAGTCTCCCATGAGACTCATCAATTAATATGTTCCTCCCTTCTTGTACATAGTTTCCTTATTTATTCGTCCTTGTATATAATTCCATTTTCATGTTGCTTGCACATAGCTTATATCTAGTAAATACAAAATAATATAATATGTCAAAACACAAAAACATTCAAATATTTACTATATATATATATATATATATATATATATTATATGCATTACCATGTTTACATCTCTTATATTTACCAAACACTACATATGCTAGATATCTTAGTATAGTCAAACATTTATCATACATACATTGCTTCACTTGTTCTTGTCAAGTGTTCATAGATACTTATAGGACCCAGGTCCACTATACCAATCTATATTTGCTACTATCTACCCACTGAGGGCATATACACATATTCATGAGTTCTTCCTTTTATACATTCACACATTTTGGGGCACCCTATAAATAGTTTTAATTACCAGGTTACATTTTTCTAAACTTTACATCATAGATTTAACACTATTATATCTTGATATTGATCATCCTAAAACCTACTCAAAATTTTTGTTGACTAATAATAATTTAGACTCATATTATTTAAATACTATTTCTTATATAGATTTGTACCACATGTTCAGGCATACTTTCATTTCTAGTTTCTTAGTTTAGACTTGATTTTGTCTTTATTCTTCTTATATTCAAGGGCATTTGAATATGTCATTGTTCTATGTCTCTATGCCATGTATTTTCATTATATGTATTATGTGGACATGTTCCCATGTCTAGGTGTGTGCCTTTTTATTATTTATGAAAACATTTGAGCATGTCCTTTCATGTGGCTCTAATCCAACTTTATTGTTATTTATGTATATGGACATTTGAAAATGTCCTTGTATGTCTTTCTTTCTTAGTTTTATTGGTATGTACCCATGTCCCTTTGTATTTTATCCCATTGGAATACTTTGTGTGCCTCATATATGTTGTATTATGATTTTTTGTATGTGTCATGGCCATGACACTTATTTTTTGATTGTTACACTCTATTTTTAGATGCCATGAGGGACCTCATGCATCTCCCCTTCCTACTTGGGTGTCGTAATGGACATCATGCCCCATCCCCCTAGGTGACTACTCAGTTATTACTTAGATTTATTGTTCGTATATATTATTATATATATCTTGACATCCTTTTGAATGCTAGATCAAACATACATTTTACGCTATAAATTTATGCTCAAAGTATCTTACATTCCAATGTTATGTATGCAAATCACATTGGTTTATTACACATATATCATATATGCTCTAGTTGACACACATTTTGTAGATATTTTTTCTTCTCAAGGATAGTTCTTTCATAGGTACATCTAATCCCCTCAAAATAGAGGGCACTCATATAGTTTTTTCATAGAGATTAGGTTATCTAAATTCACTTATAATATAGTTTTCAACACATAGGCACGGAATATAGAAATTAGTTTCAAGAAAACATAGTGTGAAAAAGTGACAAAGAGATCAATTTTAGTTGAACAAAAATCAGAATAGTTGGACATTAGCATCTAAATTAGGACACTAGTACCACATTGTGTTGCTATCTAATATATTTTACTACTATATAGTAGCCTTAGTTTTAGGGAATTCTAGATTGGCCAATAATTTTAGATCATATTCATACCAATTTGCTTAAATTAGGGGCATCAAGCATGGCATGATCATTCCCATTTCAGTTCAAATGCACGCACGCACGTGCGCGCACACACACACACACACACACACACACACACACACACACACACACACACACACACACACACACACACACACACACACACACACACACACACACACACACACACAACTTCTCAATCCATAATCCATATACTAAAACATCATACTTGGGGCATGTGCGCAACACATTATTTATTTATGCTCACTTATACACTGGTTGATTAGATGGAATGACAAACTTGATGTCATTTTCTATGTTATACACATTAGACACCATGTTCCTGGTTACACACCAAATTTATGCCTTATTTCATCTACAATGGTTGGCATTCTAGAGTGGCCCAGAACTACCTAATATTCTTGAGTAGCCTAGAGTTGTTTTACATTCTATATTTCCCAAGTCACCACAAAGATGACATATATAGTTATAATTATAGTTACACATCTTCATTTACATCTCTTATTTCTATTTTCAGATGCATCTACTATACATTGGTGTGTAATGATGGAGTCATAATATAATTGAGTTCTTGAAACACATACATGAGAGGATTAGACACACCATCAGTCCAATCCAAGTTATTCATAGGTCATGATCCACCAAATAGGGGGTGGTAAATGATGGAGTCAAAATCAGGTTGAGTTCTTGAGCCACTCACACATGGGGATTGAGCAATCCATCAACTCAGTCCAAGTTATTCACTAATTGATCACTATCTATGCATGCACACACATGTTATCACCAAGTTTATGCATTGGTTCATGTACCCAGTGATGTGTATTAATTCATTTCCTCTCTCTTATCTCTTTACTTAATTTTATATTTTCTTTTCATATCAATTAAGTAAGGACTGGTCTATGCACATTTCATTTTTAGGATACATAATAGAGCCTACTTCACATACTCAAATATAGGTTCATATGTTTCACCTCTTAGGTAAGTGTGGGTATGCTTATTTTTCCTTTATCTTAGTGATTTAACTTTGTTTTATTTCTATAATAAATGGGGGGCAAATGTAATCACCCAAAAAAGATAATTGAGTGTTAAGATTCTTACTTGAGACCACCTATTTTTAGCTTATCCCAAGACCTATCTTCAAACCTAATTAGACATTTATCCAACCTTCATGTGAGATACATGCATCCATAAACATCCATAAATAAGTATCAAACCCTCACTTCAACATCTTGGCCCCTAGTTCCTCACGTTCTATGACCTAAACATTAGTGCCATAATTTGGACAATATCGCCTGATGGCACTAGTGTCCTAATTTGGATGTTATTATCCTTTTCCTTCCTTTTATTACCAATGGATATATTTTCAAATTAGTAACCACATAGGGTCTACCTAGACCTCTTTTTAATACCCACACAAGAACTATAATAATATATATACGTAACATTTAGCCCTTTATCCACTAGATGGAAATATGATACAAATTACACAAACAAAATCAAAATAAGTTGTGCACAATCAATTTTATCAATCCATATTCTACCCTAATTCTACATACAAACATCTATAACATTCCTAAGTTCATATTACTCAGGTTTCTAATCTCAAGTATATTTAAAACGCTCAATCCAATATTTTTAATGGTTTTACTTGCACTTGCACCAACACATAGGTGTGGATAACTACATTGATATTGATCCCTCTTCAATGCATTTGCATGTAATAAAATCTCATCACAATGAGGTGTTAAGGATGTGCAACCTACCCCATTAATAAGACACTTTACTACTTGTGCCAATTGGATGCCCTAACAACATAAAGATTTAGGGTTTGCATATAAAATCAATAAAAATAGATCATCTAAAGAGATATATAACTTATGTATATAAGAACAGGCTTGGTAGACCTAGACATAGATGCACCAAGAAACCCAAAGTACTTTTGCATAGAGGACACTAGCACTAAATCAGGGACACTAACACCACATGGTGTTATTGTCCAATTAGGGAACTACTATCCAAGAAGGGTTTTGACAACTAGATCTTATCTGTGACACTAGCACTAAATCAGGGACACTAACACCACATGGTGTTATTTTCCAATTAGGGAACTACTATCCAAGAAGGGTTTTGACACCTAGATCTTATTTGTGACACTCAAATATCAATTTATCTCAGTTTACAACCGTTAAATCTCCCATTTTAGTCACTATCTAGCTAAGTACTTGATTACATTATTTATTTCTATTTTTAGAAAGGCTAAACTAGGTTAATTCTATTAAAAATTAGTGGTTGTATTTATTACATATTTCTACCCTAATTTACTATACTCAACCCATTAAAAACCTAGGATTTACGTCTACTGAATCCTAAATGATTAAAACACATGGAATCACAAACTCTGAAAATAGTATAAAATAAGAATCATGGCCATGATGTATACACAAAGATCACACAAAACATATAAGAAGGCCAATGGATCACATATAAGGGACACGTTCATATGTCACTCACACATGATAAGGCTTACGTTTGGAAATAAGCCATGTTTAAATTTCCATAATCTAGAGAAATAAATACATAAAAATCATTAAGCAAAGAAGCAAACATGATAAGAATGCTTGAATAAGTAATATTAATATACATAAGTAATTGGTAAATTCATTATATAAAATAACTCAGGTATACAATAATATATAAATGTGAAACTAAGTGATAAAATATGTAAAGATGTATGCAATGTATATTATTATAGTGGGAACAAAATGGATAGTCATATAATGATAAAACCTAAGTAAAATATAACCCAATGAATGTTTTTTGATGCACATAAGCTATAGAAGGCTATGACTAGTTTGGATCTGAGAAATTAGATCATGTGTTCATTGGTATAAGTATATTATAATGGGATAAGATCATAGTGAATGACTTTATAAAAAAGAGTAGTTTTGTTTGTGTAAAACAAATTAGGTCCTAGATAGTGTCACCATGTAAAATTGCACATGAAAGTGACAAAATTTATGTTTTCAACTCACTCAAGTATACTTGTGAATCATATTTGATATAAAAATGTATATACAAAAGTATTGCATATGTTGAAACACAAATTGATGAATGTAAATGAACTACACATATCATGCATAGGTTCTACTTTTTGTAATTTTTATAATATTAAATTTTTATATATTTTTGAATATATATAACTGGAAAAAGTAACATACTAACCAATAAATCCCTCAAGAGCCTCACAATCAATGGGTCATGTATTTAACATTGGAAGGATGACATCTCGTGAATGGAAAGTATCATGCCACTATGAATTAACTAGTCTCAACTCATAATTGTGACATAAATGCCACTATCATAATGATAATATTTAGTATAATGTGTATATATTTTTAGCATGGTGAGTTTTAGGACTCTTCTGAACCCATTGTGAAGTATAATAGATATGTGTTGGTGTTCTTTATGGAACACTCTTAATATCTTGTAATACTAATCTAGGATGTGTTGGTGTAGAAAGTGAATTTTCAAGGACCCTTGTAAAGTTAACAACCTTATTCTAAATTATTTGAATAGGTTGAACATTTTTAGGTTGCTCAACTAATATCTATTGTGTAGGAACAATAACCTCTGGTTGTAGGGGTATTCATATGGAATAGCATGAAATGTGATATCATCATTAGAAAAAATGTATTTCAAACATTTGTCTATTGTATAAGGTACTATAATAAGTTGTTGAATCTAAAGACATCCCAATAATATATCAAATATTCCTCCATTGGGTATTATTACAAATTTTGTAGCCACATGTGTTGGACCAACCTATAGTGGTAATGTGATCTTACAAATAGAACTCTAAATATGTCCATAAAATCCCTTAATTATTGTTGTTGTAGGAAATATATCCTTATTTTTGTATCCAAAATGTGATATATAAGGGTGATAGTGCACATATTCACACTTGAACCATTATTAACCATAACACTCTATAAAGTTTGGTGATCAATGTTACCTTGAATGAACAAAGAGTACATATCAAAATCATAATCGAATGTCTCAAGTTTTTTTAATTTGATAAATGGTCTAGATGACACTAAAACATAATATGTAAAAATAATTGCATTCAAATTATGTTGGGCCTCTATATGAGGATGATAATAAATTAGTGGAGGGTGTGCATTATATGTGGAATGTACTTTTGATTTATCTATTGTTTCTTCACATGTATGCTTAGGGAAATGATCATTGAATATCTTCATTGTTTTAGTCTCACTTGGTTTTGAATTTGTACCATTAGTACCCATGCATCAAATCATGTATCTTATGTCTCAAAGTGATGCATCTATTGGTAGTATTCCCTGGTGTTCGATAGAAATCACATAAATAATTTTAATCAAATCATTTTTAAAGAGGTTTAATCACATCAACCTCTTTAATTTGAGGGAGTGATATAAGGTGACATTCCAATAAAATAATTTATCCCTTTTAGGGAGATTCTATTGGTAAATTATTTCATTGCAAGAGTTGATAACACAAAACATGGAGTAGGACATGAAAATGCATTTATTATTGTCCTTCGATCACTCTTATTTTCACTTGGATTCACCTTGTATGGTACGTTAATCTGATTCTTTATATTAGAACTAGAAACTTGGTTGGTTATATACTTTATCTTATTCATTTCCAATAACTTAACCTCATTTTCCTTAATTGTGTGACATAAATAAATGGAAGACAGAAACTTATTAAACATAATAGATTTATGTAGAGGTTGAATAAAAATCTATTTTAATATGTCTTAAAATTTCATATTTGCCATTAGATTCATAATTTTGGATAACATGGTCTTATACCATAATACATAGTCTATGATAGGCTCGTTGGATTATTGTTGACTTGATCAATTTAAGCATATGATAGATAAATTCACTTATGTTAATTGATAAACATGTAAGTAAAATAACTGCCAAAAGATATAACTAATTAACTAACTCATATGGTAAATCATATAACCATCTTAGAGCATACTCTTTTAAACTCCTAGGAAACAACTTGGTCAACAACCCATCATTGGACATATGGTCCAAACATGCTATGTAAAATGCTCTCAAATGTTGTTTGAGGTCACCTTTTCTATCATAAAATGTAATCTTAGGTGAAAAAAAACTAAGTCGTAAAGGATAGGTTTAAATATAATGATCCAATGGAGTATGAATTAAATTTTGTGAGTAAAGTGTCTTATTAGGTTTCAAAGCACCTTGTTCAAAATGTAACACCTTCTCCTATAGATCTATAATTTTTTGTATAAGAGATTGTACACCAAGAATAAAATGTGTGTTTATCAAAAGTGGTGTAAATAGTTGACTAAGTATAGATTGGTATATCAATCTATTGAAACCCTTGGGTTTATCCCATAGTAGATGTTGGAATAAATGTTTTATTTAATGATGTAGAGATAAGAAGGAAACCATAGCAATAGATGCCCCAAATGATTTATTTTTAGATGTTTTCTTTATTTCCTCTATAAAAATATCTATGAACTCGTCTTGCATATTTGTATTCTTTAAAATATATATTGTTCATTATCTTTTATTAGAATTATAAAATCTATTAACTGATTCTACCATTGTGTTGTTACCAACTAAAATATGAGAATGATCAACTTCAAGATTACTTAGTTTAGAAATTTGTCTAAGATATATAGAAACAACTTAGATTTTAAGAAATGTGAAATAAAAAATTAGAATATTTTTGTTAGTAAATAATTTTACTAAGTATGAAAACCCTAATATAACAATTAGAAACAATAAAAAATAAAGGAAGAAACCCTAGTAACATGAATGCTTAGGGTTTTGAAATATTCAATAATAAATAGGTTCACTACTATGTTTTATCAAAATTTGGAGATTACCAGAGTATTAATATAATTATACAAACTAATGAGTAAACCATGATGCATAAAATATATAATAAATACACATGAATGATTTAGAACATACTATTTATAGAAATATGCAAAAAGGGAGAAAATACTAAGAAAGATATGACTCCATTAAAAATTAGGTCTGCAGGCCTACAATACAAACTATGTAATCAACTATGAGACTATGTGAGGTCATTAGAAATCAATAATAGGTCTCCCTTATTTTTTGAGACACGGCCATACTATTTGAACAAAGTCTACATGTGATGGTGTTTATAGGGTATAATGATGTTCATTAGGGTTTTTGATCTCTATGAAATTTCTAATTGGTGTACCTTCACTCGTATATCTTGTGTGTGTGTGTAAATATTTTTAAATCATCACATGATTCATTGTGTGCCTTCTTATTCACTCAAAATCTTAGCTTAAATCATAAGAGGTAAAAACAACAATATAAAATAAGGAAAATAATGTGAGGGGCTTCAATTTTTTTGACCTCAACACCCCATGTGCTAAGTGTTGTCTACATACCAATACTCCAAAGAGGAATCAAATTTCATGTAGTTATCCCATGATATATTGGTTTGTATGGAATATTGATGAAATCTTGTATGTTGGTGCAATTCTAGTATTATTAGGGACTTAAAAAATGACTTATGACATTGATTTTGTATTCAAACTTAGATTAGGGATATTTATATTGTATGTACTAATAATTAGGAAGAAGAGGTGTTTTCATCTCAATGTGCAGTTAGAATAATCTAAAATTTGAAATTGTGTGAGCCTCTTCCCATCTAGTGAACAAATGGATAGAAAATATGCTTATATAGTGGTATTTTTGATATTTCCTCAAATTAGACTTGTGAAATGTGTGGAATAATTTGTTATAATGAATTTTACTTTGTAATTTAACCATTAATTGGTTGTAGGGTTTAAGTAGTGGATTTAGACACTATCAGCTAGCGGGATTGTCCTAAAGGAACATATTTGTCCAAGGAGTAGAGACATCTAAACTAGAAGTATGAATTAGTCAAATAATGAGTCCAGGCTTCTTGTAATGATGAATAAAAATAGTCAGTATCAAATTTTTCAAAGGGTAAGGTTCATCCTCATAGAAGTAAATGAATAGTGATTTGAAATTATGAAGTTGACCATTGGTTAAGTGTACATAAAGAGTGGTCACAATTGCATTATTTTAGTATTAAATTTTAATTGTAGTGACTACAAATGTATATAAGCATGTCCCTAAACGTGTGCTAAACAACTAGTTTGAGTGGAGATATTAGATATGAGAATTGAGTTGAAAAGACTATGAGTTAGCAAAAGCATAGATCTACATATATAAGGTTGTAACACATGTCATTATGATATCATGATATCATAGTGTCATTGTGATGATGTATTTATTTTTGGTTGAAATCAAATAAAAATATTAAATTTTGTTTCTAAGTATTTTAAAGGTTGTGCAGTCTAAGGCATTTATTAATTGAAATATCTAACTATATCTACATCATTATAGCTCACATTTGACACAATTATAACATCAAACAAATACATTCTCTAGAAAGAATATAATGTTGTCTAGGTATTATTTAGAAACATATTCAGTAACATAAAAAGTACAAAGCCAACAAATGAGGAATGGACTATTCTCATGTCAAGAAGAACGTTGTAAAAAATTAGCAACATTATAAAATTAAGACATGTTAAATTTTTTTTAAAAATCAATCACATTAAGATAGAGCAATGAAGACAAAAAATTTCATCCAACATGCACAAAACTCAATTAAACAATATAGTATTACTGTGTAAAAATCTAAAATTATGTTGACGTCCAATGTATGAGTAAAAATAGGATTACTCAATGTATATGTGGAAGAGGTTTTTCATCTTTTCTATACCACATAATAAAAAAAATCTTCTTTCCCGCATATGTAGTCATTAACTTTTAAAAATCATATGGTCTCCCATGGGATACCAAAAAAACCCACACATTTCCCAATTCACTATGTCACACAAAGAAACCATTGATAAACACCACTAAAAATAATATATATAATTATATAATATTAATAGATAAACTATGTAATATTAATAGAAAAGGCTTAATATTAACTACAGTATCAAGAGTGCAATCAATCTTAGACCTATATATCTGCCAGTATTTTTCTATACTCTATGTATGAATGAAAGAAATTAAATATTTAACTATTAGAAAATAAGAGGAAGTAAAGAGTTTTTCAAAATTTATTCCACTGCATGTCTAATAAATAACAATTCTTGGTTTCTAATAAAAAGCAAATATGTAAATATCAAAAAAGAAAAGGAAGTTAAATTTTTCTCAAAACCACTTCTACTACATATCCAATAAATTTTTAAAAAATGATATTTTATAATTAAAAAATTACATATTTTTATATTTATATATTTTTTATTTATAAAATTTACTACTGCAACAACAATAATGCATTGTTCATATCTATCTTTAAATATGTCATTTGTTATAATACTTTAAAAAAATTTAAAGATTTTTTAAAATAATCACATTTTTCAAATTAATTATTGTTTTCTTGTAAAATAAGCAAATGAATTTCAATTAAACTACAAAACTCTTATTTTATTTTTATTATTTATATTTATATATATAAATATATTATACAATTTTTTATGTTACATTTTAAAACGACATTAAAATAAATCACATTCACACTTAACATTTCCATGATCAAATGGTAAAAACATTATTAAAAAATATAACTACAAAAATATAACAATTGTTTATTTGTTAATTTCCTTTATGTATTAACTACTATATGTATGAAGCTCATATTTATGTGAAAAATACATTGAAAAATATAAATATATTGTGTGAGTGAATATATCAAATAAAAAATTATAATTATAATTATTTTGATCATTTTTTTAAAGATTTTTTTGAAATAGAGTTTTTTCTACAATGAAAATTTTATTATATTATTATATACTTATCTTTTTAATGTATTAATTGATGAAGTTTATTATGAAATAGAACATCTTCTCCCAACAATTTATTATCATATTGTATGAAATAATATAATCCTTAATTTTTCAACATCACTTTTATTAAGAATATCAAATTATTATTAAATGAAATCCTTTTACTTTTAATAAAAAGTATTTAACAAAACACAAAAATTACATCTTCCCATTTTAATTGTGCACCTATAAGGCAACTGCTAGTAAAATATAGACCAACTTTCTAAAAGTTATTACATCCTCTCGTCTTAATTGTGCACCTGCGGGGCAACTGTTAAGTAAAATATAGACCAACTTTCTAAATGTTATGGGCAAAGTTGGGGTTTTAAAACATCATTTGAGGCATGAAAGATTGTATCCTTACATATGGGAATGAGTTTGTATCCTTACATTAAGGCCGATATTTTTTCTTGAACAATGGAATACACTCATTAATTACGTAACAAATGCACACATCCATCCATTTTAGAGAACATCAAAATTACAAAGTACAAATGAGAATAAGCATTGCATTCTCGTTGATCTTTATATAAAATTATAGATTGAGTACAGTGAAGATACTCATTTGAACATGCCGGCAACCACACGGGGAGCAGCCGTCACCCTGCTAGCCCATCCTGGAAGAAAATTCATTAAAGAAAAAATTAATTAAAATTGATTATTATAAAAATTATAGATATTTAAATTGTTTTAAAATATTTTTATTAAATAATTATTAAAACAATTATTATTTATGAAATTATCGAATTAAAATAAAATAAAATAAACATACAAATAAAATAATAAAATTTAGAAGATTTTAGTTATGATGGGTATTGAAAATCCAGTATGAGAGGCTCATTTTAGAGCCGATTCCACCAAAAACATCGAAAAGATGACAAGTAAACTTTATTTCGCCCAAATAATAATTTTTAGAAAAAAGTCTACCAAAAAAACAACAATTTAAGGATGCAATAATTATGATATTATGGGTTGGTATCATGTAATGAATAGTCATAAGACAACCAAGGAGAAGCAGCATCATGTTGTTTTATTGACTTTAAAAAGTTATTAGATGTGGTATTAAGAAATAAATTTGGAATAAGATTGAGGAAGATGGAGTTCTGGAGAGTATGGAGAGGAAGTACATAGGTTTTATGATTAAATTTGGATTAAAATTAAAATATGTGATAATATGTCAAAATAATTTGGAAGTAATATTTATGTCAAATAAAAAATGTTTTTTATCTTTGTTTTGTTTGTGTTATACATTGATTAAATATATAAATAAAGTTTGAAACGGGAATGTTCTTCTAATTAGTTATGTGGTAAAACTATTTTTATATATAAATGATTTTATCTTAATTTTAAAGAGTATATATAATTTGAGAGTAACCTTGAGGATTCTAGAGCCCCTGCATTAAAAGGTTGGAATGTTAGTGATTACTTTAATTTTTTGTATTTTTTTAAAAATGTTAAAATCGTATACTTTTGGTTGTAGAAGTCAAAAAATAAATTAATTTTATTTGTGAATGAATAGAAAAAAATCAAAGTCCTATACATTTCATTATAGAGAAAAAATAAACAAATTAACTTCATTTTTAAATAAATTTCATTGGAAGTGTGGAAGAATACAAATACTTTAAGCTTGATTTTCTTGACAAATTTAGTTGGAAGATTTGTAGGAGAAAAAAATACAAGTGGGTGGTAGGATTTATACTTATTAAAAAATAGATGCAAGAATACATAATTATGAGATTAGAAAACCAATAAAACTTTATTTGGTTTGCTTGTCACAACAATGGTCTTTAAGGACATGAAGTTTCAGACAACAATAAGCTAGAGTTAAATAGAGACAAATTAAAAAAATAAAAAAATATTTAATCAAAAGTAGCTTCAAAATTAAAACATCAGCCTTGTCCGAATTTTTATTTGCTAAAACATGAAGTTTCTTGTTGGAGACATTAATAATAAACTAGATATTGGATTATTTAAAGAAGATATAATGTATGGTGTGGCCTAGAATATATATACAAAGGAACATAAATCAAGTGGAATCTAAAACTGTTGATAGCTTAGTTAAAGACTAGCTTACATTATGTTAGGTGTAAAACCTACAAGTGAGCAATGTTTAATAAGAATGTGAAAAGAGAGCATGTCTATTTTATAACAAGAGGATAATGGAGACAAAATGCACTACATCATAGAATTCATAAAATATATTGACATTCAAATCAAATATTATGAGCCCTCAAGACAGAAACTTAATCACTTTATTTAAGGATGCAAGACTAAACAAAACAATATTTTTTTAAATTAAAATCGATAATAGAAAAACTCAACATAAAAAATAATAATAATAACTAAACTAATAAAACAATTATTATATCAGAACATTTTTCTTGTTACTCTTAATATCATAAATTCTTTAATCTTATAAATAATATTATAATATTTTACTTTTTATTCAATACAAAAAATTTAAGATGTTATTGAAGTTTTTTATAATTTACAGAGAGTTTACAAACCAAATGACATACTGCACTGATTGGATCTCGTTTATCTGCCACAAGATTGAAGACATGGTTTTCATAGGTCACTATTAGGAAATGAACTTTTGAAAGAAGAAAAAAAAAACAAAAACTTGTAACACATTTTCAATCAACATTTCCAACCTGAGTCTCTGATTCATCATTTGTGACGTAGAAAATTAAAAAAACAAATCAAAATCAGCAGATAAAGGTCAACCCTGTCAAATTTAACCCAGTCCATTAGTTGCAACATTACATAAACTGTTTGGTGCATGTTGTGGTAGTGGTATTGCTACGACTGATATTTGTAAATTTTAAGATGAGATGGTACCTTTAGGTGTATTAGAGGTTCGTATCCTGATCTCCCTGGCTTCCTGAGTGAGGGCACAGCAATCACAGCACCAGTGCACCAAACAGTCTGCACACGGTTCCTCTGGCAGATTATATATCTGCCTAAGTTTCCTTCGATATCCGCATGTGTATAGACATTGCACTCCAAACATGCAAAACAGCACATACAGGCAACCTTGTGCACAACAGCCTGAAATAATACCCACATTATATATTCACCTTCAAAGTAATAATAAATTGACATCAAGTAGTGCAGACATTGTGATCTGATTTATGATTATTATCGATATTTCGAACTATTTTTTAATAATAAATTATAAAAACAGATTTTATAAGAGAGATGATCTTACTAGTATCTTTGCTCTCTGCATGTTCAGCAACCCGTCCGAAAGTAACACATGGTAAGAATGTTGTTACACAACCTGCACACAAAACAAGAGAAGAGAAGATAAATGGTTTTGTATAGAGAGTTAAAGTTAAAAGGATAGATGTACGCAGTCTCACAAATAGAGCAGTCTTCGAAACAAGAGCAGAGGCCTGTACTCCACTTCATTCTGAATTCTGAATTCTGATCTGTGTAAGTCCCACACTATGGCTTTTGCATTTGTAGAATGTTGCTGCCCAAACACAACTTTGTTTGGGCGGAGATTTTTATAAACTTTGGAGGTTTGTGCGTTTTGACTGCCAATATGATGTATGCTTTGAAACCTCCGGCTCTTAATTTAATTCGGTTGTCTCTACTCCAACTTTCTCAAATACACTTGAGTTTTGAAAGTCCGTCTTCAAAGATATTATTTTTTTTTTAATTGATGTAGGCGAGATCTTTGTTTTATTTACTAACCGCAGCGCCACGTGCCGAGTCCTTACAAGGTTACAATAGAATTGCAATATATTTTACATTTTTTTTAAAACTTTATGTTGCCTTCATTATGACTAAAGTATTTATATCTAGTGAAATTAGATGAAGATTGGGTGATTGTTTTTATTAATATTCATTGGTAGTCTAAAATTAGAATGCAATTTTTTTTTTAAAAAATATATTGTATATGATGAATAGTGAATGTAATTTTGAACATAAAGAATTTGACAAAACGTTTAAGTATAGTAAAAAAGGGTAGCTTTCAAATAGTTTATGGAGATTATTGTTGAAATTCCAAATTAGTTATGCATATCAATTAAAAATTGGTTGAGGGATATTTTTTTTGGTACTTGTAAAATAATTTATAATTAGTTTTCAAAATTTTAAATTAATATTTATATATAAAAATTAGCATTTTCTGCATGTCAAGCTGCTCAACACCATTAAACGGCATGTGACTATAACTTAATAAGCAACCATAACTATTGAAACTGAAATTGTCAATCCATTTCTTGCTCATTTGTAAGACTCTTCTTCATTGGTTGCACATTATTCTCAAGATAAGAAGCCATACCTACCTCTAACTACTTGATTTTGAAATCTTTTGCAGAATTCTAGCCAGAGCATAGCAAATCATACTCAGAGTAAAAGAGATCATGATTCAAATGTAATAAATTCTCGAAAGTATTAACATCATTCTCTACACAAGGCTAAGAATGTGGAGATTGTGACTCAAGTAAATTGGACATACAAGGGAGATAATAATGCCTATTGATTTCAATAGACAAAGTTCCCAATTCAGCAATATCTTTCTACATTATAAACTCAAAATTATTCTCTATGATCAATCTATGCACTAATAACTTTGAAGCCAACTCAAAGGTATCTTCAATTGGTTTAGCATGAGTGGGGTTCATGTCTTGATGATTTGAATTACCACTATCCAAATACATGTTACGTCCATTCGTAAATTTTACTACTTTTGATTTAATCAAGGTAGATTTAGACATACAATCAGTTGTAGGAAGCAATGGGTTTGATTCTATGCATAGTTTGAAAAGTGTTTCATTCTATGCCACACTCTTCTTGCTGAGACTATTAACTAAGGGATAAAGATATACCATTAAACCAATAACTAATAATAAAAATAATATTTAAAATAAATCCAATATAATTCATATGTATGCATATGTGTCTATATATATACACACACATGCATACATATTTGTGTGTTTGTATATGTATGTAGAATTTTAGTTTTATATGTGTGTGTGTGTGTGTGTAACTTTAATTTTTTATCTATCTAATGATATATATATATAAAATTTTAAAATTTTATATATCCAATGCATACCATCCAATAAAAATAAGGTTGTTTGAATGAAATTCACTTTCTTTCCTCGCCATCCTTGGCCATGGATCAGTGCAACAATGGTTAAAAACTATGCAGTAAAAGTGGTCCTCCCCGGTCTCTATGGAGGTTAGAATTGAATAGATTTCTTGAGGTATTATAGAATAAACAACTTGTATAGTCACATGAAAAGTATCACAATCATATACCTTGTCCAATTTCTATAATTATAACCATTGAAACAATAAAAACTGACACACTTACACTCAATTATATCTAGGTAATTTAGCCTTAATACTATTTATAGATAATCTTCCAATATTATAATAAATTTACTTATCCCCTTAAAATATATCCTATGAAAATGTAAAAAGGATTGCCCTATGTATAAAGTTGAAACCTGAAAATTAGAATGTCAAAAATATTAAAATTCTACTTCTCCCTGCTAAAGAAACTATTAAGCTCAAGAAAAAATAAAATATATTAACTATAATTACTATGAATTCGAATTCATAAAAAAATATAAACATAAAATTCATTATTGTGCTCCGAAATTATTGAAATAAAAATGGATATTGACACCAATCAAATTCTGATTTAAATATTACCAAAAGAAAAAATTATGCTAGCAAATACCTGTTCACTCTATTCATAGTCTCACATTGATTGTTGTCTTTTTATTATGTTTAAAAAAGAAAATGATAGAAGTGCGTACGTGAATGTTCCAAATGTTCTAAATATGAATATATGCAACATGCAAAGGAATGTATTTGACCAATTATATATTTGACCAATTATATAGTCAATTAAAAAAAAATGATACCTATCAGCACCAAAATGCATTTGGATTGAATGAATATTACCAGATTAATATACGCTGAAGTAACAAATGATTTCTTATCAGCACCAAAATGGATTTGGATTGAATGAATATTGTCAGATTAATATACGCTGAAGTAGCAGATGATTTATACCTGATTTTATTTTCATATAAAGTTGAAGAA
The DNA here is from genome assembly GCA_037957365.1 of Torreya grandis. NCBI lineage: Eukaryota > Viridiplantae > Streptophyta > Pinopsida > Cupressales > Taxaceae > Torreya > Torreya grandis. The sequence goes on from JARHVA010000977.1 coordinate 326,324, forward strand.
GACCTCCGACATGAATTTTGAAGTATACACCTTTCTCTGAGTAGAGAAATACATGCTTAACAAAATTATGTAATTTCAGCTTGACTTGATGGTGATCTGCATCCTATTCGTATATGTGAAATTATTAATGGGGCTCTGTATTTGAATTGTCATAGGCATCAAATTGAACATTAAAAAATGTCCAATTTATTAAATCTCTTCGTACCAAGAACATTAATATAGCTCTTTTCAAATAAGTACTTGTCATAGTCATCTGCAAACTACATGATAGCATATGCACATTCTGACATTTCAAAGCAAATTATAACTGCCTCCATTGAACTTGATGGAAAAGCAACATTCAAGTTTTAGATCCATATATAGTCCTTCGAACCATGTCACAACAATTTTGTGCCATTATCATCGGTTTGTCTTACAATTTTGTGCCATTATCATCGGTTTGTCTTACATTCAAGATGGACTGACTCCACTGGTTGAATTCTAGCAGCATGAAATTTCAGATACAAATTATCTTATAATACAACTGCCATCTGCATCATCTGCTATTGCATTGATATATTGTCTTTTTTACATGTCTTTGTGGTACATTATTTTTGCCATTTCTAATAGTCTAACTGGCATATATATTTCTACCATACACACAATGATTACATGATAAATAAATGAGGGCACACAAAACCAATATATGATTTCAATGTAGGTGATGTCTCCGACATGGATAGAGTTTGGTCATCAGCCTTTTGTCCTCATAATAGTGATAGTTACTTTGCCCTATGTGTGAATTTTAGTAAGAGCAATTGCAGCCTTTCAGAAAATCTTGATCAGAGGAAGCAACAGATGGAGATTTAGCATGATCACCAACAGGGTGTTGAATTGGTCTTTTTAGGGACATTAGAATCCTCAGGGTAATATCATTAAGAGTCGCATTCCCTTCTACTCCGCTGGTTTTCACTACTGCAACCAGATGGTTTAAAACTTTGGCTTACCCTGAGACAACCGTCCTCCAAATTCAAGTTCACTATATTTCCAATTCTATCACACAAGGAATTCAATCAAGACCATTATAACATTGTGGTTTTCATCGTAACTTACCGGACAGGTGAAGCATGATAGAAGATGTTGATGATAAATCAAGCAACGAAACTATCTTTTCTGTTTATAATTGTAAACCATATCAGTTAAATATATCAGGAATGCGCCTAAAGCTAGGGGTTCATATGCAATAGGTTAATATAACCATTATTATTTATACCTGGATTTGAGCACACAGGCCAGGACATTCCTTCAGTGTTCAAATAAACAAACTACGAAAACTATCGATCATTGAGTCTGAAGATAAAGAGCACAATAATCAAATTTTTAATTACATTTTGTTCACATCAGATTTAAGATAGATTACCTTTGAAACATCCAACGAAGAAACTCGATTTATTTACTTACAATTGTTCACGAGCACCTATAATAAGGCCTTTTGGTTCATTGATAATCAACAGTAGAGTTTTGAGGAGGAATTGAGTTTGTTTTTTAAAGTTCTTATGTATCAAATCCATTTTAAATGGTAATCAATATACATTTGATTCTTGTTATAGAAATTACTTTTAAAGTTTAAAGTAGACCTTCCCTGAAGTTGAAATAGCTTTTATTTATGGCAGTAGCATAAATCAATTCTCTATGCTGCGCCATGTAAAAATTAAATTATTTGCTTTGTTATGCCTTCTAGTGTAGGAAATTGTTTGCAAAGACCACCATCAATTTACTCTCCACAAAGTACCCAATCTCTGATGCATATTCCACATTTTTACCTTGAGTATGAACCAAGCCTAGTCTTTGTTCTGGAAATACCCTTTGAAGTAGAAACTGCATCAGCTGGTAGAATTGTTGCCTTCACACAAGAAGCTTCTGCTAACCTTTTTCCCTGCACATACAGATGCACTTGAAGCAGGAACATACTTATTTACACGGCCAAGGTCACATGGCTTATAGTTCAGTTTTGATTACTAGTGAAGCTATGTTTCTTCTGGCTGGTAACATGAAAAATTCGTTTGCACAGAATGTTATCAATTTAATTACCAGTATATATACTGGTAATTAAATTGATAACATTCTGTGCAAACGAATTTTTCATGTTACCAGCCAGAAGAAACATAGCTTCACTAGTAATCAAAACTGAACTATAAGCCATGTGACCTTGGCCGTGTAAATAAGTATGTTCCTGCTTCAAGTGCATCTGTATGTGCAGGGAAAAAGGTTAGCAGAAGCTTCTTGTGTGAAGGCAACAATTCTACCAGCTGATGCAGTTTCTACTTGAAAGTGTATTTCCAGAACAAAGACTAGGCTTGGTTTTTACTCTTCACAAAGTACCCAATCTCTCATGCATATTCCACATTTTTACCTTGAGTATGAACCATCAACAATATAAACGTTTTTCCCATCAGATTTACTTCACCAAACATGAATTAGACAATTGCAATTCACACTTGTCCTATTCTCGAAATTGCAGCCATTTGTATTAATACATAAAACTTTGCCACAAAAGATAATTATCTTTAAACAAAGATCATCATTATAGAAATTGTACATGAACCAAGGGATAGCAAGTGTTTTGAACATTTTTTTCGGGTGTCATCTATGCCTATCAACTTGCTAAGTAAAAATGAATCCCTTACCAATATGAAAATCACAGCCAAAATATTACATCATTGATTTAAGTATGTACTCCCTGCAGACATTAAAATCTGCCCAAGAACAATAAACGGTCATGATATTGTAATTAAGGAGTTGGAGGATGAAGCAACCATTATTGTAGCAATTTCAAGTGACACAGCTTTTATAAATGAAATTCTTGTTACATTTGGGAGTTACAATAAATTAATTTGCTACCCATTTTAGAGTTGAGGCAGTTGTTGACTCCTATTTGAGTAGTTCTAACGTTCCTAACGTTTATTCATCCAATAAAAAATGTATTTTTTTGAAAGAAAAAAATAAGAAGAAATTCTTGAGAGAGTTATAGCATATATTATAACATATATCGTTAAAGAACTTACCAATAAATTTAAAAAATTATAAAAAGTTTATGTTGATAAAGAATTCACCAATAAATTTAAAAAAAACTATAAAACGTAAGCCACAATTAAGTTAGCAACTTTTCTACTAATCATTTTATATGTTGCATTTAAAATACAAGTCAATTTTTTTTTTAAAATTGAAGAGCGTATCTATATATTAATAAAATATGAGTATAGTACAATGTTAATCATACAAAAAAATAGGTGGAGAAGACACACTCCATGGGCAAAGGAACATAAAACAATAAAGAGACAATTAAGCAGTCACAACAAACATGGAAGTTAGGGGAGGCGGTGGAGATAGCGGGTCCTGAGGCTTATGACCCCATCCTCCCAGAGCAGGGGGATCCTTGTCCATAGGTAAGGGCTCCTAGCCGTCAATTTCTTGAGCTTTCAATTCATCATCTGTGTGTCTTTTAGGAGAGATTCCTAGAGCCAGTCATATAAATTTATCTTGTGAGTGAGGACCCCAACCCCTATTGTCACTATCATGATTCAAGGGAGGAAGGCCCTAACCCCTGACATCGCCTCCATAACTAGAAGAGCCACTCAAACCACCACATCACAAAGAATACCATCAAGGTGGTGATCAACGAGGAGAATGACTCTTGTGTTTAGTTCTAGAACGCTGTCAACGTGGACCATGACCTCGCCCTTGGGGAGGCATAAGATAACATGGTGGATCATGAGGTTCTTGTCTAACTATGCACGAGGCATTTCCCTAGTGGTCAAGAAAATGCTGGAGATGGTCAAGTTCTAGGTGAACTTTATCAATCTAGCTTTGAATATGAAGAGTAACATTAGATAGAACAATAGTTTTGTTAATAACAAAAAAACTACATTCTATCTCTTCATGATTAAAGCAAGCATAATTTCTAGATTTCCTTAACTTTGAAATAAAATATCAGCTCGAAAGATCTATCAAAATCTATTGTATTTTTCATGAAGCAGAGCCGAGTCTCCTAAAAGAGACATTTTCCACATAAAATTTTCAGGCAAAAAGACTAAAAGAGGGAATGAATCTAACACCATGTGGATTGTGTGTGAGATTGAAAGAGCCATTTTCCACATAATATAATTAATGAATAATAAATGTGGATTCATCATATAATAAGGTGAATTATCGAACTAAGTCCAAACAGCCTCAACTCATACAAAAAAACTTACAAAAGTAAGAGAGAGGATATAGTCCTCTATTCTAACCTCTAATACTAAATGTACCATCCCTTATTACATCATAGAACCAATATTTTATAGGCAATGAAATATTATGGAGTCATAAATCATCTCACTATAAGATGGTTACAAGCATTCAATGAGACATGTCCAGCCAAGATCAAATTTTAATTAGATCCTACTTAATCTCAAGGAAATTAGGACCAAGATCATGCCAACTAATCTCTAAATTGAACTTGGGTGGCTACAGCTATTCTGACACTCATCAAAGTACTTTATTGGTCATAGTATGTGCAATAGGGGCCATACTTGGTTAAATAATTTTTTTTTTCTTTTATGTTCTTGAATTGAATCTACAAAGCCAAATTTTTTTGAGATCCATAGGAATGACTAGTTGGCCATGCCCTACACTATGATGATCACACCTGATTAAGGCATTTTTTTACTTTTTGTGGTTTACTCATACTTAATCCTTATGTTCATTCCATCATATGGATAACCCACTATTTTATTAACTTATGAATCTACACCACATGGTACCTCTTGTACTAGAAGACAAGATAATTCTTGAACTTGATTACACATATTTGATTGGGGTTACATTATACATTTTTGGACGTAGATGGCCTAAATGATCAAGTCAACCATCAAATTTTGGTACAGATCCCTTTTGTGGAGGTCCACATATCTTCATCAGGGAATTCAAACTATGTAGTTATCTCTCATTGTTTGGGGAGCCAACGTGTCTTTCATATGTCAGGGCCATGCTACGTGGCATGTTTTTGTCATCCCTTTACTTGGTTGAGGGTCCCATGCCCTTTCAAATTTTTCTTACCAAGGTGTAGAAATGGAAAGATCTCTCTCACCCATAGCTCGCAAATCCTGACTCAATATTTAATGTGTCCTAACTACCCCAAAGCCTCAAGATGTTGAACCGTGGCCTCATCCTATGCATTCACACAATCTCCTCTTTTTCTGCCTATTATAATTGACCTAGGAGTGTGAATAATCTATTTGTTTCCACATGGCATCATCCCATTCACTCTAAGAGACTTATACTTATTCACGTAGTACTAACCATCCTAAGGGCCTAAGGAAACTAGATTATGCCAAATGGAATCATCCCATGCACCTAGAGGATCTTTCAGTGGATGCTTTTTCCTAGGCACTTTAGAGGAGTGGACAAGTGAGGAATCAACATGTGGTAATTTCTCATTTTTTGGGGCTTGTAGAAAATGAACTAGCTATTATAATTCAAATAAAAAATTAGTCATTAGACTTCAATTTGGCTAATTTTAATTGAAAATTACTAAGTCTATAATTTTAAAAGGAAAGGAGAAAAGATCAAAGAATTATTGATTAAAAGGGGGGATTTTTTTGAAAGATAACCAATATGACCCATTTCAAAAATTAAATTACTAAGTATAATGATCAAGTAGTATAAACATAGTCAATTTTAAGCTATTTAAGGGAATAAATAGATCCAAAATTGATAAATTTAAATAGTTTGGTCTGAAGAGAAAGCATTTTGATTCTTTAATGGTCTTGATAGGTTAGATGGCCATCAATAACACTAACATGGATCCTACCATATCATGTAGTTGGTAGGTTCATGCCACATGATAGTCATTCACTTATCTGGGGCCTAATTGAGTGTTCACATGCATCATTGTTGGGCCCCCTTTTATACCAACTATGTGGATAGCGCCAACTGGACCTATCTCAATGTGAGGTAATATTTGGAGTGGTTTCTCCATTTTTGTACCTTTTGGCACCAGTTAGAGGAATCCTCAAGGATCCCGTCCCAGTTGGTAGGTAGTTGCATGGCACTGACCTTCAAAGGACATCCCTACAAGAAATTGTACACCGTAGATTGAGAAGCACGGGTGTCAAAAGAGTAGAGAAGGTGGGATAGTGACCCCCAGTGATAGCTTAGCATATGATGTGCACTCATCCAACCTATGTAGCGTAGTGGAGCTAACAGACTCATGATTCCCAATGATAGCTCATCACTTAGCATGCACCCATTTGACCTGGCAAGGAAATGCCCAATTTCCTATAAAATAAAGATTGCATTTAAATAAAAGAGGAGAGGAGATGAAGGAAATGAAGCTATGGTAAAATAAAGAGCCATTATTAGTATTTCATAGTCTGCATAAGATAAATTAGGCATTCAAATGTATAGCCCAAGCTCACCTATGAGCCTTTGGGTATGAGTAGTGACAGGGAAGAACATATTCTCTATTTTATATCTTGAACTTTGTATGCCAAATTGTGAAGTTAATGTAGAATGTTGTTGAAATATTAAAGTGTTGATTCTTCTAGTATAAATAGTGTAGTGTTATATTTATGACTTAGTTTATAATAGCATTGATATAGTTCTTTACATGAATGTATTGTAATATGGAGGTTTATCCATGGTTGTTAATGGCATCTTTGTATCATATAAGGACTTTGACCTACCTATAAATAAACTAAGTTTTGGAACCTAAATGCACCAAGGCCCTAAGACCCATGCCTAAAGTGCTACCTTGAGGATGGGCACTTGAATCCAAGCCATCCCCATGACTTTTATAAGTGACTGACTGACCCTATATTAGTTATTCCCATGGATTGCACTATTGAGAGCTCTATCTAGCCAAAGATGAACTTACACCTTAGGACTTATGCCTTTGAGAAGGCTCATGCCTATTTAACTTCCTAGAATAACCTAGCACCAGCAGGCTGCCTAAATAGTCTTACCCATGACTAAGTCCCTTTGAACCCAATGTTGTACCATGCTACAACTAACCCAATGCAGGGTTGCTCCCTTTGCTATTATACTTTGAGTGGGCACACAAGGTTTGCACCTTGTGTTAAACTAATTCTATCACAGTAGTGTGTTAAATGTTTTTCACCAGAACCTATTACACATGTACCTACCTATACCAAACACTCAACTGACTTGGCTTAATAGCTAAGTGCATGACTAAGCACAAAAGCTAACCTAGTGAACTTTTTTACAACATTTTAGTTCTATTACTAGGACTCATGTTGAATTTCATTTCTATAATGGTGTAACAAAGTGATGCTCTGACTATCACTTGAAAACATCAATCACTATCTAAAGCAAGTGGAAGATAGTCTCACATAGAAGCATCTCACATGCAAAGGATAGGAGATAAGAAATGGGTACAAACTAACCTATACGATGCTTTATATGAGGTGTTCTTTTATGAGCTACCTGAACATGTGTATCAATGGTGGGTTGCCTATACCATTGCTATAAGGTGAATTTGTGGCTATCACCTCAAATAGATAATAGAGTGCTTAGAGAGGCTTAAGAGCTTGGAGGAATTTTGGATGTGTGTTATGGATAAGTGGTGGAGTGGTGAACTAAACAATTAAATATTGGAGTTCACAGTGTCAACCTTCTCATTCTTGAAAGAAGCAAAGTATGATTTTATTCATGAACCAAAGGACATGTTCATAAGAAAGATTGACACTAAACGGAAGAAGCTTCTAGTGGATTATGATATAGAAATCATAAGAATATAAGGGTAAAGTCCTTACATGTATGAGCAAGTGTAGAAGGTGATAAGGGGAAGTATAGGTGAGGTGTGATGGTAGAGGATAAGTGACCTAACATTCAAGATCTCCATAGGTTGAACTATAGTAAGTGAATGTGCAGGATGATGGAGGATCTAGAACATAGAAGTGTTCAGAGGACCCATAGTGAGTAGGAAGGGTATGGGGAAGGATCCTTTGAATTGTATCAGTGTGAAGAGAGAGAGGAAGAAGCAAGAAATTAGGCTCAATAGTTTGGTGTAAGATGTAATGGGTCCCTAAATGATGTGGTGACTAAGGATGTGATAGAAGAACCTACCCCCTTTTAACCTAAAGTGTAAGCTCATGCACTGGATTCTCCACTAAAACATAGAAGAACAGTAACTAAACCTATTATCAAAGTTGACTTTGATAGGTTTCAACATTTAAATCAAGAGTTTGTTATTGAGAAAGTGATTCCCTACAAGGAACTGAGTGAGGATGCATTGAACCTATCAAGCACCAATCTAGGAACCACTAACATAGGTGTAAGCATTCCTATGTAGAGGATGTTAGCTGTAATGACTAGGCAATAGCCTGCAGGAAGTGGCATAGTGCCATAGGTGAGTGTTATTACATTGACAAGTTTGAAAAAGTAGTTAAAATTGATAGGGGCAATTCCACAACCTACAATTGTCATTGGAGGGCCACCTCCAACATAGATGCAAGGAGGACATGTGCCTCATAACTTGGCACCACCCTTTTAGCAGATCTACTATGGATGGCAATGCACTTGATTGAGTATCTTGGCATCAAGAATACCACAGAAAATGTGCTTAAGTGTGAGATATAATGGCACACTTGGGGCATTCCTCAACTTGAGCGTAAGGTGACCTAGTTTTTGACCACCTTGTTGGAATGCACCCATACCTAATATAAAAAATCTGATCTAAACTAGGCTATGGTTGACTATAATATGATGAAGGAAACCTTCTTGAAAGATTTTAATATCCCTAAATTTGAGTATCATAGCATCATAATGCTCAAGGAAATTATCCAAGGATTATTCGAGAGTATGCACCTGTATGACACATGAGTTAAAACTCTTTTCTCTAAGCTTTTGTATGAAATTCACCCCTCCCAACACATGTAATGGTTTTTTGGAGTCATGTTAGTACCTTTCAAAAGAGCACTATCCATGAAGGCCCTCATGGACCCTCGCAAAGTGCTTGAATCCATGCTTCAGGCCAAGGGAATAGGTAGCACCAATACTAGGATCAATCTATTCATGGAAGCATAAATCACCTCAAAGGCCTCCCAACTACAAAAGATGACTATTGGTTCTACATATGACACTCATAATGGGCTATGGTGCACCAACTATGAGATGGAGGGGCATAATAATAATAATTTCCTGTGAATAAATTTTTGCACCCTAATTCTCAACTATGAAGTTTGTCATGGGCCACATGACTCTTAAAACTATCCTCTACTATAGTGTGCTAGTCAGGTAAACATTACCATTTATTGTAAGATGTGAAATGACTATACACACTCCATAGTGAACTATCACATCATCTATGAGATGTACCAAAAAATATAAAGAGGCATGAGACAGGCACAACCCCAATTGGCAATCAGGCAAGTCAATGAAATGAAGTCTAGTGAGGCATGTATAGGTGAGGAGGAGGATGTGGTGAATTAAGATTGCCACCAAAATCATGTTACAAGTGTGGGTTAATTAAGAAATATTAGTGTGATTGCCCCATGTACCTAACATGTGGGTATTATCAAAGACCACATGTAGTTGAGGAATGCCCAAACTTTTACAAAAATTTGACTCAAGGTCAGACAAACAAAGGTGCCACAATGGTTAAGCATAAATCTAAAGAATAAAGGTGGGCTCCCAATCCATAATAGACTCACAAGGAACCTTATAAAATGTGGGCCATGGCCTAGAGTGGTTTCACCACTCAACCAACCCTTGTGTTAACCCAAGAACTGTGCTTGGAGTATGGCAAATCAAGCCACACTGAGCATATAGTGTTCCCTAAGCCAAAATTTACACCCTATCTTGACCCTATGTGATAGAAGAATGTCCTACAACAAGCCATGAATGTGATATATAATTTTTATGGTGAACTCTAGATGGCCAAAAATCTAGAGGCATAGGCCACCGCATTGCACAAAAGACAAGAAAACCATGAGGTTGAAGTACAAGAGTTAGCTGAGATCCTATGCCTCCTACAAATTAAAGGGATGTTACCCCTGCTGAAATATTTGCTATTGAATCATGTAGGGAAGAAACTATAAAAAAATGTTGCACCTCAAATGATTTAAGTTATTGCATCATTTATGGAGTAGGCACATAAAGTAAGGCATAATTAGAATGCAAAGTATGATCAAGAGTTATTGATCGATGCACCATCAACCACATTTACAACATCATAGTGTAGGGCACCAAAAATCTCAACCCTAGTAACCAAGGTGTACTTAAAAGGGAGGATGGATAATCAACCTCTAATACAACTTACGTAGCCTATGAATAATGGGTAGAAGAGGCTTATGAGGTCACTGGTTAAAGGTGGTGCCTAATGCGCATAGCTAAGCCAAAATAGGACTGGTTAAGATTGAGCACAATTAGAAGAAATGGATTCCCCACCCTAAGAAGGCTGGAAAAAGAGTGTTTTAGATAAGTAAAGGGATGATTGTATCACTCCTAAAATATGAATGAATTCAGCCTATAGAGAGGTATCACTCCTAAAATATGAAATAAGTCAGATTAATAAGGATAACAACCAACATGTAAAACTAATAGTGAGACCATATGTTCCTGACATTGTAACCAACTAGCAAGTTTTTAATAGCGATCATCAAATTGTTAATTTTCTATGAGACGAGGTTAAATCTCAAGAAAAAATCAGTCAAGGCTCCAAGGTAAATATGGGGATCAATAATTTAATTGAAGACTAACAAGTTTCTCATGGGTCTTGTTATTTTAGAAGGTATCTTCAACTTTGATGATCAGTTGAAGGGTAACAAGAAAAATCTCATGATCAAGGAAAAATACTATGAGCCAGTAGTCATCATATAAGGCAAAGCATTGAAGATCATAAAGGTATGTAACACTTATAAAAAGTAAAATTTTATTAGATTGTGTTAATAATTTGATGATAACCTCACTTTGAGTTATAAAGATGTAAGGGGTTTTGACCCTAACTTAGCCCAACACACAATAGAACTTGACCCAAATACTAAGCATGTTAGACAAAAAGAGATACCAATCAATCCAAAACTAAAGACCTTGATGAAGAGTGATTTATCCAATTTGATATAATATAACATCATTTTCCCTATCAAACACCCATATTAGGTTGCTAACTTGATCCTTGTTAAGAAAAAGAATGGAAAAATTAGGCTTCGTGTAGATTTTCAAGACCTAAACAATGCATCCTTGAAGGATCATTTTCCTCTTCCACCCATGGAACAAATCATTCAAACTGTATCTAAATCTAAAATTTTTTCCCTTCTAGATGGTTATTCTCAATATAGCCAAATCCTAGTTTAGGAATTTGACTAGTTTAAGACCACTTTCATTATCAAATGACTACCTTCCTACAGACTGGAAAATACCTGTATGAGCTCTAGTAGCCCAATAAGAGGTACTTCAAACTCCAATATATTCCTTATGATCTTGATTATGGGAATTTTTTTGTAAAGATATTAATGCAATTATGTTGAGGTGCATTTAGTATGATCAAATTCTCAAGGTACTCGAGGAGTTTCATAATGGCTCATCAGGTGGCCATTTCTCCGCAAGGACCACTACCATAAAAATAATGAGGGCAAGCTACTATTGGCTTGACATATTCAAATATGAGAATAAATGGGTGTGGATCTATGAGAAATATGCCTACTTTTCAAGCAAGCAAAAATTAACAGCTCTCCCTCTCAAACCAATCTGAGCTAACTAGCCATTTGCTTGGTGGGGATTGGATTTCATTTGCATAACCAATCCACCATCAATTACCAACCATAAATGGATCCTTATAGAAAATAATTATATCACTAGATGGACTAAATCATTTGCATTGAAATATGCTATAGAAGCATCTATTCTAGAATTCATGGATGACATTGTCATTAGATTTGGTGTTTCTTACACCATTATCTTAGACAATGCCAAAGCTTTTGTGTTCTCAGGTGAGTGAATGGGTGATGAGACATAATGAATAATTGAATAATTTTCCTAATTATTACCTTCAAGGTAATTGCTTGGTCTAATATACCAACAAAAATATCATAAGCATTATTAAAAGGACAATGGAGGATAACCAAAGGACATAGCACACTAAGTTGAAATCATCACTTTGGCTTGACAAGATCACCCCCAAAATATCCATTGAAAGTTATCCATTCATGTTGGTTTATGGAAGGGAAGTGAGACTGATACTATCAATAGAGTTACCATCTCTAGAAATTAATCATCAGCTAGATTTAATTAAAAATGATACAATGACCATGTGGTTGGTAGAACTCATGGAGCTAGAATACGTCGGGAACCAGTCAATGCAAGTTATAAAAACAAATCAAAGTTAAGTGAAGAGAAGAGAATTCTTGATAAGAAATCATCTGAATTTTTTTTCAATTAAGTAGACATGGTTCTCAAATGGGATTCTAAAAGAGACAAGTCAGGTAAGTATATAAAGTTTGATGTAATATGGAGTGGTCCATACATCATAACTCAATCCAAAGGAGCCAATGCATTCTAGTTATCTAGGCTTGAAGGATCAAAGCTTCCCATCCCAGTCAATGGGATATACCTCAAAGCATGATTCTAAGGTTGTAATTCTTACCAAACATTATTTATGTTAGGCTTCTTGGTTTGCCAAATTAAGTTCCTTTCACACAATTTGTAACTCATTAAGAATTTTGTTTCTTTAGTTTATTTTTCTTATTTTGTTTTTCCCTATTTTATTCCTTGTTTTAGGCAATTCCCAATTTTGTTTCTTCTCCAGGTAGAATGTGTTAATAAATGACTCCGTGCCCAATGGACTAGAAGGCTACTAGAAAATAATTTATTAGTATCCAATCACCTTACAGAGGTTGTAAAAAATGTTGATATTTTTTGTGCTAAAAATATCAAAACACCTTATGCCCTAAGGGAGACCCATAATATTTTCTTAGAAAAATATTTAAAAGTGACCTAAATGGATTTTTCAAAGACCCAAGCAAAAATCAGATAGTTGGGTGTAGTTTGAAAATTTTCAAAGTTGTAAAGTGTACCCAAACCTCCACTTTCCTACTTACCCAATGCCTAACAAAAATCAGAACTCACATTATACTTTGAAACTTTGAAAGTTGTAAAATGCAATCAGGTCTATGATTTCCATTATTACTTGATATCAATGGGAATCAAAACTCTGGTTACACTTTATAACTTTACAAAATTGCAAAGTGCAACATGAACTCCACTTTCCACCATTTTCCACTACCCTGCAGGAATCAGAACTCTTGGTATACTTTAAAAATTTACAAAGTCACAAAGTCTAATCAATGGAAAGTTGAGATTAAAAATCAAAACATAATTTTACAACTTGTAAAATTGTAAATAACTCCGATGACCTAATTTTTTTTCATTCATCCAACTACCATTGTGATTAACATTATTTTCATAGTTTGGTATATAATTAGGTTTTTTACATCATTATCATTATTACAAACCAAATTTTAAGTTTTGCTTCCAAGTGAGATCATGAACCAGACCCCTAGAATGAACAATGTCAATTTCATTCATCATCATTGTCAAGCAATGCAAATGTCGCACACCAAATCCACCATTGCCAACCCATACACGTGCATTCACTATATATATTAAGTAACCCACATTTATTTCAATCACTTACATTATTCTTTCAATAAATCTTAGGCTTTATGTGCTATATTTTAGGAATTTTTCTCAGAATCACAAAAAGCATCATCATTTAATACAATATAGCTCATAATTTCTAGTTTCACATCCATATGTTGAAATCTTCCTATTACATTTGTCAACACTATTGTTATTTCATTAGATATTTCTAATAAATCTAGGGATTTTATCAAATTTAATAAAATCTATAATACTCCCAAAATATCCCCTACATAAATCACTTCTACCTTCTGAATATCAAACCCCATGGATATTTTACTTGTTGAAACACATAAAAACCCCAACAAAGATTCACCTTGATTTAACAAATCTGAGTTCCCATCATAAGTCTAACTTACCTAACCACTTTTCTATTTTATTATGCTTTTGTCTACTATATTATAATCATGTTTGAAAAATAACTAGGAAGGACAAGACTTTTTTGATGTTGTAAATCAAAAATAGCAAATTAGAGAGCATACTTTGTGTAGTTCCCCACATATTCATACATTAGATTTGGTGGTTTTAGTGGGTGTCCTTACACCCTCCCTATGTAGGTGACAAATGGTCCTTAATGTAATTGGTGAGACAACTAATGGAAACTCACAAGTTTTTATCAAGTAGTCATAAGACAGGGATCTACTTCCCTATCAGTATAGGGAGATACACATGCCCTTATCTATTAAAGACCAAATATGTGAATGCAAATATGATCTAAATGACCTTAATAGCTCTTGATTCTAGACCCTTCTATGATGTGATTGGTTTTGTTACTAGTATAATGGGTACCACATATTCCTACATTCCTTTTTATGAATATTACTGGGAAGATATGCAAGATGAAGAGAAAGTTGGGTTAAGAGATTATTATAGATTGACCCTATACAAATCAAAACCTATGATATGGAACTAGTCCATGAATATTTGAAATATGAGGAGGATTCAATTGACAAGATGTACTATGATATTCAAATCTATCTCCAGCCTCTTCCCCAGTTTTTGTGGTCTACACCTGAATCCTTCTCCTTGTTAGCTATGACTACCATAGTTATAAATAGAACATTAAACTAGTTAAGGATCAAGGGGGTCAAAATAACCAAGGAGACCTTGAATATCATGGACAGGCTTAGAGAAGTAAAGGATAAGTATGTATTGGCAATAGTAGAAGGATCTAATAGTGGAACTCAAATAGATCAGATAGTGGGGCTAGTTGTTTTACACAAGTAAAAACAAAAGTAGAAGGCAAGAAGGGATTCTTCCATCAGTTAAGAACCAACATCCCATATAATGGATTAATCACCATCAGTTTCTAAAGAGGACACAACTATTGTCCAACCAACTACAATAATTCATCCTCTTTTCTCCATTGCCTAGTCAGCACAAGCAATTACCCCGCCTGTTTCCACTAGCCAACCAATGCAAGTAATTGCTCCTTCATCTGACCCACCTGTGTAAGTGACTCCCTTGAAAATAATCCAATCAACATAGTTATATACTCCAAATCCACCTTCACTTTCCTCTTTTTCAATCACTTCCACCTTATTCCCTATATCTATTACCACCCTCTTAATCACTAATACCACCCAGCAGTATATGGTTGTATACTAAGTCATTCTTACTATAATACCACTAGCCATCCTAACCACTCAAATGGGTACAACTTCATTTTCATCTTCCATCACAATACCCATTTCATCCACTCTTAGTATTCCCACTACATTGATTGATTCATTTATTTCCTTGGACTCTTCCTTTCCATAGGTTCCCATGTTCTAACCACATGTACCTATATCACTCCCATATTACACACCCATGGTAAGCAGATCCACATCCACTTTACCCATTCAAGTGCCCATTTATTTCACTCTCACATTAACCTAAACCCCCACCAAGGAGGTGGAAAAATAAATGTCCACTAACACAACTGTGACTACTCAACCCATCCATGGGGAAGAGAAAATCAAGTCATTATTCAAGGACTCAGTGGTAATATTAGTGGTAGATATGACACTTGCCATGGTAACCACTAATGTAACAAATTCATCTTCATACTCATAGATAGAAGTGACCATTGGAACAATAAAAGACTCAAAGGTATCCACTCCAAGTTGGATGACACAATTAGTGTCAAAGAAAAGGAAACATATGATATCTTCCAACACTTATGAAAATTTGATAGTTTTCTACATTAATTTCACATTCTAGCATTATACTGTAATTTTCCATTCTAGATTTATAACATAATTTTCTATGAATTTTAATGGGCTCCCTTTGTATTCTAGCTTTATACTATAAGGGTTTTGAATGTTTAGAGTTTTGACCCTTTCTCTAGACTTAATAACCATATATGAGCAACTCCAATTATGATTAAACAAGCTCCCTTCATATTCTAGACTTATATTGTAAAGGGTTTTGAATGCTTGGCATTTTGGCTCCTGCTCCATTGATTTTATACTTTAAAACTTTACTTCACTTTTCCTTGATTATTAACATTCTTCCTCTTAACTACACTGGTGGGGCCAAAAAATGCCTTAAAAATCATGATTAAACTTCTCTACCTGGGGTTGGGGTTATGCAAACAACCTATTATAATATTTACCAATAACCTACTAATTTTATCTCTTATTGCACTAGTATCATGCAAGGCTATTATAATTGTCTATGTACTAATTTCCTATTATAGGAGGCAGAGTATAGGAGTGTGAGTTATGTTTCAATTAGTAATTTCCACTGAATTAATTGTGTGTTTAAGCAGGCAACAATATAGTCAACATAAAAAAAATTGTGTCCTAACTAATCATTAATTCATTCAATCAGTCAACAATATAGTCAACATAATACTCCTTGGTTCTTTAGTGATAATTATGCTAATGTGAGGATGGACATGTATAATTGTTTATTTTGGGATTGTAAAACACTTATTATGTTCATTTTTCATGATAACTCAATCAAGTTAATAATAAAAGGATCATGGAAACCCATTTGATTGTAATGTTGACAATTGATCCTGATGATATTCTTCTTTGGGAATGATTTTATGCTCAACAATTGGATATTAAACAATCAAGACAATGATTATGTGTTGAATGAATGATTATGTCATAGCTAATCCATAATTCCTTCAAGTAATCAATAATACGGTGAACATAATACTCCTCAATTTTTTAGTGATAATTATGTTAATGTGAAGGATGTGCATGTATGACTATTTGTTGTGGGCTCGTAAAATGCTTATTGTCTCTATTTTTCTTGACAACTCAATCAATTTAATAATAGAAGGTTGATTAAAACTCATTGACTATATTTTTGACTATTTGAATCTGATGGTATGCTTATTTCAAAATCATTTTAGGATATATTATGTCTTTAAACTTGTATCTATCTTTTGTGACTCATCTATTCTTTTAAATAGTGATATGAATAGATGTTTCTAATGTTTAATTTCATATTTGTAATGGAAAGACTGATGTAGGTGGTGGATAACTTATTACTTTATTTCTCTTAATGATGTGTTTATCTTATCTTAGTACAGATAGTATTCATTTTTTTGGTGGGATTGTAAAACACTTATCAACATAATAATAGAATGACCATGGAAAGCCATTGAATGTATTGTTGACTGCTTCAACCTAATTTTATGCCTATTTGGGAGTTATTTTATGCTCAAGTGTTGGATATTCAAGAATGAAGACAATGATTATGCATTGAATAAATGATTATGCCATAGTTAATCCATAATTCCTTTAAATAGTCAGCAATACATTCAACATAATGCTCCTCAGTTATTCAATGATAATTGTACTAATGTGAATGATGTGCATGTATAACATCTTATTGTGGGCTCACAAAACACTTATTGTGTTCATTTTTATTGATAACTCAATCAAGTTAATAATAGAAGGATCATGAAAACCCATTGACTATATTTTTGACTGCTTGACCCTGATGGTATGCTTATTTTAGGATCATTTTAGGATCCTACCATGTTCTATCTTTAAAGCTACATCTATCTTTTGTAACTCAGTTATTCCCTTAAATGGTGATATGAATGAATGTTTCTAATGTTGTTAATGGAAAGAGTGACGTAGATGGTGGATAAGTTAGTAATATATTTATTTCATTATTATTTTTCTCTTATCTTAGTACCCAATATTAGTGTATCTTGTAGGATCACATAACACTTATTGTGTTCCTTTTTTTCTTATAACTCTATCAAGTTAACAATAGAAGGATCATAGAAACCCATTGGATATATCCATAACTACTTCAAGCAATTAATGTTTTTGGGGTAGAGTTAGAGTTTTTTGTGAATAGTTTTTATCTAGAGTACAAATGTATATAGTTCAAATTCCTTTATATGTAACATATACAATAATGATTATGCATTTAATTCATATGCATTTACTAAATAATATGTATCATATCATAATTACATAAACTATTGAATAAACTATGTGTTGAATGAATGGTTATGCCTTAACTAATCTTTAATTATTTGAAGTAGTTAATAATAAAGTCAACATGAAACAAATCCAAATGTATTACATTAACTAAACCAATTTGTCCTTCTAATATGACTGCTTCAAAGAATTCATTTTTTGTGGGTAGAGTTAGAGTTTTGTGTCAATAGTATTTAGCTATGATAAGTAGGATGCATGAGATGTGAGGTGTTTGATGATACATCATGTTGGGTTTCTATCAGTTAATTTATTTATTTAATTTCAGAATTCTAGTAAAGATAACAATTTAAGGAGATAATTCTTAAGTACCCTGGTATATGTTTCCATTTTAAATTTTTCATTAATATTATATGTAATCTATTAATATAATGTGGGATAATGATGCATATTGTCAATTTTTTTCACTTGCACTCTTTAAGGATCACCTTGTCAAAGTGTTGAGGTTGTGGGTGTGCCAATATTTTTTTCCTTATTGGTGGCGGATGACTTAAATTTTTATCATAGGTGGTGGATAACATATTACTACATTTATCTCAAAGCATTCAACAATACAATCAACATAATACTCTTCAGTTATTCATTGATAATTATGTTAATGTTAAGGATGGGCATGTATAATTATTTATTGTGGGCTCGTAAAATACTTATAGTGTTCATTTTTATTGATAACTCAATCAAGTTAATAATAGAAGGCTCATGAAAACCCATTGATTGTATTGTTGACTGCTTGAACCTAATGATATGCTTATTTGAGAATCATTTTAAGATCTTACCCTATTTTGTATTTAAACCTGCATCTATCTTTTATGACTCAGTTATTCCCTTAAATGGTGATATGAATGGATGTTTCTAATATTTAATTTCACGTTACTAATTAAAAGAGTGACATAGGTTGTGGATAACTTACTACTATGGTTATTCAATGATATTTTTCTCTTATATTAGTGTATACACAAAATATTTTTAACTTTTATCAAATACTAATACTTTATATCTTGTAGGAACCCATCGATACCCAATCTATCTGAGGGCATGCCTTAAAGGATACTCCAAAAAGGGGTTGGGAAGACCATTAGTGCTTTGTAGGATTTTTGTTTCTTATTTCCACTTATTATCAATCCAACAAACTCCTAAAAACCATCCCCTAATTTATTACTCCTTTTTTGCATACTCTTCTAATATTTTATCACTTTCCATCCCTCTTCTCCTCACCTTAAGCCCCTTTTGACAGTCTATAGTACTAGGTCAACTAGGTCAACCCTATACTATTATGGATAAAATTCATTTAGGGTCTAGCTCAGCTCTTGGCCTATCTAGCCTATGACCTAATGATTTTTTGTCCATAACAGTACTCAGTCGACTGGATCAACCCTCTCAGTTGAAAATTTTGAAAAGGTTTAGGGTTAAATCCACCTATATATACAATACCATTTCATCATTATTTAAAAAATGAACAAGAATTATTATTTACTTATGCTTCTCTAAAATATGCTCTTCCACCATTTTACTTGAGGAGTCTTAGCTTAGGGTTTTTAATTGGAGAATCTAGTCTTGTGGAGAAGTCTTGGATGCTTTGGCCTTTCTTAGTGATCCTTAAAAACTACAACAACCTCTTGCAAAGACTCTTTGGCCAAGGAAGAGATTGAATCTCAATGGGTTCATCTTTCAGGTAAATATTCTCTAACTTTGCTCCTCTCTTTAGTAGATATAAATAACATAAGTATTAGCTTCAAATAATATTACCCTTCTTCTTGTATTAGGGTCTTACTCATACATAGCTTGATTGATATTCTCTTATGCATGTTTGTTTGTTTACTAACCCCCATATTGTGCCACAAGCTTTGGTGAGCACTAGATTATATTTTTTTGATTTACTTTTTATTAGTTTAGTGAATATAAAAATATAGAGCTTAGTTAGGGTTATTGCATGATTGTTCTTGACTAGAGGCTTTGGAACCCTCCCTAGTGTGGTTTATTGTGATAAGAGATGCCCTAATTAGGTCTATTAGATACCCATATTGGTCATATTCTCAATTATCTAATGCATCCTCAATCAGAAGTGTAAAGATGATCTATCTTCTCTGAGTTAGAATTGATTTATAGACATGATGCATTTTTGATTGCATACATTTTGGTGAACCTGATGTGAATCTAACCCATACAAGTTTTATTTCACATCTTTCTAATTTATATCATTTTATTTCTTATCTTTCTATATTTAAAATACCAGGTCAATAGTGTTAGTATAGGTTCTAACTTATGTGCATAGTTTTAAAACATAGTCACATCAAAATGCCTTTATTCTATTTGTGTAGGTCTCCATCAAATACAGGCTACTACGTCAAACAAATCGACATAGTATAGGTTTTCACTTCCAAAAAGGCTACTAGGTCAACCTTGTTGACACAGTACACTTCCAGACTTCTAAAAAACATAGTAGGTTAAAACTACTAGTATAGTACTCTTCACAAGCTTTAGCAAATAAGGAACTACAAAACTAGGTCGACCCAATCAACACAATTGCCATAATTTTCAAGTAAAAATTAGAGTAATTCAATAGAAATCTCACTTTCCTTTTCATATTCCAACCTACCAAGGCTCCTTTATCTCTTTCTCTTTCATTTATGTTATTCCTTATAGTTCTATTTTTCATAGTTTATAGTCTTTAAAACTACGCTTATATAGAAAACTAGGTCAACTCTATTGACCTAATTATGTATTTTGTCTTCTGTCTACAAGACTAGGTTCACACTATCAACACAAATCTTAAAATACCCTTACTTCATCAGTATAGTAGTGACATTATCGACTCTGTATCATAATATCTACACACACTATTGTCTAAATCAACATTATATATGTTTCAAAGTTGAAATTAACATCTATATGTTAGTAATCAATTTACACTTTCACTTTTAGTTGCTTGCATGCTTAGAATATATCACATAGTATAAATAGGTGGTTTTTCAATATACTATTTAGTTTCACTATTTTTATCTTTCTTACACACACTACCAAATCACATAATCTTAAAATGCATTTAAACAATTGTCTACCCAAGGCTTACCTACTTAAATTTCATCATCAAGGTGGAAGATGACTTGATTTTCTAGCCAAGTATAAACACATGGTTAATGGTATATATTGGCAAATCACCTAACACCATTATCATTACAGTTTGTGAAGTGAGGGGATAGGCCCCAAAACCAAGCTAGTATCATTACCAACACAGATCCCTTTTAATCTAAACATCCTAAAACCATCCATAGATTGTTTTCTAGTTCTTTACTTTCAACCAAATTCCTGTCACACTTAAAATAATACTCTAATAATCTAATAACCTTCAAGATGACCACTTATCATTTACTTTTTTAGATGACTGCTTGTTATTTGCTCAATTATATGTTGTATTACAAAAACTTGCATTGGTCATCATTGGTGCAAGGTTTTTGTGTTGTGTGCCTCAATTAAATCATCCTCATTGACCAAATTTGATTTTGTGTTTCCTTTCCTTTCTTGTTTTCAAAATACATTGCAATATTTTCCCTTATTTTAGTACATAGTCATTCTATTCAACACATTCTCTTACAAACTGTCAAATTCCTTTGCCTACAGTACTGAGTCAACCCTATCAACACAATATTCTTTTTCCCCCTCAGGATATAGTAATAAGTCAAACTTATTGACTTTGTATCCTTATTTTCTTAGTTTTTAGACCCTATTTTCAGTATTAGGTCGACTATGTACTCTTATCAATCTCTATTTTTCTTTATTTTTAGTACTAGGTTAACCCTGTCAACTTTGTACTCTTACTTCTTTCCCAACCTATCTGACTCAATCTTTTGTTTCTCTTCCTTATCATTTTGTTCATTTATCTTGAGTCATCAAGATATCCCCTATCAGAATCTTCTTGGACAACTTTAATCCATTTAGATACTATATGGGATGTTCATTTCTCCCTCTCTTTTCCCCCCAAGAGAACCATCACTCTTGGGGCACCTCTTCCCCTCCTACATCTATGACTTGTAATATGGTACAATTCACACTTAAGATGAATTAGGTGGATATAATCCTTTCTATACATATCAAGATAATTCCCATCTTCAAAATCTTTAAACTAATGTGGGATCAATTGACACAAGTTTAATCAATAATCCCACTAATAATCCATATTCTAATAAACCTCCCCCTAATACCAATTCCTAGATTGATCTTACAAACACCAAACCACCAATTGATATGACTTAACTTCTTGCACAAGTCATATAACAAATGAACATAATGCAAACTGCTTACACCTCTCAAATGATGTAACTACAATGTCATTTGATTAATATGGCTAATCAAGCTCTGACTATCCATTCTCAAGCCAATCCTAATTATATTCCTCCACCTCTTAGATATGCCTCAGGAAATGTTATTCCTTAATCGAAAATAAATAACAAAATGCTTCAAACTATTTAAAATTAGCATTTAACCCCTTTCATTTTGTCCATTGATATTGGTAACATATATCCAACTATCGAGTATGATGGGACTAAAGACCCTACCTAATTTCTCAAAGACTTTAGAAATATTTAAAAAGAGTGGATCCAAACTAATAAACACTTATTCAAAACCTTCACTGGTGATGTATTATAATGGTGCAACCAACTTCCATAACATTTCATTTGGAAACTTGAGGATTTAGTCAATCCTTTAGTTAAAGAGTTTAAACATAATGATTTTCCCAAAAATTGTCTTAGCCACTTCATCAATGCTAAGCAGTCTCCCACCAAATTAGTTTATGATTTTATAAAATGATGGAAATATCTAACCCAAAAAACTAATCATAACATGACTAATGATAACTTGTTCAAACTCTTTATAACTACTTTAAATCCTTCTCTTCAATATAATGTTTGAACTTTTGCTCCCCAAACACTTAATGAAGCTCTTGATCAAGCTAAATGTCAAGACTTTCTCATGAAGCAATTTGAACCTAATCCTAAAATTCTTAAAGGATCTTTGCAAACATCTACTAATGTTATCACTAGAAATAATCCTCAAACCAAACTAGGAGTTTCCAAATCTGACATTGCTTCTCCTTCTCACACACCACTTATTGTGAAATAAGTAAAACAATTTTTACTGCCCTCTAAACCTTTCACTTATCCTAACAATCCTCCTAAGTGGTATGACCCTAATCAATTTTTTTGGTTCCATGCTGACATTGATCACTCCTATAAATCTTGTAGAGGGATCACTAAATTTTTTGTCTCCTATATGCTTGGTGATTCATTTAATCATAAAGCCATGATCAACCTTCATCATCAAGAGTACACTATTGCTTTTTAAAAATGGAAAATTTCCAAAACTTCTACCTCATATAACTAAAAATATTTTTTTACATCTAATAATGAAAAAATACCAATGATTTTTGTGTTATTGATGTTGATTATGACCAATATTACAGTAATTTTCAATATGTTAACACTGCCAAGGTTAATTATCATTGGAAGTTGGCTCACAAAGATCATGTTACCAAACCCAAGAAACCACCTTTAGAATAAAAACTTATTAAAGATACTACAAACACTAATATTGCTTCAAAAACCCTTGAGGAACCATCTCCTCCTTGCAAACCCCTAACCACGTCCATTCCTTCAAAATCTACCTTACCTCCTAAACATCATGTCAGTTCTTCTTCTAAATCTCATTGGAATTTTCTTGAAGAACTTAACTCTATGCCTTGAAATATTCCACTTATTGAGTTAGTTCATACTTCCCCTTATCATTATAAATTCCTTATGCAATAATTATAAGAAATTGAAGATCCATGTCCTATAGATGAAGTACCACCTTCTATTGAAACTCAACCTATAAATGTCCATACTATTGAAACCATGTGTCCCTCAAAGCCTTCTATAGAATTTCTTTAAAAGGACGTGATTAATGATAAAATTCTTTTTTGTGCTAATGATCCACCACTATTCATATTAATACTACCCTTACTCATAATGTTGTAGTTGATGAAGGCTCTAGTATTAATGTCACATCTTTGTGGCTTATCCAATAGCTTGGTTATAACAAGGACCACCTCAAGTAAACCCAACTTACCTATCATGGTTTTGATAAGACTAATCAAAATCCACTTGGTTTTATTTGGCTTCCCCTAACCAATGGACCTAAGACCATTTTAACTAAGATTATAGTCCTTGATTTACCCTTATCTTATAACATACTCCTTCGTCACCCATGGACTCATAGAATGAGGGACATTGCTTCTTTTGATAGCCAATGAATTAAATCTTACATAATGGAAAACAATATAAGGATGAGGTTGATCCTAACCCTTGGAGTATTCAAATTCCTAATCCAAAATTTTAGTATTGTACTCCTACCATTCCTAAGATCAATAATGCTCCTTTACCTAAGTTCATCAATATCAATATTTATTTATAAGTCACTCTTACTGATTCAAATGATGTTGTACCTAATGATTTAAAACATACTTGAAACATTACCAAGCTACCCCCCTACATTTTTGAATGACTTCCTCCTTCTTTATTACCTTAGGACCATGTTATTCCTCTCATTGATGAGATCACTAATTTTCCCTTGCATGTAATGCTCAAGAACCTTCTTTACCTGAAGAGCCCTTCACTTGTAATGATTATGGAGTGACCAAATTATTTTAATATCTTCTCATTATGTCTCCACATACATTTAGTAATATTGGGATTTCACCTTCTGACACTCCCCTTGAATCTTAAACACATAAAATTTATCCAACATATGATGATAATTAAATAATGGCCCAAGCTAAATTTTGAGACTTATATGTTCAACATTATCTAAAAACCTTATCTCAAATCCATGATTTTAACCAGGATGTCCATACCATTTATACGGATCATGAATTAGATCCTGAAGGTCATGTGCCTCTTACTAATTCTCCAATTTTATATACTCTTTGGGTGGTATAAAAAATCATACCTTTTACACCTCTGAATATTCCTACATCTTCTCTACCACCTATGGATCTAATCATTGCATCTGATCCTTCCCCCATAAACAAAACTAACGGTACACCAATCCATCTACTTCTCCTAGCCCCAAGATTACACTAGATACCAAGGCTACTGATGTCCAATAGATACATTCTGAATATGATCACCATGGTAATGAAATTCTAGATCTTGAATTAGATGTTGAGTATTATGGTCCTCTTCCTACCTTGCCTAGCCATGAAGTTATTATTAAAATACTTCATGCCTGAGAACCTCAACTTCCTCGAAAACATCACAAACTTGAGAATTTAAAAACCAAAACCACTTATTTTAACAATTTCATTGCTATCATTGATCCTAAAGCTAATCCAATTTCTTATTTACCTAAATCACCATACCATTTCCAAGATGTAAATGCTATGCTTATATAAAAACTACTCGCATTGAATATGGTACTCCATCATGCTCTCAACCAATTCTAGTTTCTCATGAACTCTCACCTATTGAATATAATAAATTTAGATTATTTTTAGATAAATATCATGAGATGTTCATCTGGTCCTATGAGGACATGCTTGGTATTGACCCTAGCATTATGGTGCATAACATCATCATCTATCCTGATGCCAAACTTGTGCATCAAAAACAATGGAAATTTCCACCATAAGTCTATAGTTTATGTCACAAAAAAATCATCAAACTTATCAATGTTAAATTTATAAAACTCGTGGATTATTTTGAATGGGTTTGTAACATAGTTCCCATTCAAAAAAAGGTCACTATCATCATTCGCATCTTCATTGATTTCTATAATCTTAATCTCACCTATCCCAAGGATAATTTCCCTTTACCTTCAATAGATGTCATTATCAATTCCACAATTGGTTATTAAATTTTATCTCTTATGGATGGCTTCTTGGTCTAAAATCAAATTCACATTTCCCCCAAGGACCAACATAATACCACTTTCACCATGGAATGGGTCACCTATTGCTATGTTAAAATGCCCTTTGGCCTCAAAAATGATAGATCCACTTATCAATGAGTAATGACTCATAAAATTTCATTATCTTATCCATAAAATTATAGAAACCTATGTGGATGAAATCATCACTAAGTCCAAAATTCACAAGACTCATATTTCCAATCTTGCCATCATCTTCGACCATCTTCTCAAATACCAAGTTAGACTAAATCCTTACAAATGTGTCTTTGGTGTCACATCTAGAAAATTTTTAGGATTCTTAGTCTCCCTCCATGGCATTGATGTTGAACCTAATAATATTATTTCCATCATTGACATGTCCATTCCTCATTCAATTTTAGGCATTCACACTTATCTTGGTGAACATGAGGTAATTAGACGATTCATCCTTGAAATGGCCTACCATATCCACTTCATCAATTCCCTTCTTAAGAAAGGTAATGCTTTATAATAGATGTATCCTTGTCAAAAATCCTTTAATAACATGAAATAATCATTACTTCACCTGCCTACACTTTGTCCTCCTTGATATGATCAACCGTTGATCCTATATACTTCTTCGAAACCCATTTTAGTTGGGGCAATGCTTGCCCAACAAGATGATACTAAAAGAGAGTATGCCATCTATTCCTTCAGTTGAGGCCTCATTGAATATTATAAACATTACATAAATGTCAAACGTGATTGCCTCAACATATATTTTGTAGCTAAAAAGCTTCTACATTACATGCTTTATCAGACCACTTATGTCATCATTCATTTTGACCCCCTTCACCACTTCTTCTCCAAAGCCTTTCTTTAAGGAGATAGAATTATAAAATGGATGGTCCTCCTCATGGGAATTAATCTTTGAATTATCACTCAAAAATATTTCAAAGGACAAATCATAGCTGATCAACTTGTCATAGCTCCTATACCCACTACTGATCAACTTCAAGATAGTCTTCCCAATGATAACATTCTCTATGTTGAAGGTCTAAATCAAGATATTTATCTGAAAGATTACTTCCATAACTTTAATATTGATCTTGAATCAATTAATCTTCATGAATATATTATCCACCCTGATTCTAGTAAACTAAAATTAGTTATCCAATAACTTCTTGAAATTAATGTTGGCTTGTATAAGGATACTTAGACCCTTCACTTTGATGGTGCTAAATGCCTTCAATGAGCTGGGCAAGTTTTATTCTTACAATTCATCTTCATAAAATCATTCCTTTATCTTTTTTCTAACATTTGATGTCACTAATAATATGGTTGATTATGAATCCATAATATTAGGCATGAGAGCTACTCTAGATTTAGATATCCAATACCTGCATGCCTTACGTGATTTTCAGCTCATTTTCAATCAAGTCAATGATGATTACTAGTTCAAAAATGAGAACCTCATTTCTTATCATAAAATTTCAACTACTCTCATCAATATTTCATCTTTTCCACTATCAATCATATCCCTCGAGATCAAAATTCTATTATTGATTCCCTTGCTTCTCCAACTTCTCTTTTTCATTTGCGCTAAGTTCTTTTCAATCCCATTTTCTTATCCAATAAGAAAATATCCATCTTATACTCAACCATAATATTCACTTATCTACCACAAATATTTTCACCATATTACAATGCTCATGGTATAAAGACATCATTCATTTTTAGAACATCAAACTTATCCTCCCAACTTAGACTCTTGTGAAAAGACTCACATTTGTAAACAAGCTTTTGAGTATGTATTTAGATATAACATACTTTATTAACGTAATAATGAAGGTACATTGATCTATTTTTTTATGCAAGATGAGGTCCCTCCTCTTCTTAAACAAGCACATGGGGGCATTTGTGGTGGCCACTGTAATAGACATGTTACATCCTGTAAATGCCTATGTATGGGATACTTTTGGCCCAATACTGAAAAGGGTCCTATATAATTTGATAAAAACTATACCTCTTACCAAATTCATGATGATCTAATTTATTCACCTCCAATTTAGATTCAAACTATTGAATCTCCCTGGCCATTTTCCGTGTGGGGATTAGATCTCATAGGCAAATTTCTTTGATCTCAAGATGGACATGTATTTATCATTACAACCACAAAATATTTTACCAAGTGGGTCAAATATTTGACCCTCATTAATTTACCCGCTATTACCATCTCCAAATTAATCCTTAATCAAATAATTTTCCATTTTAGTGTCCCTCATATTATCAATTCAACCAATGGTAGTAATTTCAAAAATAAAGATGTCAAACAACTCTATGCTAAATTTAAGATGAATCACAAATTTTCCACACCCTATTATCCATAATTTAATGGTTAAGCTAAGGCCATAAATAAAATACGTTAAAAAATTCTATAGAATATAATTCATGAAACCTATATAGATTGACACCTTCATCTCTATCCTGTTCTTTGGGCCTATTAGACTAGCATATGTATTGCCACTGGGGCAACATCGTTCTCTCTAGTCTATGGTTCTGAGTTAGTCCTTCTATTATAGTTTGAGAGTCCCTATATCTATATCTCTATTCATGACATCATACACAATGAATAATTATGTGAATCTCACCTTCATGTCCTTGATCTCCTTGATGAACATCGTCTATCTACTTGACAACAAAATTACCAATACAAGGCTTGTATTACCAAACAACATAATAAACATGTAAAAATTCACACATTTAATGTTGGTGATCTTGTACTTAAATTAGATTATACCCATGATAGATAACTTAAATACATCCAAAAATTATGGGGCCCTTATTTAGTCAAAAGATATTCTTTGTCCAAGTACCTATCACCTTTAAACCAATGAAGGTCATATTTTCAAAGAGCCACCAACGCATAATTCCTTGAGAGTAATTTGCCTAATCCTTTCCTTATTTTCATGATTTTTAATATTCCATCTATCTAACACTTTTTGCACGTTACTCACACAGGTCCCACCCTATGCATTAGTTCTCTACTTTCACAAACCTTAGTCCTTCCTTTTTGGTCTCTTGTTTTTCCCTTTTTCTTATGAGTTGCTTTGTAAAACAGTGGATAGTACCTGGTCTTCCTCAAGATGTACTATAGTATTGTTTTTTTTCATACTTTTTAAACACTTTTTGGCACCCCTTTGGCTTGTTGTTTGTGAGTTGTAGTGTAAAACCATGGATAGGACCTGGCCTTCCTCACAAAAACCATCTTTTTCTTACTCCATTTAATTTTTAAATACTTTTTGGCACCCTCATGGGTTTTTATTTTATGAGTTGTAGTGTAATACCATGGATAGGACTTGGCCTTTCTCGTAAAATACCCATCTTGTCATTCCTTTATCTAGAATTTGTTTCGAAATGGTTACAAGTTCTTGATCTTTATTCTCAGTCTTAGCTTTTTTTTCTTTTGATAGATGGAATTTACACAACAATATATGTTAGCATGTTTTCCTCCATTTCCCTCATTCTTATGATAAGGAATCACATTTTACTATCATTGTATTTTTTTCTCCCTTTGTCACATTTTTTATGATTTTAATTAATTCAAATTGTTTCATTTTTTATTCCTCTTGATTTCCTTTCCTTGCACTCCCCATTTGAAGTCAAGATAGAACTTTTATTTCACCTAGATTTATGAGACTCTTAGACACCATTATCTCTAATGTTCTCTTTCTTAGTAACCAAGTCCCAAGTATTCAAATGAAAGTCATCTTTAGCACCCATGTTTGGTTTTCCAAATCTGTATGGATGAGCAATAAAAAATTCATCAAGAAAGTTATGATCCAAATCATTTGAAACAAAAGGAAATGATATACAAAAGGCAACATACAAATCTCAAAAGTTAAAGTCACACCAAAATATGTGATTACAAGCATATCTCATATCTCTAATTAAACCTCAAAAATCCATAGTTGGCCTCATAATAGATCCAAGATCCAATTGGGTATGGTAGACCAGTGGATTGGAATAGGAGAATTCAAAAAACTCTATGGTGTTACTCACTTTGTTATGCAAGTACCCAATCTTCACTATAGATAGATGGTTCTATAAGTGGTCTTGAGGAATAGAGAACAAGTTATGGGAAGGTAGGTCAACTTTACTTTTCATTCATATAGTCTTTATGGGATGATATATATACTTCATTTGTTGACCTAAAACTTGTGTGGCTGATAGAATTTCCTTAGAATCCTTAAGGTTGAAAGTCCTCTTTTTTTGACAAACTTAATTTGAGTTTCTTGACTTTGATAAAGAGTTCCTCTACCTTGGTTTTTCCTTCATTATCCCCTCCACCCATTTCATATCCCTCCTTGATAGGCAAATTGTGATTTGAAATTTGTTTTCCCTCTTCTCTACTTCCTTCTTCTTCACATCTGAAAAACATGCTAACACTATTTTGTTTCAATTCTATCTATCCTTAGATCAAAATGATATGCTTAATAAACTATGGATTACTTTCCTTACACCATGGATTTACATTTATAGACATGATTTGATTTCTATTTACCATTTATCATTGTTGTACCACCCCTTTTTGTGGACACTTGAGTCTATTTTTACTTTCATGTACTTTTTCCATTGTTGAGTGAGTATAGCTTGTTAATTCTCACTCACCAATGTTGTTTTCCCTTTTATGCACCTTTTTTTCATTGATGATTGAGTAAGGATTATTAATTATCACTCATCAATGTTGTTTTACCATTTTTTCTTGCCCATATTTATTTAAGGATTGTAACTACTTTTGCATTGATGTGTGATTACCATCTTTTTCCCACATGTATCCTTTGTTTGATTTGTTGAGTTTGTCTTTCTTAATTAAGGTTTAATTTTTTGAGTTTTTTATCTTTAGTAGCCTTGGATTTTCATTTACTTGATTTACTTTAAAAAATTTAAATTGGTCATTTGGTCTAACATAACACTTGTCACCCCAGCTTTCCAAATTTCCATGTACGTCGCATCCACATATCACTAGTTATCTTGGATTTCCTACATTTATTTATTTTTCTCTTTAGTTTGATATTATTGGGTTTGTCAAAAGTAGTCTCTACACCCTCCACAATCAAAACTAAAAATAAAAAAGATAATTCTTCAGTGATAAAGATAAGTCAAGGTATGCATTCTTTTTACCTTTTATTTCTTTCCCTTTCAGTCATTTTCTTTTTGATTATTTTCCTTTCAATCATTTACTTTCAATTATTTTTGCTTTAAAATACTATAACTTTTTTTAGCCTCAGTGTTGTGTGTTACTATGTTCCTTCTCAAAGCACCATCCCCTGTTGCACTTATGTGACACGTGATGAGATTTAAGTGGGGCATATGCATACACACAATATTTTCAACTTTTATCATAGATTGACATGTTTTATCTTGTAAGAATCCATCAAGACTCAATCTCTTTGAGTACATGCCTTAAAGGGTACACTAGGAAATAGGTGGGTAGACCATTGATGCTTCATTAGATTTTTATCCCTTATTGCCTCTTATTACCAATACAATCGACTTCTAAAAAGCATCCCCTAAGATATTACTCCTTTTTTTCATACTCCTCTAGTCTTTTCTCACTTTCCATCCCTCTTTTCATCACCTTAATCCCCTTTTTACAATCTATAATACTAGGTCGACTGGGTCAACCCTGTACTATTATGAGTAAAATTCATTTAGGGTCTAGGTCAATTTTTTGTTAACTTAGTCTGTGACCTAGTGAATTTTTTTCCATAATAGTACTAGGTCAACTGGGTCAACCCTATAAACCAAAAATTTCAAAATGGCATAGGGTTAAATCCACCTATATATATAATACCATTTTTTCATTATTTAAAAAATGAACAAGATTTATTACTTTCTTGTGCTTCTTTACAACCTACTCTTCTACCATTATACCTAAGGAGTCTTAGCTTAAGGTTTATACTTGGAGAATTTAGTCTTATGGAGAAGTATTGGATGCATTGCCATTTCTTAGTGATCCTTACAAACCACAAAAACCTATTACAAATCCCCTTTAGCTAAGGGAGATATTTAGTCTCGATAGGTTTGTCTTTCAAGTAAGTATTCTCTAACTTTTATCCTCTCTTTAGTAGCTCGAAGTAGCATAAGTACTGGCTTCAAATAATATTACTCTTCTTCTTCATGTATTAGGGTTTTACTCATACATAACTTAATTTAGATTCTCTTATGCGTGTTTATTTATTTACTAACCCCCATATTGTGCCGCAAGCTTTGGTGAGAAATAGATTAGATTTGTTAAATTTACATGTTATTATTGTAGTGAATATTAAAACATAGGTCTTAGTTAGGGTTATTGCATGATTATTCTTGACTGGAGGCTTTGAAACCCTCCATAGTGTGGTTTAGTATGATAATATATCCCCTAATTGGTTATAATGGATCCCCATATTGGTCATGTTCTTGATTATCTAATGTATTCCCAATTAGAAGTGTAAGTATGATA
Organism: Torreya grandis; assembly: GCA_037957365.1. Classification (NCBI taxonomy): domain Eukaryota; kingdom Viridiplantae; phylum Streptophyta; class Pinopsida; order Cupressales; family Taxaceae; genus Torreya; species Torreya grandis. Next base: position 358,862 of record JARHVA010000977.1, read on the forward strand.
TATATTATTCAAGTTAGGATTGATTTATAAACATGATGCATTCTTGATTGCATAGACTTAGCACCCATTACTACTGTAACTTGAGGGATTACAAAACACTTATTTTATTCCTTTTTTTTATAACTCTATCAAGATAATAATAAAAGGATCATGATAACTCATTAGTTGTATTCATGACTACTTCAAGCAATTAATGTTTTGGGGATAGAGTTATAATTTTCTATGAATAATGTTTTTTTAGAGTACAAAGCTATATAGTTCAAATTCATTTATATGTTGCATAGCCAAAAATTGTTGTGTTTAATTCATATGCATTCACTAAATTATATGTATTATATCATAATTATGCAAATTATTCAATAAACTATGTGTTTAATGAATGACTATGCCATAACTAATCTTTAATTCTTTCAAAAAAGTAACAATACAGTCAACATAAAACAAACCCAAATGTATTACGTAAAATAAATTTATATGCCCTTCTAAGATGATGGCTTGAAATAATTCATGTTTTGGGGATAGAATTGGAGTTTTGTGTCAAGAGTGTTTATCTTTAATAAGTAAGATGCATGAGATGTGAGTTGTTTGACAATACACCATGTTGGGTTTCTATCACTCAATTTATTTATTTAATTTTAGAATTATAGTAAAGATAATAATTTAAGGTGGAAACTCTTTGATACCCTAGGATATGATTCCATTTGAAAGTTTTCATTAGTAGTATATGAAATCGGTTAATGTAATGTGTGGTAAAGATGTGCATTATCAATGTTGTTTTTGCTTGCTTTCTGTAAGGATCACCCTATCAAAGCATTGAGGTTATGGGTGTGATAATGTATTTTCCTTATTGGTGTTGGATAACATAATGTTGCATCATAAGTGGTGGATAACATAACACTACATCATAGGTGGTGGATAACATAGTACTATGTTTCTCTCAAAGCAATCAATAATACAATAAACATAAAAAAAATATGCCCTAACTCATTAATTCCTTAAATTAGTTAACAATATAACCAATTTAATATTCCTTATTTATTTAGTGATAATTGTGCTAACTTGAAGGACTAACATGTATAATTATTTATTTTGGTCTTGAAAAAAACTTATTGTGTTCATTTTTATTGATAACTAAATCAAGTTAATACTAAAAGGCTTATGAAAAACCATTGACTATATTGTTGGCTACTTAAATCTGATGGCATTTTTATTTTGGAATCATTTTAGGATATTAACCTATTATATTTATCATAACTAGTTGAAGATAAGTTTTATTTTTTTTGACACACATGATCCATCCTGTGATAGTGCAAAAGTAGAATGCAATTAATTTTTGTTTAGTAGATTGTATATGATGTGAGTTCAATCTTGAAAATAAATTATTTGATAAAATGTTAAAGCATAGAAAAAATTGGTAGCTTTCAAATAGTTTATGGAGATCATAGTGTAAATTCCAAATTATCCATGCATGTCAATAAAAAATTGGTTGATGATAGTTTTTTAAGGTACTTATAAAACAATTTATAACTTATTTTCAAAACTTTATTTATATAAAAATATATAACATTATTTGCTTGTCAAGCCACACAGCACCATTAAATGTCCCATGACTATAACTTAGTATGTAACCATAATTGTTGGATCTGAGATTACCGATCCATTTCTTTTTAATTTATAAGACTCTTCTTCACTAGTGTCACATTATTCTTGAGAGATTAATATCACCCTTGTTCCAACTCATTGGTTAGGCTTACCTCTAACTCATCAATTTTGAAATCTTATATAAAATTATAGATAGAGCAAAGTAGATCATACTCATGGAAAAAGAGGTCATGATTTAAGTAAAATAAATTATTAGAAGTATTAACATCATTATTTTTACTAGGCTAATAATGTGGAGATTATGACTCAACTAAATTGGGCATACAAAGGACATAATAATCCCCATTAATTTTAATAGATGGAGATCACAATTCAACAATATTTTCCACATTATGAATTTAGAATCATGATATGTGATCAATTTATGCACCAATAACTCCAAGGCCAATTTTAAGGTATCCATAGTTGGTTCAACATTAGTGGGGTTAAAGTCTTGATGATTTGAATTACCATTAGCCAAATATTTTATATGACACTTCACAAATTTCACTACTTTTGCATTAACTAGGGTAACTTTAGACATATAAATATTTGTAGGAAGATATAGGTTTGATTTTAAGCATAGTTTGGAAATAGGTTCAATTTATACCATGATATTCTTACTAAGACAATTAACAAATGGAAAAATATATATCATTAAACTAATAACTAATCATAAAAAGCATATATAATGAAATCCAATCCATATATATATAATTTATATATATATATATATATATATATATATATATATATATATATATATATATATATATATATATATATATATAATGCATATTGTATAATAAAAATAACATTGTTTTAATGAAATACTCTTTCTTTCCTCATCATCCATGAACATGGACCAGTGTAGCAAAGGTTAAATACCATGCAGTATAAGTGGTCCTCCCCAATCCCTATGGGGGTTAGAATAGAGTTGAAATTTGTTTTAATTATTATTTTTAAATAAAATTGGGATAGAGTTTAAATATAGTTCTTATGGAGAGCATATTTAATTATTAAAAATAGTTTATGAATAATTATTATAAGAATGTACATTTTGAATCTCTAGGCTAGTCCAAAAGCCACGTACATTTACAAACAAATAATACACATGGCTTTCTTGAGGAACTATAGAATATACACCCTGCTTGGTGACATGGGAATAGTTAAAATCATATACCTTATCCAATTTATACAATTTTAACCACTAAAACAACAAAAAATATGATATTTATAAACTCAATTATATGTAAAAGAATTTAACTTTAATAATAATTATGGATAATCTTAAAACACTATAAAAATTTACTTGTCCCATGCAAACATATCATATGATAATGCAAATAGGATTTCCCCTATGTATGACATTGAAACCCCAAATTTAGCATGCCAAAACTATTCAAATTCTACCTCTTCCTATTGAACAAACAATCAAGCTCAAGGAAAAATAGCGAGTATATTGACTAGAAAAATAGCGAGTATATTGACTAGAATTATTATATTGAATCCATAAAGACATATACACATGAAATTATTTTCTTCTCCAAAATTATTGAAATAAAAATGTAAGTTGAAACCAATGAAATTTTTATTGAATTATAATAAAAAATTATGCTTGGAACTAACTAGAAAATACATGTCCATATATCCTTGGTCTCACATTGATTGTTGTCTTTTGATTATGTTTAATAAAAATGATATCAAGTAGGTTAATGTTCTAGACATTACAATACTAATATATGAAACATGTAATGGAATTTATTTGACTAATTATTTATTCAATTTTTAAAAAAAAGATGTCTATCAACCCCAAAGTTCATTTGGATTGAATGAATATTGACTAGATTGGTATACAGTGAAGTAGTAGATGATTTATATCTAATTTTATTTTCATATAAAGTTAAAGAAGACCCCAATCATTAATTATGAAGTATACACCTCTATCTGAGTAGAGAAATAAATTATTAAAAAAATTATGTAATTTCAACTTGAATTGATGGTGATCTGCATCCTATCCATATGTTTGGAATTTTTAATGAGGATCTATATTTGAATTTTCATACCCGTCAAACTGGACATTTAAAAAATGATGAAATTATTAAATATCTTAGCACCAAGAAAATTAATATAGTTCATTCCCCATAATTACTTGTCATATAGTCCTTTATAAGCTACATAATAACATTTTCACCTTCTAACATTTCATATAAAATTATAACTTCCTCCATTGAAGTACTTGTAACATGTCATTGGTAAACTTAATGGAAAGCTAGCATTCAAGTTTTAGATCATGGATAGATCCTTATATAGTCCTTTAATCCATTTCACAATAGTTTTGTGTCATTATCATGTATTTTTATTACATTTAAGATAGATTGACTCCACTGGTTAAATTTTAGCATCATGAAAATTCATTGATTATACTAATTGAATTATAGTATCGTGAAATTTTAGATATAAATTATTGTAGAATACAACTACCATTTACATCATATATTATTATATTGATATAATACAAATATTGCATGTCTCTATGGTACATAAATTTTGACATTTTTGAGAGTCTAACTGGCCTATATATTATAGGTATATTGTGATGCAATTGGAACCACAATAGGAGCAGTATTAAGTCAAGAAGGAAGACTTATTGCATATTTTATTAAAAATTTGAATGATGAAAAGTGAAAGTATTCAATAAATGATTAGGATTTCTATAGAGTTTTACAAGTATTGAATAAATCAAGGCATTATTTGTTTTTAAATGATTTTGTATTATATACAAATCATCAAACATTCTAGATCATTAGTAGTCAACATAAGTTGAATTAGAGACACATGAAGTGGGTTGAATTTATACATAGTTATTCATTTTTTTTAAGCATATAAGTGCAAATTTTAACAATATTGTTGATGCATTAAGCAAAATAATTATGTTTTTTAATGAGTTAAGAGTGGAAGTCATAAGATTTGATCTCATGAAATAACATATGAAGAAAATGAATTTTTTCAAGAAGCATTGATGTCATGTAGAAAACTAGTTAGCAATGATAGAAAACCATAGTTTGATTATTTTAATTAGGAAGTTGTGTTATTCAAGGGAAGGAAATTATGCATGTTGAGAGGTTCCATGTCAGATAATTTGATCAAAGAAAAACATAGTATATGATTGAAATACTAGTTTGGGCATGAAAAACATTAATTCAAATAGCATAAAATTATACTTGGCCATGAATAAGTATAGGTATCCATAAATTATTTCAAGACTCTAAAGTTTTCCAATTAGTGAAAGGAAGAAATTAGAATATGATATTGTATCAACCCTTTCTTATTATGGATAAACCATGGGATGATATAAGTGGTATTAATTTAGGTTTGCCTAAAATATAAAGAGGAAATAATTTAATATGTTTGATAGTTGATATATTTTCAAACATGGTACATTGTGTGGAATGTAGAAAGAATATTGATGAAATAAACATTGATAATTTGTTTTTCAAAAGAGTTGTAAGATTTCATGGTTTACCTCACAATATATACTAGATAGATATGTGAATTTGTTTTGTCATTTATAAATAACATTGTGGAATAATTTGAATACTAAGTAAAATTTTAGTTCAACATGCATTCCTCAGAAAGATGGACAAACATAGGTAGTTAACAAAAGTTTGGTTAATATTATGAGATGTTTAGTTGAAGGTAAGTTAGGAACATCGAATAATGTTCTAATGCAAGTTGAGTTTGCATATAAAAGTTTAGTAAATAGAATCTTAGGAAAGACCCATGTAATATTATTTATGGGTGAATTTCAATAGTTGAAGAATTGTGATACATGAGAAATGAGAAAAAAAAAATCTTGAGTAAAGGGTTTTGTAGAGCATATGCAAGAAGTGCATAAGTGTGAGAATAGTTGGAAAGGAACACATTTTAGTAAAAATAATGTGTAGATAATAAAAGAATAGAAGTTTAATATCAAGTGGGAGACTTAGTTTTAGCATAATTAAGAAAAAAGATATTTCCAAATGGTACACATGATAAAGTGAAATGGAAAAAGATTGGTCCATGAAGATTTTTTTCTTGAAATTTGAAAAGAATGCATATGAAATAAAATTAACTAAAGGTATAGACATATGACCAATTTTAAATGTGGTTGACTTATATCTATATTATGTAGGATAAAATAATGAGAATGTAATTTCAAAATCTAAAGACACATATTATATATTTCAAATGCATGAGAAAGAGTGCAAAGAAATAGAGGAAGAGATTTACATGTGAGTTGGAAAGACTAAAATAATAAAGAATATAAGGAATATCTGGTAAAGTGTAAATGTGACATGGATTGGTGGATCATAAGCTTTAAAATAATGTATATCATTATCAACTTTCTTATAAGTCACATGATAAATATAAAATGTTTATTTTCTTACCTAGGGTGTATGATGCAGGAGAACCTAGGTTAAGGATCAAGCTTGCATCAACCAAAAATTTATTAGTTTATGAATTTTTATAAGTTTTGTCTTATAAAATAATTTTTTTTTATGCATATGTCTTGTAATGATTTTTCACTCATATTTTGTGTTGCACATACCTTATTTGTGTTGTTTCACATTACCTTTGGTATGCATGCATTTAGTATAGCTCAATGTTGCCTATGTAAACACTTGTGTCTATAATGTTTTATGCATTCTTTTGTTATGTGAATTTTTAAACATTCATTTGTTTATGTAATTTTATGAATATATATGAAAGGATGTTGTGGAAATATTATCTTATCACATAGTTGTATAGATATTTTGTGTATGTTTATGTTAGTTAAGATATCATTTGAGAAATAAGGTATATGATGGAGATATTTTTACAGCAATCAAAGATGAGTAGAGGATAATTTTGGAGGTACCTAAAAATTCAATATGTGTGAATTTTTGGATCATTAGGAAAGCCTATGATTAATATTGATAATATTTTTAGAATGATGTAAAGATCATGGTGCATAATTTTTCAAGAAGATTGGTGACTACAAAGTCTTGAAAGTCTTGTGAAATTTTATCATGTTATTATGATGTGTTATCGAAAGATTCATTGATGAAATTTTTTAAAATGAGTGTGAAATTCATGGAAGTTGATAAAGATTCAACTAATAATGTATGTGACCTATTTTTGGATGCATTCAAATCCAACATGTTCTTATTCTTTATAAATGTGAAAAAATAGTGCTTTGGATGCACAAATATGTGTTAATGTTTCTAGTGGGTAAAAACACTTAATGTAGGTAGGTGTGACATTGTTGGGTCCCCTTTTTATAACTCAAGTAATGGACCACACCAACTCAATACATATTAATACATAGAAGTCATGCAAATGATTACCCTTTTGGGACCATTAACACCAACTAGAAGAATTTTTGATGATCTTGCACCAGCTGGTAGGTAGTTGTTTAGCACCCACATTTAAAGGAGAATCTCTTAAGTAATTACACATGGTAGATGGAGAGCATGGGTGTCAGAATAGTGGAGTTGATAGCTTAACAACCTCTACCAATAGCTTAGCATCTAGTGTGCACCCATCCAGCCTGGTAAGAAGATGTTCATTTTCCTATTTAAAGGAGTTTGAACCTAAAGAGAAAAAGAGGAGGTGATGGATGATAATGAAGCTCTGCTCAAATCAGAAGCCATTATTAGTATTTTATAACCAACACGAACTATGTTAACAAATTTGAGTGTATATCCCAAGCTCACCTATGATCCATTGGTCATGATTAGTTTCTAGGATGAGCTTAGGCTCTATTTATATAATTTTTACTTTGTATTGACAACATTGAAGTTAATAGAATGTCATTGCTTGGCATATTGGTTGTCGATTCTTTCCTTATGAATTAGCACTGTTCTATGTTGGTAGCTTATTTTTATGTGAATAATGCTTAGTTTCCATTGGTATAATGTATTGTGATACAAAGGTCCTTAATAAGTCATTAATGTTGTCATTATTCCATATAGATACTTTAGCATAATGAAATAGACTAAGTGTTTAAATTGGCATGTGCCAAGGCCCTAAGACTCATGTATAGACTGATAACTAAAAGAATGAGCACTTCAACATAATACACCCCTTAAATCATCTAAACACCTAAATTACCCCTAACTTTATATTCTCCTAGCTTGCACAATTATGATTTTTTCCTAGCCTGATATGAACCTACTCCATAAAACTTGCACCCTTGAATAGGCTAGTGCCTGCTAATCTTACCTAGTATGGCCTTGCATCAAGAGACTACCTAAGTTTTCTTGCCAAGGACCAAGTCCTATTTACACCATGTTTCAACTATCCCAACATGGGCCTACTTCTTTTTTATTGTACTTTGGATGAGCACACAAGGTTTATGCCTTGTGTGAAATTGATGGTAGTGCAATAGTGTGCTAAATTTTATACACCATATACCTTACCATGCTTGTACCTAATTTTACCAAGTAGATAGTTAATGTGGCTTGAAAATTAAGCTCATGACTAAGCAAAAATTATAACCAAGCACACTTTTCTATAACATTATAGTTTCATTATTGGGACATGTTAAATTTTATTGTTATAATGGTATAACAAGATGATGCTCTGACTATCGCTTAATAACATAGAGCACTAGTTAGAGCAAGTGGAGATATTTTCTCATAGAAATAGTAGACATGCCAAGGATAGAAGCCAAGAGAGTGGGTGCAAGCCAACCTATATGATGCTCTATATGACATGTTCTTTTGTGAACTACTTGATCATGTGTATAGGTGGTTAGTTGCCTATGCAACCTCTAGAAGATGAAACTATGATCAGAACCTTGAGTGGTAAAGGAGAACATAGAGAGGATTGAGATCCTATATGAAATTTAGACATGTGTTATAGATAATTGTTGGAGTGGTGCATTGAACAACTACATGTTGGAATTCTCAGTTTTAACCTTCTCTTGCCCTAAAGAAGCAAAGTATGAGTTCTTTCATGAACCAAGGGGTCATTCATAAGAGGGATCGACAGAAAAAATTAAATTAATAATGGATTAATGTATTGAAACCATAAGGATGAAAGGCTAAAATCATTGTGCATATGAGCAAACACAAAAGGTGAGAAGGGGAAGTGGAGGTGAGGCATGATGGAAAGGGATGAGTAACCTGACACTTGAGAGCTTTAAATATAGATCTACATAAAGTGAAGGCATAGGTTGATAGAGGATTTGGAATCTACAGGTGTCAAGAGGACCCGTAGCGAGTGGGAAGGGCATAGAGAAGGATCTCTTGAGTTGCAGTAATGTACTGAGAGAGAGGAGGAAGTAATAGACCAATCTCATTAGTTGGGTGAAAAATGCCTTAGGTTCCTACAAGATGTGGAAAATGAGGATGCAATTGAATCACCTACCTCCTTTAAACCTAAATCACAAGCTCATGCACTGGATTCTCCACCAAAAGATAGAAGAATGATAACTAACCCTATTATCAAAATTGACTTTGATGGACTTCAAGATTTGACCCAAGACTTTGTAATTGAACAAGTGATACCTTACAAGTAATTGAACCATAATACCATGAGACTAGTGATCACCAACCCAAGAATATATAACATAAGCATAAGCATTCCCATTCAAAGGATGCCAACTATGTCAAATGGGAAATAACCCATAAGAAGTGGCTTGACATCACATGTGAGTAACACCACATCATAAATATTGATGCTACAACCTACAGCAATAGGGTCAGCACTCAACCCTAAACTTAGAGGCATCAGAGGACTGATTCCAACATAGACATTAGGGGGAAAATACCTCAAACATTAGCACCAACCCCTCAGTAGATTTATTATGAAATGGTGATGCACTCGCTCAAGTATCATGATGTAAAAAAAGTTATAAAGGATGTGCTTAAGTGTAAAATTTAATGGCATGCTTAGGGTATTACCTAATCTAAGCACAAAACAACTTATTTTATGACTATCGACATAGTGTATTGCACCCTCTAAAGGGAGTCTTAGCTCTCTTCATCCAAGCAACACAATGGAGACATCCTTCTTACTATGGGTGGAAAATGTGAGGGATGAATCTCTAGATTAGGGGATATCTCCTTTGATGCACCTTGAGGACCTAGATCTCCTACTGCTAACAATGGGGGGGATGAAAAGGGAGAGAAAATACCAAAAATGGGACCTAATCTAAGAGGTGATGCACCAAAATAATTGGTCTACTCAGCTTTGGCATACACTTTGAACCATGGACAACAATAATACACTTCATTCAAGTGAGAGAAACTTCCTTGCATTAGTATTTTTGTAGGGGATCCTATGAAGATATAGGGAAAAAAAACTAGCACAAGAGGTGTTCTAAGATACACTATTGCACATCCTATTCACTTTCCTATACTGATTTAGACACTTCTTATGACCTACAAGAGAATAAAAACACTATGCACTAGATATACTAGAATAAAATTATGAAATAATGAAAATAAAATGACTGAACATAAGATAAAACCATAGACATAAAAGTGCAAGCTCAAATGGAGGTTAAATGATCTTTATAATTCAAGGTAAATTCCTGCAAGGCTTCACCATACAAGTTGAGAAATATTTCTCAAATGAGAAGTTACAAATATATAGATAATTGGAAACAAGGTAGCTAACAAATCAAGGAATGGAAACCCATGCTGATCTAAACACTTCTATAAAGACCAAAAGACCATGTTGCTATTTTATTATTCAAACTACATATGGGAGAGCCATTTTGTAGATGCCCAAGCCACCACCCTTGTTATCTTTGGCCTGTAAAAGTATGGGATACTCCTTCTAGAAACTAACAAATCCATCCCTAAGTTGTTGTGGCTTGACCATGCTCTCTTCAATGCTAGGTGAAAATAGTTATGTATTAATGGTGAAACATGAAAACATGGGTTTATCTCCTCTATAGTTTAAAAATCAATCTATTTTATTGGTTTTTGGTAGATATATTTCACCAAATATATTAATTCTCCTTACTGAGTTGTCTATGCCACTTGTCTTGGTCTAAGTGGTCATTGATTCTACCTTTTGACCTTGTCAGCTACTAGAACTATTCTTTGTTTTGTCTTTTTCCACTCTTTGCTTTGCCCATGTTTTGCCTCTTTATTGCCTTCTCCTTTGCCTTGGCTTCTTCTTGGCTTGTCTTTGACTTATCGGGCCTTCTTTGTTTTGGATTTTTTGCCATGCTTTCCTTCAGATAAAATGTCTGAAGGAATTCCTTCAAAAATTTTGTCTAAAGAAATTATTTCTTTTGATTACTTCTTTTCTTGAAGGGCATGTGCCCCTCAAACCTTTTGTCTTTGTTCTTCACTTTTTCTAGGTTCCCTCCACAAGGGCACTTTATGCCTCGAAATTCCCATTCAAAACTTTTGATTTGGTCCTACCATTGACCAAGGTCCCCTCTAAAAGGGTACATACCCTTCAGGAATTATGCAATGACCCTTCAAAAAAGTGAAAAAGTCCTCTTTCTTTTCCCAAGTGCCCTCTGGAAAGACACTTACCCTTCAATCTTTTTTCAAATGTCCTTCAAGCTATAAAAATTCCCTCCAAAGGAAATTTGTTTCCTTTTGTGAACTGCTTAGACCATTTTGGGTTCTTCAATCACTTTTACTTATAAAATTAGATAAGTAATGCTCCTGCACAAACCTAATTTACACTAGATATACCATTTCAAACCTCCCAAGAGCTTCTACTTTAGGTTTTACATCAACTTCAGCTGATAAGGCAAATAAGTAAATACACTTGGAAAACCTGATTTGGTTTGTCAAGACCAAATCAGGTTTTCCAAGTGACTTTACTTATAACCTTTATAAGTAAAGACATTTGCAAAGTCTAAATTACACCATCAAGACCAAATCAGGTTTATCAAGTTACTTGACTTATGAAAATTTCACAAGTAAAGTCATTTGGGAAACCCAAAATGCACTAATGTATGTGAAGTAATTACTCTTGACAAACCTGAAATACACTTGGTAAAACAAAATGAGGGAAACACCTAGATTTTTCATGAGAAAGGTCTGGAAGAGAACTTTTTGCACAAGGTAGCAGAGGGATAATATAGCCAAAACATGGATTGGATGACTTTTACAAATAAAAAAGATGGGGTGTCCAATTTTGGCTTGTGGGACCAAAATTGGTCAACATAATTGGTGACTCACAAGGGAAGCATGCCTACTATGCTTGGGAAGACTGGTAGCCACAAAGTCCATTGGGCATGGAGTTAAGATGCATCTTGGAGAAGTCAACAGTAGCTTTGCAAGGAACTATAAACCAATAAAGAGTTTACCCCAAACAATAAGGAAAAGACACACAAAAAGGCTAAAAACACTACACACATGCATAACAACACTTAGGGAAATTGAAACAAAAAAGGAAAACTATGTACATGACAAAAGAAACCTAGTAATAATTCTTAAGGTATATCCCATTGACTAGGATATGTATCTCTTCACCATCCAACTTGGAAATTTAGAAAGCATTGTGTTGCTTACATTGGGTGATGACATATGGGCCACTCCACAAAGTGTCAAACTTCATGTGCCTTCTAGGCTTAGCTTAGTCCTCATCCCACTTCAATATAATGTCACCTTTTGAGAAGCTCCTTGGCATAGACCTTTTGTCAAAATGCTTCTTTGTTTGTTGTTGGTGGCTGGTCATAGCATCCATGGCTTGGTCTCTCACTTCTTGAAGCTCCATTAGCTCATAATACCTGACTTTTAGGCTATCACTCTCCATCAATTATAGTTAATAGGAAAGATCCAAGGCAGATAACTCAAATGAGATAGGAATTATAACTTCCTTTCCATACATAAGTGTGTATGGTGAATTCTTGATTTCCCTCTTTAGAGTGATCCTATCTGCCCAAAGAGTTATCTTCAACTTGGCATGCCAAGTCCTTTGATTTTCCTCCATTGTCCTCTTTATGATCATAAATAAATTCTTGTTTGTGGACTCAGCCAGCCCATTTACTTGTGGATAGTAGTTGGAAGAAGTGCTAAGATAGATTCCATACTTCAATGCCCATTCACTTGTCTTTATTCTCAAGAAAGCCAATGCATTATCTAAAATGATTGTGGCTAGGACCCCAAATATTGTCACTATGCCTTCATAGAATTTTAGGACTATACTCTCATTGGCCTCTATCAAAGCTATGGCCTCTACCCACCTTGTGAAATAATCTGTGGTAGTCAAAACACACTTGTGGCTAGCATTAGAAGGAGGATTGATCAGTCTTATGAAGTCCAACTCCCATTGCATGAATAGTTGTTCCACCCAAATAGGATGAAGAGGCATGATAGCCAATTATTGCTTCCCATCAAAGAAGGCACATTTTTTACATTTCCTCACCCAAAAATGAGTGTATTTAAACAAACTAGGCCAAAATTAACTAGCCCTTATAATCCTTGTAGCTATAGCCTTGAGATCAAAGTGGCCACTAGCTGGTCCATTATGAAACTCAAATAGTACCTTGTCGACTTGGTCTGAATCAATGGATCTCAAGAGCACCAATAAAAAATCTTTTCTAAATAGCACTCCATCAACTAGGACATAAGGAAGAGATTGGAGTCTAAAATACATCCTCTTGGTCATATCAAGACCTTGTGGACACTCACCAGTTCAAAAGAAATGAACCGTGTCTTATGCCCAACTCTTCATGACTATAAGTACAGTTATTGTAGGTTCATCATGGAGTACCAAAATGTCCTCTTTGACTTTTTCAAGACTATATCAAGGTGTTCATATAGCCCTCTTCCTCTTATTAGCTTGGTGGTCTTGATCTCTATGTCATACTCCATTACTTTGGTGATCCAACCTATCCTTTTCTCATTCAAGTCTCAGTTCAGCAAGAAGTCTTTTACACTAGGATATGGCACCATGATGTGAATTTTTCTACTAGACAACATATGTCTAAACTTCTTTAGACTTTATATGATTTCAAGCACCTACTTCTCAACATACATGTATCTAACCTCATAGCCTTCTAAACCTTAGCTTAAAAAAGCAAGAAGTTGTTCTAAATTCTCACCATTTTCTTGAGTGAGCATAGCTGAGATTACCTCTTCATTCTTAAAGGTGTATATATTGAATTCCTTGGAGAAGTTTGGACTAGCCAAAGTAGGAGATCATGTGATAGCTTTCTTGATGCCTTCAAATCTTTCTCTTATTCTTGCTTTCCATGTGAACATCTCATACTTCCTTAACATGGAAGTTAGTGGCTTGACAAGCTTAACAAAGTTAGGAATTAATCTCCTAATGAAATTTATCTTACCAAATAAACTTTACAGGCCCTTCTTGTGCTTAGGCAAGGACAATATTAATATGGCGTGCACCCTCTTTAGATCAATGGATAGGCCTTCCTTCAAAATGACATGGCCCAAGAGCTTGCCTTCATGGATGACAAACACGCATTTCTTTGGGTTGAGAGTAATGCCAAACTCTCTACATCTCTCAAATATTTTCCTCAGGTGCTTCAAGTGTTCACTTGCCTCCTTGGAGAAGACTATCACATCATCAAAATAAAATAGCACAATATCATTGATCAAACCTTGGAAATATATGTCCATAGCACATTGGAAGGTAGCTCTAGTATTTGATAATCTAAATGGCATCTTCTTATAGGTGTATGTTCCCCACTTGGTGGTGAAGGTTATCTTGTATTGGTCACATTCTTGTACCAGGATTTGATTGTACTTAGAGTATCCAAGAGAGAGAACCTTTTACTGCCTATCACCATCTAAAGAATTTTCTCCATACTTGGAAGGGGATAGTGATCTCTTAGTGAGACTCTATTCAGGTCTCTAAAATCCACACACAATCTGACTTATCCATTCTTCTTCCTAATAAGGACCAAAATTGGCCAGCCAAGAAGAGTGTTTGATAAGGAAAATGACCATGGGCTCAATCAATTTGGTGAGCTCCTTCCTCATGAGATGCTTGATCTTTGGATTGATTGGCCTTTGATTTTGCATGATGGGTTTAGCACCTTACTCCAACTCAATGGTGTTTTGGGCCAAGCTTGGTTCAAATCCATTCAATCACCATACTCCCAAGTGAATACATCAACAAAATCTTGACATAACATAATGAAAGCATGCTTTTCCTCATTGGTACACACTTTCCCAAGTGCAAGTAGCTTATCCTTATATATCTCTACCCTTTCATAATTTTACTTCTTGGTTGACATGCTTGCTTTATCTCTCTTGAGTTGGTCATCTTTGTTGAAAATTCTATCAAGAGTTACCAAACCTTTGGGAAGCTTGTTGTTCTTTAGTTGAATAATCTATCCATCATATTGTTGATGTATTTTGGACTAATTTTTGGAAGAAAACTCAACTTCTTCCTACAATAAAAGTGCTATTTTTTTGTCACTTTCAAACACCTACCAATTGGTGACATTTTTTGGTATGGAGGGCATCACAATCACCTTTAAATGATGTTGATTCTTGTTTTGTCTCATCCCCTTTGGGATGTCAAACTGAGCACCAACTACTACTAGTTTATTTGCATAATTGTTCTCCTCTCTTGGAATGGAATTGATATTGAAATAAATGAATTTATCTACAAGTTCCCACACTCTATGCTTGTAAGACTTGATTAAGGATTTCTTGGTCAAGATTTGACCTCTCGCTTGGTTCATAATCAACTCAATATCTCCAAACACTTGCAATTCTTTGATTCCTCTCTTTCTTGCCGATTCTAGGCCATGAACAAGGGCCTCATAATCTACTATGTTACAGGTATAGGAGAACTAAAACTTGAAAGTTGAGAATTATTTATCCTTTGAAGTGGAAACTAACATTGCCCAACCACCAGTGCCCAACTTGCTTATAGATCTATCAAAGAATAACTGCCATAAACCACAGTCCTCTTGGTTTGTATTCATCAATTTCAGTATGAAAGAATCTTTCTCATGCATGCAGTAGACTCAAAGACCATCTTATTCAATGAACTTGTAAGGATCATGCTCAAATTTTTCATTTCCCCATTCATCTAAGAGCAGGTCAACAACTCCTACAAGGGAATATGATGCAGATTGATCCACCTTAAGCTCTTCTTCATCAATGATTGCATAGTTCACATTCACCACTTTGGGAGAGTATGGCTCTAGGTGATATTTATGCATGGGATCTAACTCAATCTTCACTTTAGTTCCATACTTTGTCCTAGAAACCATGTAAGACCAGTTGGCTGCCAAGTATCCACCTATCTTGGATGTGAAATCCCTTGACAAGTAAAGAGCAAAGTAAGGAAGAACATCTACCAAATCATGGGGAATTGAGAAGGTTGGATAGGCATGTAGAGTTAGATTCAAGACTCTTGCCACTCCCAAGGTCTTAGCTGGTGATGCATATAACTATAGAACTCCTTTGGTCATTTGCTCATACTTGAGTCCTAACTTATTAACTATGCATTTAGGCATAACTAAGGTTCTTACTCCACTATCAATGATGCAATTATGGAATAAGAAATCCCCAATAATTAGGGACAAATAGAAGGGAGGGGCATTCTCATCTTTCTTTTCTTGACCAGCCATGGGAGGATCCTCATTTACTACCAACACATTATCATTTCTTGCTGGGACAGCTTGCTCACCTAGCCCATACAATTCCTTTTGGACTATATATTTTTATCATGTTAGTGCTAAATAATCCCATAATGAGATGTTCATGTGCATATTATTCATTTGGTCTACTATATTGATTAAAATATTTCCCCCTCTAGAGTTATCCTTGAGAACATTTGTAACCTATGGTGTAACCTGAGGAGCTAAAGCTACAACCATTGGCCTGTAATTGGGAAAATTTTGATTTTCTTATGGTCTTGGGGTTGCTTTAGGTACACTTCCTACTTAATTGGGTGAATGAGACATTTTAGGTTCTTGAGTGGCTACTTGAGCTTCATCAATGGCTCTCCTTTTGGACTTGGTGTTGGATACAACACCAACATTTTGATTACTTGTGTTCCCCACATAGTTGACTATGTAGAACTCTCCTTCCAAGTGATTCATAAGATTGGAATTAGATTGAGCCTACCTACTATCTATCCCAAGTTGTGTTAACATCTAAAAATTTGAGAATTGGGTTATCTGATCATCTTATGCATTCATGCTTTGATTTGGTAGTGCATTGGTATAAGCAACCTATTCTTGGCCATGCCCCAATGGTGGATAGTTGGGTTGCTCATGTACCAAATTATTTTGAGTGGGGACAAGAGCCTTAGAATATGTAGAGGTATTTGGATTATATCTTTGATAAGGCTTGACATGTGTAATTTGACCTTGCCCTTGATTATAATTCTAGAAGGGAGGCCTATTTTCTTGCCCAAACTATTGGTAGCCTTGATTTGGCCTATAACTTTGAGCTTGTTATCTCTTGAGGGCAAATAACTCATTGGTAACACTCTGTATTAGGCTCTTAACTTCATGAATGTCATTTATAGGGGTAGCAACCAACTTCTCTTGATTAGGTAGAGGAGCTAGAGTGGGCAAAGAAGGTTGGACTAAGGGTTGTAAATCAAGAAAGAGTGGCATAGGAGGTCTAAGAGCTATCTTTCCCACTTGAACAAGGCAATTTTTAGCAGCTATGGCTATCTCATAAGTAGTGGGTAGAGTGTTTCCACCCATGGACTATATCTTGATAGAAATGACACTATTCATGGCCTTCAAGAAGTAAAGGAAAGCATAGCTTAGGGTTGGCCTCACAAGAATTGGGATCCTATCCCAAGTCTTTTGGAACCTAGTGTTAAAACCTTGCATAAACTCATGTGGGGATCTCTTTATGGTGGTTAACTTCTCATCTAGAGACAAATGATCACTTTATTCCCCAAACCTATTGGTCAAGACAGTCCCTAACTCGTTCCATGAGCCAACTGAGTTCATAGGAAAGGTCCCATTTTAGTCCAAAACTTTCCCTTTGAAGGACAAGGCTAACAATCTAATGGATACAATTTCTTCAATGATATTATAGATGTTTCAAAGGTTTGTTATGTTTCTAATATGCTTGACAATAGTGATTGGACCTTCTCCACTAAGGGGAGGAACACTTTTAAGATAGGTCCCTAGAATTGGGTCATACTGCTAAAGGTTTAGGGGACTTTAACCATTGAAGGGCACAAAAGGGAAGCCCAAAGGGCTATCATGGTTGTGAAAGGATTCAATAGGGGTCTCCTTGAGTAGGTATATTTTATGGCTGGTTTAGGAAAATGGCTTGCTACATAAGGTTGGGTATTTTTAAACCTTAGCCTTTTTGTTGAGTATAAAGGTAACTCAAAAAATTCAAAAGGACACCCCTAGAAGAAGATCTTATAGTGACCTTTAGCATGGAATGCCAGGCTGGTCATTAACTAGAGACTTGGTTCCTGAATGGAGTCACCAAGTGTTGAATATAGCTCCTTATTTTGTATTTTTAACAATATCAAGACCAACACCAATCCTAAAACTTGAAAGACACATAAATTATCCCATTGGGTGTGCCAAAAATTATTGACATGGTGGATTGCACCCTTTGAAGGGAAGTTTAACTCTCTTCATCCATGTGACATAATGGAGACATCCCTTTTACTTTCGGTGGTAAACATGAGGAATGAATCTTTATATTAGGGGCTAGCTCCCCTTGATGCACCTTGAGGCCATGGATCTCCTACTACTAACAATGTGGGGTGAAAAGGGAGAGAAAATACTAAAAATGGGACCTAAGCTAAGAGGTGATGCACCAAAATAATTGGTCTACTCAACTTTGGCATACACTTTTGACCATAGACAACAAGCATACACTTCATTTGGGTGAGAAATACTTCCTTACATTAGTATTTCAGTAAGGGGTCCTATGAAGATACAGGGAGGGAAAAACTAGCACAAGAGGTGTTCTAAGACACATTGCTATGTAGCCTATTCACTTGCCTATACTTCTTCAGACACTTCCTATGACCTACAAGAGAATAAAATCACTATGCACTAGACATATTGGGATAAACTTATGAAATCATGAAAATAAAATGACTTAACACAAGATAAAACCATAGACATATACAAAAGTGCAAGCTCAAATGGAGGTAAAATGCTCTTTCTAATTCAAGGTAAATTATTGCAGGGCTTCACCATACAAGTTGAGAGATATTTTCTCAAATGAGAAGTTACAAATATATAGAGAACTGGAAACAAGGTAGCTAAAAAATCAAGGAATGGAAACCCATGATGAGTTAAACACATCTATAGAGACCAGAAGACCATGTTGCTACTGTATTCTTCAAATTACATATGGGAGACCCATGTTGTAGATGTCCAAGTCACTAATGTTGTTTTCTTGGGCCTATAAAAGCATGGGATACTCCTTCTAGCAACTGACAAAGCCATCCCCAAGTTGTTGTTCTTGGACCATGATCTCTTCAATACTAGGTATAACTAGTTGTGCATTAATAGTAAAGCATGAAAACATGGGTTGCTCTCCTCTATAGTTTGAAAACCAATCTATTTTATTGGTTTTCATTAGATATATTTCACCAAATGTATTAATTCTCCTTGTTGAGTTATCTACAACACTTGTCTTGGTCTGAGTGGTCATTGATTCTACCTTTTGACCTTGTCAGTTGTTAGAACTATTCTACACTTTGTCTTTTTTTGCTCTTTACTTTGCCTATGTTTTGTATCTTCCTTGCCTTATCATTTGCCTTAGATTCTTCTTGGCTTGTCTTTGACTTATTGGGCCTTCTTTATTTTGGGATTTTTTCCATTCTTTCCTTCAGACAAAATGTCTGAAGGAATTCCTTTGGGAATTTTGTCCAAAGGAATTCTTTCTTTTGATTTCTTCTTTTCCTAAAGGGTACGTGCACCTCAAGCCTTTTATCTCCATTCTTCACTTTCTAAAGGTACCCTTCACAAGGGCACTTTGTCCTTGAAAATTCCCCTTCAAAACTTTTTATTTGGTCCTACCATTGACCAAGGTGCCCTCCACAAGGGTACATACCCTTCAATAAATATATAATGACCCTTCAAAAAAGTGAAGTCCTCTTTCTTTTCCCAAGTTCCCTCCAAAAGGACACTTACCCTTTGAACTTTTTGAAAACATCCTTTAAGCTATCAAAATTCCCTTTAAAGGAAATCCTTTGCCTTTTACAAACTATTTAGACCATTTCAGGTTCTTCAATCACTTTTAATTATAAAAGTAGACAAGTAATGCACCTGCACAAACTCAATTTTCACTAGATAGACCATTTCAAAATTCCTAGGAGCTTCTACTTCAGGTTTACATAAAATTTAGTTGATAAGGAAAATAAGTAAAGATACTTGGAAAACCTGATTTGGTCTATCAAGAACAAATCAAGTTTTGCAAGTGACTTTACTTATAACCTTTTTAAGTAAAGGAATTTATAAAGTCTAAATTACACCATCAAGACCAAATCAGGTTTATCAAGTGACTTGACTTATGAAAGTTTCAAAAGTAAAGTCATTTGGGAAACCCAAAATGCACTATTGTAGGTGAAGTAATTGCTCTTGACAAACCCAAAATACACTTGGCAAAGTAAAATGAGGGAAACACCTAGATTTTTCATTAGAAAGGTCTAGTAGAGAACCTTTTGCACAAGGCAACAGAGGGATGATCTAGCCAAAACATGTACTGGATGAATTTTACAAAGAAAAAGGAGGGGGTGCCCAATTTTGGCTTCCAAGACCAAAAATTGGTCAATAATGACCACCTTGTTGGATCGTGCCCATACTTGGTATCAAAACTTTGATCCAAACTAGGCTATGTTTAATTATGATATACTAAAGGAGGTCATTGATATGAACTTCCATAAATGGGTTGATCCTAGTGTTGATGCTTCCTATTGGCTCAGCCCATAGCATGGATTCAAATGCTCGGTGAGGGTATATGAAGGTTTTCATAGACAAATCTCTTATAAAAGATACTAGTAGGCCCCCAAAAAACTATTTCACATGTTGGGAGGGGTGGATATCATATTTAAGTTTAGAAAGGAGGGTTTTGAACCACACATCATATAGGTGTATGCTCTTAGATAACCCTTGGTTGATTCCTTGAGCATTGTAATGCTCTATTGCTCAAACTTAGGAATATCAAATTCCTTCAAGAATGCCTCCTTGTGATTGTGGGGTACTAATTGTGAGATGGAAGGGCATACCAAGAATAATTGTATGCATAAAAAAAATTGTACCTTACTTCTCAGCTATGAAGTTTGTCATGGGTTATATAACTCTCAAAACTATCCCCTATTGTAATGTTGTAATCAAGTAAACACTACCATCTATTGTAATATGTTTGATGCCTATACTCATTCAATATTAGATTATCAAGTCATTGATGAGATACACCAAAATATGGAAAGAGGCGTGAGGCGGGTAATAACCACAACTAACAAGTAGGCAAGCCAAGGTAACAAAGGATATGGACAAAAAAATACTAGTTATGAGAATTAATAAGGCATGTGTGGGCAAGGTGGAGGATGCGATGGAGGAATATTCCCACCATGATCATGCTACAAGTATGGGTCAACTGAACATTACTAGTGTAACTTCCCCATGTACCCAACATGCAAGTATTTTTAGGGACCACATGTGATTGAGGATTGCCTAGACTTGTACAAAAATTTGACTCAAGGTTTACCTAGTGTAGTTAAGGGTGTTGTTATGGTTAGGTTTAAGAAAAAAGAAGAGGAATGGACCCCCAAGCCATAGCAGACTTGTAAGGAGCCACCTAAGTTATAGGCCACAACTTAGTGTGGGTTCACCACTCATCCACCTATTGCACTGATAAAGGAACTATGCTTGGAGTATGGAAAGCCAAGCTGCACTAAGTGCATAACATGACCTAAGCCAAGAGATTCACCTTACCCTAACCTAATGTGATATAAATATGTCCTACAATAGGACATGAATGTAATACAAAAATTTTAGGGAGATATCCAATTAGATATGGATTTGGAGGTGCATGCAAGTACCTCACATAGGAATAAAGATGGCTAGGAGGCTAAAGTACAAGAGTTGACCAAAATCTTTTCCTCTTACAAACTGAAGGGATACTTCTACTAAAAACTTATTGTTAGAGTATGAAAAGAAGTGACTAGTAGAAGAGGTCATGCCTCATATGATTGAAGTTTTTGTGTTGCCTATAGAGTGGGTGAGTGAAGTAATTCATACTCAAAACATATAGTATGACCAAGAAATACTAATAAATGCCACCATCAAAGGATGGTCTGTTTGTCATGTCTTCATGAACATGGGCATAGAGGTTAACATTTTGACCAAAACCACCTGGGAGAAGATGGGATGACCACCCTTAAATCCATCCCTACATATCATGTTTATGGCCAACAAAATTTTATTGTATCCTATCAGGATCTTGAAGGGCACCATTTTAGATATCATGGGCACTAAGTTCTAAGCTGATTTGAAGATAATTGAACTAACAGAGTAATATAAATATCCAACACTCTTAGGTATTCCATGGTGTTACACCAATAAAATATATGTGATCTTTAATAATCACTACATGAATTTTGAGAATGGTAAGGAGAGGGTGGCGATCCCCTTATCAAGTGATCAAGGGCCACCATATGTGGAGAGTGTTGATCTCAAAGATGAGATTAAGTACATTTATAATATCATGACATGGGTTGCTGAGAAGCTTAACCTAAACAACCAAGGAGTGCTCTAATGTTAGGATCAAAAATTATCATCCAATATGACTAACATTTCATGTGATTGATGGGTTGAATAATCTTATGAAGTAACTAGTTAAAGGTGTTTCCTAGTATGGATAACTATACCAAGACTAGCTAAAATGGGACTAATTAGGATTGAGCACACTCCAAATAAATGGATTCCATGTGCCAAAAATATGGTGAAAAGGGTTTTCTAATTGATTAATGGAAATCTTGAATCACTCCTAAAATATGGAGGAAGCCAGCCTATAAAAACCTATGTCCATGACATTGAAGCATGTGTTCCTCAGGAAGTAGATAAAATGGGTACACTAGTGCATAACCTAAAGATTACTACTACTCATTGGTGGGTAGTGTAAATTTTTATCCTACTAATCTAGAAATATGTGAAGGAAAAAATATTCATAAGGTTTGGGATGAGTAACGAGGACTTGGACATACCTATGTACTCAGTGGATTCTGACCCAATTGTGTATGTGCACTTGTGTGAAAAATCTTGGAGTGTCTATGGCAAGAGCATGCCCATAATTTTGTGGGTGAATGCCTTATATAGGACTTGTAAAACATGGGCATAAGTATGGTATGTTTTAAATAAAACATGTTATGAGATATAAAACTAGGAGATGCTCAAGGAAAGGTTTGTGCACACCTTCTCCTTCCCCTCATAAACCTTAGAGATACCAGAACCATTACAAGTCATTTTTAGGGTAGTGTTTGAATACACTGCCATTTTAGAAGAGAAATTTAGAGATATTTTTAGGGAAAAAGGACTAGGACTCTCAACCTTTTTCAAAGAGAGGGAGCTCAACAGTGACTCTAATGAGGAGGATGACAAGACCTGGAAGGAACTCAATTGGAAGGCTCTAATAGGGAGACAAAAACTTGTGTACCTTGTGGATAATAGTTCCCTAGATGAATAATATCCATCTCATTTTTAAATTGACACAATTGAGGGGACAAGGTAAGTTGATGAATCTCACCAAAAAAGGAATGAACCCTATCACATTCCACTCAAGACCATTAAAATAGACATCAATATAAAGGATGAACTGAAAATTGCCACTATAGGCATTTACTAGTCTAAGGTAGATATGGCACAAATCATAGACCTCCTATAGTAATTTCAAGACTTATTCCCATGAAAATATTAGGACATGAAGCGAACCCATCTTTCCCTTGGAAAAATGAGCATTAATTTGGTGGATGGCATGAGGCTTGCTAATAAACGCTCGTATGGAAAGAACCCTAACCTTCGTGGCAAGGTAAAAATAGAGATTGATGGAATTCTAGCCATGGGCATCATCTACCCTATCCAAGAGGCCAAATTGGTGAGATTTATGGTCATAAATACTAATAAATATGGTTACATATAGATCTGAGTCAACTACAAACTTTTGAACACTTCCTACATCACTAACCCATTCTCGACGAGGTCCTTGATGGTGTCCTAGGTTACGAAATCTATACCTTTACTGATGGATTCTTGGGCTACCATCAGGTGTAGGTTGAGGAGGAGGATAAGCCTAAAATAACCTTTGATATTGAATGGGGGTGTTTTAGTTATAATGTGATTCCATTTAAACTCAAGAATCACTAAGCATATTCTCAAAAGTGGTGATCACTACTTTCAAAGACTTCATCCATAGGTTCCTCCAAGTCTATCTCGATGATTGGATTGTATATGACCTTGTCAAAGATTAGTATGATAATTTATGCCTCATGTTTTATAGGTGTAGGAAGCTTCAAATATTTCTAAAACTAAAGAAATTCATCTTCACAATCCCCTTTGGGACATTACTTCATCACATCATCTACAAGGACAGATTTCTTGTTAACCCTACAAAGATAACCATCATAATTTAGCTCCAAATGCCCTTTATGCATAAATATTTCCATGCTTTTTTAGGTCATTGTGGGTACTAAAAAATGTTTATACGAATCTATGCAAAGATCACAACACCTCTAGAGGAGATCTTGTGAAAATTTGGCCCATTCTATTGGGGTAAGACACAATTAGAGGCTTTTGAAATATTGAAGCTAAAGCTGACTAACACACCAATTCTATAATTTCTAGACTAGACTAATCCTTTCCACATCCATTTCAATACTTTAGGATTGATAATTAGTTCCATATTGGCACAATTAGGTGATAGAAAAATAGACCACCCTATTTCCTTTGCAATAAGGAAATTGACACAAGCAAAAAAATTACACCACCATTAAACATGAGGTACTGGCAATGGTCTATTCCTTACAAAAATTTATTAAATATCTATTGGTGACCCTATTTATATTTTTTACTAACCATAAGGTGCTCAATTACCTTATGAATAAGCCTATTTTACATGGGCACATATACAGAGGGATATTTCTATTCCAAGAGTTCCAATTCTCCATTGTTATTTAGCCTAGAAAGTAAAACTTGGGGCCAGACCATTTATCCTTTCATAAATTTTGGTGATGTGGTGGTGTTGACTGAGGATGACATGATAGATACATAAATATGCAAAATCTAGCACATCCTTGAAGACTTGGCATAGATTTTCACTTTCCTAACATATGGGTTTTTCTATAGACCATGTCCAAAAATGAGAAGTAACAACTTGTGGTTTGTGTCACCCCATTTTAGCTCATTAATTGGGAGTTGTATAAACTAGGAAGAGATGACATCCTACACTAGTATATTCTAGAACATGAAAGGGATTTTTTATTAAAATAATCACATGAGGTATTCATATGAGGCCATTGTGCTAGAGACACAATGGCATGCAATATATTACAGTTGGGCTTGTGGTGGTCAAACTTATTCCAAGATGCAAATGAGTGTGCCAAGGCATGGGACATATGTTAGTGCATAAAGAATCCCAACCATTGGGATGAAATTCCTCTCATCCCCATTGTTTCCTAGGTGCCATTCAAGAAATGGGCCATTGATTTTGTTGGACCAATAACTCTTGTAGCAAGACATATGGGTGAAAAATATATCTTGGCAACCACTGACTATTTCACTAAGTGGGGCGAGGCTGCACTGACAAAATATTATACCACCATGATAGCCATGTGCTTTATTTAAGAGAACATAATAAGTTTATATGGGTACCTATTATGTCTTACTATAAATTGGGGCACTCATTTCATCAATGAGATAGTGTGCATCCTCTTAATTGAATACATGGTGGTGCACCACAAGATTACATTGTATCATCCCTAGGTAAACAACATAGTTGAGGTATTCAACAAAATCATGGGAATGTGCCTGAAAAAGATATGTGATATTTGTTTTATGGATTGGGATGATCACATTTCAATGATATTATGGGTGTACCATATGACATACAATCACTTGAACAAATCTATACACTTTCAATTGGCATTTGGAACTAAAGAAGTTCTCCCCATATATTTCATGGTGCCATCCTTATGGATTTCATGGATAGGTAGATTAGATGGCCATAAATATTTTATGATAATGTTGGAAGACTTGGAGTGATTATATGAAAAGTGTGCCCATGCAAGATGGAGTGAAAAAATTGAAAAGTTGTGCCAGAAGCTCTAGCATGACAAGCAAATCAAGCATGAGGAGTTAGTTAAAGGAGAATTGGTTCTGATCTTTGACATGAATTACATTAATCACCTAATCAAACTATAATTATGGTGGATGGGCCCCTACATCATCCACCACATATTGGAGATAAGAACATGAAATTTGTGCACATTGTCTAACGAAATACTCCTAGGACATTTCAATGGTAATCAATTGAAGATGTATTGGTAGTAGGATGTATTGAATTTATGTCACTATTTAGGTAGAGTTTAGCTAACCAAAAGACTTTTTGGTGAAATCCAAACCACTTTATTTAATTTTGTTTGTGTTCCTTGTATATTATAAAGAGGCAATAAGTGGCATGCGGTGGCTACAAAGACTTAACTGCTAGCACTTCAATCATAAATATATCTAAATTAATTAATCATTTGTGCTTTATAAGCACATAACTTCATGACACCTAAGTTATGGGTGTATTAATCTAATCTAGTTCTAACAAATTCAGCTAGTCTCTCATGCATAATTCTAACTTGGTGAGTCAAGCACTTATACCATCTAAAGCACAGGTTGGACATCTAATTCATGGGCATAGGAGACTTTCCAGTCACAAGTAGAGAATGCACAAGATCCATGTACACAAGGTGAACATTATATGGATCTTGAAATCCTAAGAATGAACCACTCTAATAATTTTGTGCACAATACTAGTCAAGTGAGTTGAGCCCATTTGATTTTTAAGAACCTATGGCTAAACGCCTAATTTTCTAGGCATAAGGAGGTCACTAAAATCTAAAAATTCTAGAACATAAAGAAAACATACACAAGCACAAGCATAACCTTTGTTTCATAGTTTGAAATGGGTGTATCAAATGATTATGCACCAAAAACTAGAGGACAAGGTAAAGATGATCAACAA
This sequence comes from Torreya grandis, assembly GCA_037957365.1. Lineage (NCBI taxonomy): Eukaryota > Viridiplantae > Streptophyta > Pinopsida > Cupressales > Taxaceae > Torreya > Torreya grandis. The sequence continues at coordinate 385,660 of JARHVA010000977.1, forward strand.
GGTTGGGCATAATCAAGAAAGGGAAGATGCATAATATGATAGTGTGTAAGAAACCCAAGAGAGAAAACAAAGTGATGGAGGGCCATCATAAGGGATTTTTATGGGGTAGGATAGGGCAAGGAAAGATGACATGTAATAAATTAACCAAGACAAAGAAGTGAACTTGAAATAGAAATGTCACTATTAAATAAAATAGAATCAAGGAGGTTGAATCGCATGCATGTGAGGTGTTGAACCAAGGTTTCCATAAGTAAGGTGAAGGTCATGTCAAGTGAACAAGTTTCAAAGGAAATAATCTAATGATAGTTGGCATCCACCTAGATTTAAGTGAGAAGTGACCCTTTGAATTTAATGTCAATTCACTAAATTACTATTAGGGAACATTGAATGAAGAAGTGGTAGAGGCATAAATATATGCAATTAATGAATTTATGACAAAGAATTTTTTAGGATTTTAGAAATTTTTCATGTTTTCCGAGAAATTGAGGTGCCTATGCCATAAATCCAACATTAATTATGGTAGCTGATAGATAAGGGTAAAAAATGGAAAAAATAGACTTTCTTAGGTTACAAAGTTTAAGCTAATACAAGACTTAGAGCAAACCTAAGTAATAAATTAGAGAGCTGAAGGTAAAAACCCTACCATATCATGAATTTGAGCACTACAAGCACTAAGAGTAAAATAGCAACATACTAAAGAGAATTACATTCATAGGAAAGCTAATTTAAAGAGGTGTGGATAGATATTTGTGAAAAAAAATAGATATTAGGAGAAAGAAGGTGTCACCCATGCCACAATTAATGGCTAGTGAAGCTCAGGAACCAATGGTATAATTATATATCCCACATATACAAAAGTGTGAACCATCATTCAAGGCATTAAAAATCCATGCCTACCAAGGTTCAACATTAGTAGATTCAAGATGGTAAAGATATACAAGGCATCAAGTTCCATAGAAGCACAATAAGAACCCAAGCAGATTAGGACTGTGGAAGAGATGATGTATATTAAAACCAAGGTGTATCCAATTGAATAAGTTAACATCATGGAAGTTGACATTGAGGTGCTAACTAAGATTTCATATCAGTTCATGCAATTTCATCTAGAAGTTGTGGTGGGGGAAGATTAGTGCTCATTTGCACATAATTACCAACTAAAGGAATATAACCACCAGATGTCAAGTCACTCGCAAGACTTAATGCAATATTGGGTGGTGGACATGGGGTGTAAGTTAGTACAAGGAGGTGCCCTATTCGATGTCTCAATCTAAGATAAGTTGATAGCTTTCAGCATAAACCAACTCTATGAGTTACCCTACTTTAGAAATCTATAAGAACTCATATAGTTCCTACTCTTGCACACCCATGAGGACCACTTTTACTTTGAAAGAAAGCACATGAGGATTTTTGTGTAATTGATAAAAAATTATAACTAGGTTCCTAGATGTCAGCAAACACATCCATCAAATGATAGATGATGATGAAGAGGTGGAATGCATAGCTCAACTCATTAAGTATTGCAAAGAGGTTTCACATTCCCTATCAATAAGTGTGAGGACCCCAGTATGAGGGTGGTAGTGCACCTCGTAAGTTCCAAATTATTCCCATGTAGTCAATAGACTAATGTATCAAAGGCATACCTATTCATCATGTATCACATGGCATAAAGCATGCAATTTAATAATACAAATTTCATCATTAAGGAGTTAGTGAAAAATGTACCAGAGTGCCATAGTACGAAGGGGACCTTTAGATGGGGGTCTATCTTGATATTGATTTTCATTGAGGAAATTGGGATCCCATATGGGAATGAGGATAATATTTGGGTTTTCCTAGAATACCATGATTTACTAGTACTAATGAAGGATAAAAAGAGCTAGTAGAAGAAGAGGAGTATGATCCAAGCTATAAGAAAAAAGTGTAATGGGGATTCACCAAATAAGATGAATTTTATATGACAAAATACATGTCCCTAAGGACTTCCATAATGCTAATGTACCATCTTGGGCACTAGATTACTAAATGGATGAGCCTCAGTTTGAGGTTTCGAAAAGAGTACTTTGGCATGCCAAAAATCTAAAAGAGGGGCATAATTACTAGCTTATAAATCCTTGAGATATGAACCTCATGAGGTTGGCTAATACCCTCCTCAAAATAACCTCTAAAGTGGTGTGTTAGAAAATTATAAATGATGTTTGTGAAACTAGGTAGAAAGGTATTATTCTCAAATCAAAGGAGGAATTGAAGGCAACAAATCTTAAACTCCAAAATCTGGTCAAGCACATAAAAGAGGTGAAGCCATCCCTTTTGGATGGTGTGGATACCTCAGAGATGAAAGAGGTTGATAAATTTTGTGAACTAGTTCAAAAAATGGTGCCCCATATGAATTTGATGATAGAGGAGCTAGAAGACCTTTGTGAGGCCATAAGAAGAGAGTTAAAAAAAATATTGATGTGGTCAAAGAACTCTTTGATAAACTAGAAGAGGGTGTGGTATAATCAGATGCAATCTTTTACAACTTTGCCACACAAACAATGGTCAGCAACATGCACCTTAAGAAGGCATAGGAGGAGAAAGATGCCTTGTTCAAAAACTCTTTCACAATGAACCAAACTAAGTTCACACAAGTGATGTTATAGGTAAATGGCTTAAGCACCAAGTTGAAGACCCAAGAATAAGAACTAGAATCCCTTTTCCATGCCTTTCAAATAAAGGTGAGTGAGAAAGGGGATATTTTAGATGATAGGGTAAGGTGAGCAATGGAATGGCTTGAAGCCTTCAAAATAGAATTGGAAAGCAAGGATATGCTCACCCTCAAGGTTGTATCAACTGAAGTAGAAGGTGTAATTGAAGAGATTAATCTCACAATCTAGGGCTTTGAAAACTTCAAGGTAGAACTAGAGTAGGGTGCACCCAAATTCTATGCACTAAAGGCATTGAAAGACTAGTTTGGGGTGGACTAGAAATTTTGTATGGGGTAATGTTGGGCCCCCTTTTTATAACTTAGTTATTAGACCATGACAAATTGGCACATCTCAACATTTGGAAGTCATGCAAATGATTACCCTCTTAGGATAGTTAGCACTAGATGGAAGAATATTTAGTGATCTTGTGCCAGCTAGTAGGTATTTGCTTGTCACCCAAATTTCAAGGAGAATCTCTTAAGTAATTGCATGTGGTAGTTGGAGAGCACAAGTGTCAGAATAATGGAGCTAGTGACTTAACAACCTCCATAAATAGCTCATCATCTGACATGTAACCATCCAAACTAGCAATAAGATGCCCCTCCACCTATTTAAAAGAGCTTGAAATTGAAGAGAAAAATAAAAAAAGATGGATGATAGAAAAGCTCTACTAAAAGTAGGAGCCACTATTAGTATTTTGTAACTAACATGAACTATGTTAACAAATCTGAATGTATAATGCATGCTCATCTATGATCTATTGGGTATGAGTAGTTTTTAGGATGAGATTAGGCTCTATTTATATAATTTATACTTTATATTGACAACATTGAAGTTAATAGAATGGCATTACTTATGATATTGGTTGTTGATTCTCTCCCTATGATTTAAAACTATTGTATGTTGGTAGCTTAGTTTTATGTTAATAATTCTATAGTTTCCATTGGTATTATGTATTGTGATACAAAGGTCCTTCATAGGTCACTAATGGCATCGTTGTGATCTTTTTGAGGTTTTATTGAATGGGACTTGTGAAAATTTCAAAATAACCCGATTAAGATGAATTAAAATTAATGAAATGGTTGTTAATTGGTGGGAGGATAAAATTGATAAATTCAAACATTACTAGCTAATGGTATTATCTTAAAGTTTATATTTTGTCTGAGGAATAGAGACAACTAAACTTGAAGTATGAAATAATTAATTAGTGAGTATAAGCTACTTGTAATGAGGAAAAGGAATATTTAGTATCAAGTCTTCCTAAGGGTAAGGGTCATTTGCATAAAATTAGAGGAACAAAAGTTTGAAATCATGAAATTGAGCATAGTTTAAGTCTGGATAAATAGTGGTCACATGTTTATTATATTAGCATTAAATGTTAATTCTATTCACTAAATTATCCCCCCCTTTTATTATAGTAATGCATCAAATCAAAATTAATAGAGTAAAAGGAAGAGAGTTATACCTAAGCTTACTTGTGTTGAGTAGTCTTGGATGTAGATCACATGATAAAATACAATTCATGAAAGCCTAAAATAAAATATGCATAAATAAATCCTTACTCAATATTAAAATATGAAATTAAATATAATAAACTTATAGATCAAATAACAAGGAATGAAAACACATTTTCATGTAAGTGATCCATTGTGTTTTCTAGTTCAAAACTACTAACTTAGGGAGGGTGGAATGCTTGGATATTTATTCATTGAAAAACTAAAAATTCACTTGAATTAATCATCATACAACTCAAGGTATTATATTATCATATAATCCCTATAGGAATTCCAATAGATCATTTTGGTGTAAGACTACTGAAAAATTAGTGCAAAATTTTGAGTCAACTACTACAGATAGAATAATATTCATCTAGTCAAAATTATAGTGTAAACATGGTATGAAAATAATATGAATTATATTTGGTACATATACAACATAGAGAATGACATTATTTTTCATTCCTTCTACAAAAATTGGTGACAATTAAACATCAAAGTGATTATATGACATGTAATTCCCTGAATTTCATATCTAACTATATTGATTCTGATAACTAATTGATATCAACTAAATCTTTGAGTAAAAACCTAAAACACATGCCACACATGATGCCCCTATCTAATAAAAATATGTGATAATCATGTGTATAAATATAAAAAATATTTATAAATAACCACTAAAAATTATTCTATAGATTAAGTACTATTATGAGAAGTGTGAAAAACACTATTTCTGATTTATGAGATGAAAGCACACTATTTTTGATAACCATAGATTACACTATTGTTAAAATATAATAATACTATCTTAATACTAAAAATGAGTATGCTTTGTGATCAGCTAAGTAATTAATGTTGGTTTTTGTATGTGTAATGTATTATTGCAGATTAGTCTCTAAAACAATACATTGTCTATGCCCCCTCTTTTGAGGTGAATTGTGAAGCCTGTGCATTAACACAACTCAAAATAAAAAAAAATTGTGTGTGATGTCATAAAAATAATCTGGAGTAATAAGGATACTATTAAATATCATGTCATCATATTAACAATCTAATAAAAATAGTAATATATGATAGTGTAAAACCAAGCATACATAGTGTCATGTTTAGATATATGTTAGAAATTAGGCATGTAGTGAATAAATGATCATATATTAAGTAATTGAAACTTATATAGAACTACTTAGTGAAAATTCATGATATTTATAATGACATCAGAAAACTAGGGAGATACATGATATACAGCACTGTATAATCACCTAAAAATGACACATGAATGTTAAGGTGTTACTTGAGAACACCCATCCCTAGCTTAACCCTATACTTATCTTAAGACCTATTCAAACACTTATCTATCCTTCATGTGTGAAACACACATCCTTAAACATCCCTAGATCAAACATTGACCCTCACATTAACATTTTATCCCCTAGTGCCTCAGGTTCTACCACCTAGACACTAGCACCATAATTTGGACAACAACACCACATGGCACTATTGTCCAAGTTTGGGCACTATTATCTTTTTCCCTCCTTTTTCTTACCAACATATGTCTTTTAAAATATGAAACCACCTAGAGTTATCCTAGACCTCTTTCTATGACTTGTACAAGCACTAAAGTAGTATATATACATGATTTTTATCCCTTTATCCACTAGATGGAAATTAGATGCAAATTACATAAACAAACTCAAAATGATTGTGCATAATCAAGGTTATAAATCCCTATTCTACCCTTCTTCTAAATATAACTATATACATCATTCCTTATCTTACATTACTCAGGTTTTTTGTCTCAAACACATTTTAAACACTCAATCCAACATTCATACTAGTTTTACTTGCACTTACACCAGTACTTAGGTGGGGATAAATATAGCTTACTTTATCCCTCTTCAAACTATTGGTATGTAGTAAACTCTCATAATATTAGGGTTTTGAGGATTCCCAACCCACCCCACTAATAACCCACTTTACTACTTGTGCCAACTGGATGCCATAAAAACATAGAGGTTTAAGGTTTGCATATAAAATCAATAAAAATAGGTTATCTACAAAATTTTATAACTCATGCACATAGGAAAAATCTTGGTAAGCCCAGACATAGGTGTAACCAAAATTTCATAATAGTCTGTATAAAAGACACTAGTGCGAAAATAGGGACACTAGCACCACATGGCATTACTATCCAATTATGGTTCTACTATCTAAGAAAGTTTTTGACACCTGGATCCTATCTACGATACTCATATCAGCCTTTATCTCAGTTTTCAATGGATAGAAATCTTTTTAAAATAACTTTCTAGATAATAAATTGATTACATTACTTATTGTTATTTTTATAAAAGTCAAACTAGGTCAATTTTTTTACAAATTAGTGGTTGTATTTATTGCACATTTCTACACTGATTTATTATACTCATCCCTTTAGCAACCTAAAATTTACATATACTAAGTCCTAAATAGTAAAAACATTTGGTGAAACTAACTTACTTAAAATATTATAAAACCCTAACCCTTAATATCCCTAGGGTTTATGTTTCCATCCTTTTAAAACCCACACTTAGATTTCAGATCCTTGTATCTTTTTATTTGTATTTCATACAATCATGATAATAATGACATATGAAGTTTATCACTTTTTAATACAAAGTTTTATAGATTCTTTTTCATGCTTATTTCCTTTCATTTGGAATGAATTAAAATATGACATAAACACATATGTACATGATGCTTTATATCAATTAAAATGTATCTCATATTTCATTCTATCTCTAGCATGTTATTGTTCTCTGTTATGGAATTTAATTAAGAAACAAATCCTTACATACATAGAGGATAAATTACAATATATTTTACTGGAATTAATCCATAATTTTAATACACTAACAACCATTTTTCAAGTTTTAATGACATATCTTATGCACAGGAATGAATCTCCTTCTTCTACTTATCTCTATGAGGGTGATAGCTAATTTTCCTCTAACTAGGTCCATACTATCACTCTTCCACATGATGATTCATCATATATTATTGTTACTAGTAACCATAATCATCCTATACATGCCTCCACCTCTCCCATATAGGGTGTGTGCCTACATGTTCAATCAAAAGTAACCAGGGTTTACACTTATGAGACTCTAAGGGATCAAATTATCAGTATGAGCAAACTAATATCAAAATTATAGAATCAAAATCAATTATTAAGTGAAAAGGTCACATTATTGGGAAATTAAATTACATTTATAAAGTCTTTAGAATATTTTAGTTTTCATCATGTATATGCATCTACATGAAGCTAAGTTGTGTCTATCACTCTTTCATATCCAAATCATAAAGTACAATATGAGAAATATAATCAAGATCAAAATAATATATAAGATAGGAATTGAGACACTCTCCCCCAACTTAAAAATGAAAAGCTTATTGTCAATAAGGATGAGATTTTATAGAGATTCAAAGATAGACTTCAAGGACATCCCCATGATCATGCACATGTTCAAAAATCATAATGTAAATAAATAACAAATCAAATAATGGTCAATATTCTACTCCCCTAGATAAAAATATTATTACACCTACTTTGTGGTCAACTCAGATAATACAATAACCTATTTTAATTAGGATACTTGATTAGAAATTACACCTCATATGGCTAGTTCTTCTTCTCTAGATGTACAATACCTTATGCATGAGATTGATTCTATGTAGGCTAAGGTCTTACATCTTGATCATGGAGCTATTAGGCCATCACATGCATTGGATTTTCATGTTATTTTAGATACACCTTTAGTACATCATATAAAGACAAATCCTTTGCCATCCAAATTCATGGAACCTAAGATTACCTTGTATGATGGTAAGGGTGAGCCAGAGCACCACCTACGAGCTTTCCACATAACATGTTTGGACTGCATGTCCAATGATTAGATCCTTGCTAATTTATTCCCATGTAGTCTAAAGGACTATTCGTTAAATTGGTTCTATAATATTTTGAATCATTCTATCACCACATTTAATCCATTGGAAGATTTGTTTTTAACACACTTTTTAATTAACATCAGTGATAATATCTCATATGCTCAAGTAACACAACCACAACAAAAATACAATGAACCTATTGTAGAATATGTCTTTTGATATAAAATGATATTGGCAAAGATGACTAGCCCCATGGTAGATAAATAACTCCAAAACATATTCAAATAGAGTTTACTACCAACATTTCATGAAGCTTTCTTGTTCAAAAAGTTTCTAACGTTCATAGATTTATAACACATAGTGAAAGAAAGGGAACTCAAGCCTCTCTCTATGGTAAAATTAAAATATAGAAGTGGATTAGAATAAAATTCTAAGAGTTATAATAAGCCTCTATAAAAATTAAGGGCCATAGAAAAAAGAGTGATCCAAAGGCCACAGTTAATGCAGATTCAGATCCATCTCCTCACTTGGTTTTATCTACTCCTCCATAAATATTTTTCACCAACCTTCCAAAATCACTAACACATATTTTACAATATTTCCTAGAATTTAATGTCTTATCTCTCCCTCTCATCAAAGAGCTTGATACAAAATGACATCTTCTAAAGAGTTATGATTCCAATGCATTTTTTAACTATCATAGAGCACCAAGCCATACTACAAACTGATACATCACCTTGAAACATAAGATATAAGATTTGATAGAGGCCGACATCATTGATGTGGGAATACCCATAGAGGCACCCAAAATTAAAAAATGGAAGCTAAGGCATTGAAAATATTATCAGATTAGATCTGAAGCATATAGATAATGAGACAGGGGTACTTCAAGTGTTCACTATATGTACTAGGGATATCCACCACATGCATCATATCTCACTACTATAGAGGATGCACAACCCTACATAATATCATTGGTGTGTATAATACTATAGTACCAGCTAGACCCATCACCACCTTCTTAGAATAGGAGATTTTTTATGATGACTTAAATTTATATGCACTCTTTGTATGAGCTTACATTGATTATCATCCTATTAAGAGTTTTATGTTTATATAATCACTAAAAGTGGTATTTGAGTGCCAAGAGTGATACTTGAGACTACCTATTCATAGATTAGATCTAGACCTATCATAGATCCTATTATCACATTTTTCTAGCCTTTGTGTGGGCCAAAAACATCCCTAGTCAACTTAAACATGGTCTTCGACCCCCATTTCCTAATCCTAGCCCTTCATACCCGACATTTTACTAGCTAGACATTAGCACCACATTAAGGACACTAGATCCACATGGAGCTAGTATCTCCAAAATGTCACCTATGTCCTTTACCCTTTATTTACCAAATGAATATATTTTCAAATTTAAACCCCTCCTAAGGTTGGTCTAGCATCTTTTATTATTTACAGATATAAAATAACACTATAAATATGTTACTTTTAGCACTTTATCCACTAGATGGAAATAAAATGTAAAATACCTATCCAAACATGAGATAAGTTGACCAAAATCAAGGTTATTAATTCTTATTTTTTCCTAATTTTTCATAATACCATCTATAGCTTCCCTTTGCTCAGATTTTCCAAATTTCCAATCTCAAACACACTCAAGGAACTCAAGGACATGATCATTCTAGCATCACTTGCACTTGCAGCAACACTTAAGTTGGGAGAACTAAATTGGGATCAATCCCTCCTTGGAGTATTGTTATGTAGGCAGCTCTCTTCATAATGGGGTGTTAAGATTGTCCAACCTATCCTACTAACAAACACACTTTTCAACTCATGTCTTACTTTTAAGGAGGATTATGGTCTACATGATAAATCAAATATTATAGACATAATACAGAGTTTCAAGCTTCATGCATGTAGAAATAAAACCCAAAACCATATACATAACTGCACCCAAAATTTTGGGACAATCTTGCACAAAGGACATTAGTGCCATTATCAAGACACAAGAGCCACATGGTGCCTCTATCTAAATGTGGTGCTACTATCTAGGAGGGGTTCTGATATAAATATCTAGTTTATAATACTTAGACCTATTACCATCTCAATTTTCAATACTCATATCATTTGTATTAGATTGTTTCTAGATAAATATTTATTTGCACATATTTATTACTATTTTTAGAAATTTAAAACAAGTCAATTCTATAACAAATCAGTGGTTATTTTATTAATATTATTTCCTTGATTTAGACTACTCAACTCTTTAATCAAACATAGGATTTAAATTAAGCTAAAACCTAAAAGGTTAAAACATTTGGTGAAACTAACTTACTTTGAACATTTCTCAAACCCTAACCCTAGATGCTATTAGAATTTTTATCCTTTTTATATCTATCCTCATATTTTAGTTCCAAAATTTTAGATTTGTTTCAATATTTGTTTTTTACAATCTTTCTTAGATTAAAATTCTTTAAAGGTTCAAAATATACAACTTATTTTCCTACTTCCCAAACCATAATAATAGAATTTAACAATAAATTTTATGAGATCGATAATAAATAATTACAATATTTTATGTCCAAACATGTGGATATGCAAGATGACCTCATTACTATTATTCAGGAAGAGATACAAAAATCAAACAATGGTCCATCTTCTAATCCCCTAGATAATAACTTTGTTACACCTATAATGGGGCAAACTAAACTATCACAACCTACAATTCTAATTCAAAAACATTTAGTGATATCTACACCTCTTGTGGATATTTCCTCTATTCCAGATGTACAATCCCTTATACACTAGGTTCATAATCTGAAGGCTAAGGTGTTACATATTGATAAGGGGGCCACTTTGCCATCGCATGTATTGTATTATAATATTATCTTACATGCAACTTTGTCACACCACATAGTTTCAACTCCCTTACCATCTAGATTCATGGCACCTAATCTTACATTATATGATGGTAAGGGTGACCCAAAGCATCATCTTTGAGATTTTCATGCATCACATTTAGACTGTGTCTAGTGATTGGATTCTATCTAAGTTTTTTCCATGTAGTTTAAGGTATTATGCCCTCCAATATTTTTATGAATTACCAAATCAATCTATCACAACATTCAATCATTTGATAGACATGTTTTAACACACTTCTCCATAAATATCAATGACAAGATCTCATATGCCCAAGTTGCATAATTGAAACAAAATTCAAATGAACCTATCATAGAATACATCTTATGATACAAGACTATATTATATAAACTAACTATCCCCATGATAGATAAACAGCTTTAGGACATCTTCAAATAAACTCTTTTACCAGCATTACATGAAACTATCTTGTTTAATAAGTTTATTACATTCATAGATTTGTGCCACATAGTAAAATAAAGAGAGGTCAAGCTTTTATCAATGGGAAAACTAAAGTATACCAATGGATCTGAATCAATTGTTAAGAGTTCAAATAATCCTCCATACAAGGTAAGGGACACCAATACTAAGAGTGATCAAAATCCCATAGTTAATGTAGCTTTAGATCCATCTCCTAGATTGTTTTCATATATTCCTCAATGTTGAATCTTCACCAAAATCCCAAATTCACCATCATAGGTTTTAAAATAGCTCTTGGAATGTAATGTCATATATATCCATCCCATTAAATAGGTCAATATGACATGGCCTCTTCCAAATAAGTATGATTCCAATGCATTTTAGAAGTATCACAGAACACTAGGCCATACAACAAATAAATGCTTAAGCCTAAAACATGAGATACAAGATTTGATTGAGGCTAACATTATCTATGTGGAAACACCCATAGAGGCACTAAAATTAAAATAAATGGAAGCTAAGGCATTAAATATATTCTCAAATCCATTTCCAAATCACATAAAAATGACATATGGAGCACATTAGATGTTCACTATACATATTAGGCACATCCACCACTAACTTCATATCATACTATTATAGAGGAGGCACACCCATTTCACAACATCATTATCATGTAGCATAATATAGTTCTAGATAGACCAATCATCACCTTCTCATAGTTGGAGATTGTTGATGATGATATATATTTACATGCACTCTTTATATGAGCATATATAGATCATCATATCCAGAGTGTTATGGTTGATAACAGGTCAAGCACTATCATGTGCACTATAACACTTTTACAACATTTGGGGTATTCAGAGTAGTATCTATTCCCCATAGATATAGTTATTCATGGTTTTAGTGGTCATGCTCAAAGTTCCATGGGGGATATTATGCTTCCATTATAAGTTAGACCAACACATTTAACCACTCAGTTCTTATTTGTACCTAGTGCAGGTATATTTGATATATTATTTGGTAGGCCATGATTATAGTATCTACAAGAGCCATATGATACGTAGTGAAAAGATGCCTAGAATACATACATGTGAAATATGTGATCAAAGCTGAGGGTCTTCCCTATGAACATATTCTTCCTATTACACAAGTAGTCACTTCAAAGTCACTAGTTATAGTTTCAACACACTTACCAGATATAACACAATTATCAGTTATAGTTCAAGGCATAGTTCCTATTTATAAATTGTAGAGTTTAGTAGATCCACTAGTGAAGGTGAGGTCAACTCCTATAATATCAAAATTTATGCATACTCTCCCACAAAGACCATTATTAGAGAGACCACTACATCTGACATATGTCACATATTCTAGAGGGCCTTCCTCCAATCACTTTTTACCAAGGCTAGTTTTATTAGATTATTAGGGTTCTCAACATAGGAAAAATATGCCACTTACAACTTTTTCTACAAAATGGGTTCCTAAGACCCATATAATTCATAGGACACAACATTCAGTGTCATAGATTCCTAACACCACTAAACAAATATATACAAATACATATTACTCAATACAATAGATTATGGGATCATAGTTTCCCTTTCACATAGCATGCATGATCATAGTTCTCCTATTTGACATAGGTCATAGTGATAGTGAGTCTTCTATGAGGCTCATCAGTTAGTATGGTTTCTCTTTTCTTGTACATACTCTCCCTATATTTTTCTTCTTACACATAGTTCATTTTCATGTTGTTTATACATAGCTTATATCTAGAAAATTAAAAAACAATATAACATGTCAAAAAAATCATTAATATATTACTTAAAAAACACATGTTTATAGATTATATGCATGGTTATGTTTACATTTCTTATATTTATCAAACACTACATATGCTAGCTATCTTAATATAGTTAGTTTTATCATACTACATGCTTCACTTGTTCTTATCAAGTGATTGCAAATTACACATAGGACTTAAGTGCACCACACTGATCTAGGCTTTCCATCATCTACCCATTGGGGGCATATAAAATAATTCATGGTTATTCATGTGATACATTCACCCACTCGGGGAGATACTATACATAATTTTTATGTCCAAGTTCTATCCTTACATTCTCTACATTCCAATTTTAGCATTATTATATCTTGATATTGATCATTGCTACTTATATTTTTTGCTAATTATTACTAATTTAGACACAACATATATACATCCTAAATCTTACATAGATTTATATTACATTCATGCATGATTTCATTTCTAGCTTTCATAGTTTAAACTTGATTGTATTTATATGCTTCTTCTATTTGATGGCATTTAAATATGCCATTGTTCTTTGGATCTACACCACTTCTTTTCATAGTATGTATCCCTCAGACTTGTGCCCATGTCCTTTGTATATGATTTATTAATTTTGTATGCAGGTATTTGAACATGTCCTTATATGTGGTGCTAATCCAACTTTATTGTTGTTTTCATATGTTGACATTTAAACATGTCCTTGTATGCCTCATTTTCTCAAATTTAGTGACTTGTGCTCATGTCCCTTGTATTGTGGCCCTTTGGCCTATTTTACCTGTCAAATGCTTTTGTATGTATGTTTTTTGTATGAATCATGGCCATGACACAAGTAAACACATGGAAAAATAATGACTAAGAAAGTAGCACAATGACATAGATTTTAGACCAAACAGACATTAGCACCAAAATAGGGATACCCTCACCACATGACACTATTGTCCAAGATGTGATGATACTATCTAGTGGCTTTAGTTTCAAGATAACTCAAATTGGCCAAAATAGTATAGTATGTAAATTATAAGTTTGTATAGATCCAATTACAGGTTTGATAGTTAAACTCAATTTTTACTCATATTTACATTAGCTCAGCTCAAATTCATTTGATAAAATTTAGGGCATCATACATGACATGATCATTCCCATAATTAGTTTAGATACTTCGATACAATAGTTACAACTTAGTCCATAATTAATATACTCAGATATCAAATTAGGGGCATATGCATGGCACATTATTTTCATATGCTCAATTACAAACTATTTGATCAAATGGAATGACAAATTCCATGTCATTTTCTATGATGTATACACTTGACATCACATTTTAAAGTTGTAACTAGTTTCATGCCTTACTCCATCTATAGTGATTATTATTCCCAAGTGGCCCAGAGCCACCTAATATACCTAAATGACCATAGAGCCAACATACATAGTTAGATATACTCAAACATTTCTAGTCCTTTACACAATTGAGTTTAAAATGCATCTATTACACATGGGTGGGAAATGATGGAATCATAGCCTAATTTTTTTGAGCCACCCACAAGAGAGGGTTTGACATAATTTCCATCTAATAAAAGCTATTTATTGATATTTTTATGCCAAAATATCAAAATACCTTATGCTCTAAAGGATACCCATAATAGTTTTTGAGAAAAAGATTTAAAAGTCACCTAACTACATTTTTCTAAAACCCAAGTAGAAATTAGAGATTTGGATGTAGTTTGAAACTTTGCAAAGTTATAAAGTGCACCCAAACCTCTACTTTCCTACTTACCCAATACTAGAAGAAATTAGAACTCACATTGTACTTTGAAAATTTTCAAGTTGAAAAATGCAATAAAGACTTTGTTTTACACTCTTATTTGATACTAGTGAGAATAAAAACTCTACTTATACTTTACAACTTTGGAAGGTTGTAAAGTACAACTCAAAATATACTTTCCACCATTTTCCACTACTCTGTGGGAATCAAAACTCTTGATACACTTTGTAACTCTTCAAAGTTTCAAAGTGTAACCGACATCTCACTACTTACCTCCAAGGCATTTCCCACCTCTAATAAACCCACTAACTAAAAGCAGAGATTACAGATCAAAACAAAATTTTGCAACTTGTAAAATTTTAAAATAACTCAAATGACCTTATTTTCCTTCATTCATTTAACTACCACCATGCTTAGCATTAATTGCATAGTTTGGTATATAACTAAGTTTGTTTTCATCATTATCACTATTGAAAACCAAATTTTAAGCTCCACTAACAAGAGAGATCATGAACGAGACCCCTAGGATAAATAACATCAAGTTTATTCACTACCATTGTCAAGCAACACAAATGCCATAGACCAGATCTACCATTTCCTACCCCCACATGTGCATTCACGATATTTTTCTTAGTCACCCACATTTATTTCAATCTTTTCCATTACTCTTTTAGTAAAGCTTAGGTTTTCTATGCTAGATTTTATGTTTTTTCTTAGAATCATGAAAAACATCATCATTGTTCATCATTTCTAGTTTTACATCCATATGTTGAAATCTTCCTATTAAATTTTTTAATATTCTTGTGATTCCATTAGATCTTTATAAGAAATCTAGGGCTTTTATCAAATTTAATAAAATTTAGAATATTCCCAAAAGATCCCTTACATAAATCCCTTCTACCTTCTCAAGATCAAACCCCATAGAGATTTTAGTTGTTGAAACACATAAAAATCTTGGTGGAGATTCCACTTACTTTAACAACTCACAGTTCTCGTTGGAAGTCTGAATTGCCTCTACAACCCATTTTTCCATCAAACATTTTATCGAACTTTGAAATTCAAATTGAAAGTCAAAACTCCATCAAAAAATTTGTTCAGACTTTACAGCTAAAATTTCACATTATAACTCCACCATATTTTTTAAATGCAAAAGCATAACAAAATAATACCATGTTCAAAGCAAAAAAATAACCAATAATTACAAGCCCAAACCCTAAAAAACTATATAGTTGGTTTCTTGCAACCATTTCCAAATGAACATGTTTGTAAAGGAGATGAAGTTCAAGTCAAAGGGACCTAATATCCCAACTAGCCTGGATTCAAACACCAATGAGATAACTGACACATATCTAAGTCACACAGACCTAATAGACTTCTAAAATAGAGTAAATGTAGAATTCAAGAATGACTAGATTTAGATAATATATGATAGTGGTTTGCCCTAGGCTATAGCCTTCTCACTTTCAATACAAATCCCTTAAATTATATTCGCCATGGCTAAACACTATGATGCTGAGAAGAAGGAAGTAGTGAATGATAAAGGAGAAAATATTCTAAATCTTGATCTTGATTTCATTGATATTATGTTCCTGATCCCAAAATATGAAAGATACATAGATATTACCCCTGATTCATCCAAAACATTCTATGAATATAATAATGTATCCTATCTATGGGTTTTAAAAAAATAGTGGTAAGAACCACTAGACCTACAGCCACAAGAATGCCTAAAATCTTGGCTATGATAGACTTCAAGGATGAAGTAAGAGATATCATTGTACTCTTGCATATAGTTACAGGGAACCCAAATGCAAATAATTATCAATATTAAATGTACTAGTATATCTAGGTAATCCATTATAAAAAATAATGCATTCACTAATGATCGAAATGACTTTGAGAGCTCTTGATGCTAGACTCTTCTATGATGTGACTAGTTTTATTACCAGTATAGTGGGTACCACATATTCCCACATTATTTTTTATGAAGATTACTAGGAAAATATGCAAGATGAAGAGGAATTTAGGATAATATATTATTCTAGGATGACCTTGGAAAAAATCAAAATCTATGATATGGTACTAGTCCCTGAAGATTTGAAAGATGAGGAACATCTAGTTAATAGGATGTATTAGGATAATTAAATATATCTCCAACCTCTTCCCCACATCTAGTGGTCTACACCTGAATCCTTCTCCTTGTTACAAAGGAATACCATAGTTTCCATTTCAATCTAGAAAGGATGATATTGCATGCATATTCCCTATTTTCTTGCTCCATAACTGAGTGTAAGGGTTTGTAAACTTCCTCTCTCAAAAGAGTGATTTTTTTATAAATATGGGTTTCCTATGTAGCCCATTGATATTTTTTCTGTTAGATAAATTATTTTTCCTTTAAATAATTGATCTAAATGTTGTAACCCAGAGAATGATAATAGACTAAAGTTTTTCCTTCCTTGTATTGTGTTATCTTTATGTATGTATGACTATTTATTAAATTTGTGAATGTTATAGGTCTTATTTCAGTCATATAGATTCATTTTTGGTATTATTTCTACCCTTTTTAAAACTTGTTGATGAAAAATAAATAACTCTTTTCCTTATATGGTAAATGCCCAATATTACCTTTAATCTCATTTTTTATAAGATTATGCTTCAATAAATTTTAGTATATTAAATATTCAACTTTGTTTAATCAAAGCAAGCATTAATTTTCAGTATAAATATTTGGTGCAATTACCATTTTTCTATTTTTAAAACTCATTCTAAAACTCTTTTCCTTAGAATTCAAAACCTTAGTTAGGAGTAAGATCACTAAGAAGCAGTAGTTTGATGTGAACTAGTCATATATTAGCTACACTAAGCTTAGTGAAAGGAAGTAAACCTTATTCAAAGTTTCACATCAATTTTCCAAGGTCCCAAAGCTTATATCTGATCCTATTGTGTCATTATATTTCCCATGTACTATAACTCATTCTACTCATAATACTAAAAATATAAAGATGGGTGCAAAATCTAATTGATAACAGTTTTTGGCATGCACAATGGGAACCAAATATCATAGCTAAGAGATTGGAGTGATTCTCAAGAATCATTGTGTGAGATTTATACAAATTCAAAGAGCTTTTGGTGATTCCATTGCCTTACAAATTTAGGAAATCCAAGTTTACATATGTTAAAGATATAAACAAGATCAACAAATAAATATAAATAAATAAAGATCAGGTAAGAGGACTGACTTTCAAGAACTATCATTTCCATATAAAAATAAATGAAGATTAGTTATACCTTATACTATAATAAATCCTAAAAATATGTTTTCATCTCCCATAAATACCCATAGTAATTTCATACCTTCCATTATGGCCCTCAAATATTAGAATTTCATAGAATTCAATGGAGGTAGCCTACTTATGTTGGCCCAGTATGATGATACACCCACCTTATATCTAAAAATCCTTCCATATTTTACTATTTAAACTATTTCCATACCCATTGAACACATTTAGGATGTTTCTAACATCTATTTGATCCATAACATAGTGTAAGAAAATGTTGCTATCACACTTATTACCTCCTCATTTAAGGGTAAAGCCTTAAAGTGGTACAAAATTTTACTTCTCAATTCTATCTATGTTTGGGATGATGTAGGGTCTTCCTTATGCATGTAGTTTGAGGATAAGAGTGACCAACTCACACTAGTTGAACAACTAGCCACTATTAAGTAGGCTCTTCATGAGTTCATGAGTGATTTTAATTTCTAATTTTAAAAGATGTGGAATAGACTCTTGATGTTGGTCAATCCAACCCCAAAATATGTTTTTTTATATTATTTGAGATCTTTAAATATTGATATAGCTATTATTATTTAGTCAATGGGTGGCACCACACTCCCCAATGGTTATGACATAGAAATAAGAGCTAAAAATTGCCTCATTCAAGTTAGAAAAATTCCTCCTTAGCCTCTAATGCCATCGGTTCTAGAGTTGCCTCCCATGCAACCCACTATAACCCAAATTTTCACCACAAAAAATGCACTAGCTTTGTCTCTTTCCCCTTTTGATTATTTTTATAATGTTAAATATTTGCTTAAAAGCTTTGGCAATGAGTTGGTAGCTATGAAAGTCAACAATATCAAAATTAGAGGCCTTATCAACCAACTAACTAAACATGTCAACATAATAGTCATCTATACCAAGGTATCTCATAACCCCAAAATCAAACCATGCAAGCAAATCCCCTAAATATCTATGATCTACCTGCCCCAAGTACTTTTGAAGCCATTGTCCCTATTTAGAATAAATTGGTTAGGAATACAAGTGGTGATATCCTTATGATCAATCGCATAATCAAAATTATTTCCATCATGGGGTCATTAGTCAATACTTGATGATAGAAATCATATCAAACCCCTAAGGATAACAAGAGGAAGTTACTTCTCAATAAGAAGATGCACAAGTGCCTACTCAAAATGAGACCACTCTTGTGAATTGGTAAGAGGAGGATTTATGTGGCATGAATCAAGGGGAAGCACTAACCAATGGTGGTAATTCAATGGTATAAAATGTATGATCTAAGAAAAGAGCAATATGAGGTGATCAACCCTCCAACATTGACTAGGTTAAAAAATTTAGAGTTATACAAGAGGTTCCAAAAAGTAACACAGTTCAAAAATTACCCAATATGTTGATGGACCAACCAAAGTCAAAAAATTTAGCCCCAAATATCATGAAATAAGTTGTATCTCTTACAAATTCACCCACAAAGGTTGGTAACATTCTTTTTAGTATTTTAGAATAAATGAAGAAGTCTAACTTGAATGTTACCATGTGGGAAGCACTATCTATCTCAACACAAAGGGACTTACTTCATGAAACTCTAAAAAAATTCAAACTAATAGATAAATTCTCAGCTAAGGGACCTACTACTGTAGTTAAATTATGTCAACCTCAAATGAACACAAAATCAAGTAAAATTATTAAGCCTCCCCATTTTTAATTTTTTCCATAACTGCATGGTAGACTTTAGGACTAGCAGTTATGTTATGCCCAAGAAAATAGTGGATGATCTTGTTATTAAATACATGCCTATCATAAAAGGCATGGTTAAATTAGATGGGACTATTATCCAATAGTTAGGACTCTTGTTATTAAATACATGCCTTTCATGAAAGGTTTAAACCTTACCATCCATGCATATCCAAGCTTATATATATTCCAAGATATCTCATTTATTGACCTAGACCCTATTTTACTATTTGCCTTTCCCAAGACTTCACTATAAAAATGGGATGGTACCTATCTAATGATTGGTCCCATATGTTGATTAGGACAAGATATGAGACTATAGTGATAATAAGGGTTGATCCAATTGCTAAAGACCACATTGAACCATATAATCCTATCCCTATGGATATTAATTTTGCATTTCAAGATCATGAGGAGAAACTTTACCATGAGGTTGCAACACTCATGGAATAAATCCTAGACACTCATCTGGATGAATGAGGATCAACTCATTAGTTTGATCCTTACGATTAGGTCAAATAAATAGGGTTGGGTACGTATTATATTCATGAAGATGATAAAATCATCCCAAATATTTTGAAACTAGTTGATGATGATAAGGGAATGTGGCAATTGTAATTTAATGGCTTAAGGAGAAAGAATGGTGTAGATGCAGGTGTTTTTTATCTCTCCGCAAAAGGAGAGTTATTTTTATTCTTTTAGTGTTCAATTCAACTGCACTAACAATGTGGCTAAATATGAAGAATTGATTTGAGGTATATATTTAGCCAAAGAAAGGGTAATACAATCACTACAAGTGTTCAATGAAAGTGAACTAATTGTTCACCAAGTAAGATCAAAAGGCACAACTAAGAATAATTTGTTGAGATATTAAAACATGAGGTTTGGGACATGTTGGAAGATTTTATCACCTTAAACATTCAAGAAATACCAAGATCATAGAATAATAATGTTGATCACATGGATTTAGTAGGTTCTCAATATAATCTACCTAAAGAGATTAATAAGGATAACAACCAACATGTAAAACTAATAGTGAGACCATATGTTCCTGACAATGTAAACAACTAACAAGTTTTTAATAGCGATCATCAAATTGTTAATTTTTTATGAGACGAGGTTAAATCTCAAGAAAAAATCAGTCAAGGCTCCAAGGGAAATATGGGGATCAATAATTTAATTGAAGACTAACATGTTTCCCATGGGTCTTGTTATTTTATAAAGTATCTTTAACTCTGATGATCAGATGAAGGGTAACAAGAAAAATCTCATGATCAAGGAAAAAGACTATGAGCCAATAGTCATCTTAGAAGGCAAAGCATTGAAGATCGTAAAGGTATGTAGCACTTATAAAAAGTAAAACTTTATTAGATTGTGTTAATAATTTGATGATAACCTCACTTGGAGTTATAAAGATGTAAGGGGTTTTGACCCTAACTTAGCCCAACACACAATAGAACTTGACCCAAGTACTAAGCATGTTAGACAAAAAGAGATACCAATCAATCCAAAAATAAAGACCTTGATGAAGAGTGATTTATCCAATTTGATATAATATAACATCATTTTCCCTATCAAACACTCATATTAGGTTGCTAACTTGGTCCTTTTTAGGAAAAAGAAAGGAAAAATTAGGCTTTGTGTAGATTTTCGAGACCTAAAAAATGCATCCTTGAAGGATCATTATCCTCTTCCACCCATGCAATAAATCATTCAAACTGTATGTAAATCTAAATTTTTTTCCCTTCTAGATGGTTATTCTCAATATAGCCAAATCCTAGTTTAGGAATTTGACTAGTTTACAACCACTTTCACTATCAAACGACTACCTTCCTATAGACTGGAAAATACCTGTATGAGCTCTAGTAGCCCAATAAGAGGTACTTTAGAATCCAATATATTCCTTATGATCTTTATTATGGGATTTTTTTGTAAAGATATTAATTCAATTATGTTGAGGTGCATTTAGTATGATCAAATTCTCAAGGTACTCGAGGAGTTTCATAATGGATCATCAAGTGGCCATTTCTTTGCAAGGATGACTACCAACAAAATAATGAGGGTAGGATACTATTGGCTTGACATATTCAAAGATGAGAATAAATGGGTGTGGAGCTATGAGAAATATGCCTACTTTTTAAGCAAGCAAAAATTAGCAGCTCTCCCTCTCAAACCAATATGAGATGACTAGCCATTTGCTTGGTGGGGATTGGATTTCATTTGCATAACCAATCCACCATAAAGTACCAACCACAAATGGGTCCTTATAGAAACTAATTATTTCACTTGATGGAATAAATCATTTGCATTGAAATATGCTATAGAAGCATCTATTCTATAATTCATGGATGACATTGTCATTAGATTTGGTGTTTCTTACACCATTATCTCAGACAATGCCAAAGCTTTTGTGGGCTCAGGTGAGTGAATGGGTGATGAGACATAATGAATAATCAAAGAATTTTCCTAATTATTACTTTCAAGGTAATCGCTTGGTCTAATATACCAACAAAAATATCATAAGCATTATTAAAAGGACAATGGAAGATAACCAAAGGACATGGCACACCAAGTTGAAATCATCACTTTGGCTTGACAAGATCACCCCAAAAATATCCATTGAAAGTTATCCATTCATGTTGATTTATGTAAGGGAAGTGAGACTTATACTCTCAATAGAGTTACTATCTCTAGAAATTAATCATCAGCTAGAGTTAATTAAAAATGATACAATGACCATGTGGTTGGTAGAACTCATGGAGCTAGAATAAGTTAAGAACCAGTCAATGCAAGTTATAGAAACAAATAAAAGTTAAGTGAAGAGGAATTTTGATGAGAAATAATCTAAATTTTGTTTTAATGAAGTAGACATGGTTCTCAAATGAGATTCTAAAAGGGCCAAGTCAAGTAAGTATATAAAGTTTGATGTAATATGGAGTGGTCCATACATCATAACTCAATCCAAATGAGCAAATGCATTCTAGTTATCCAAGCTTGAAGGATCGAATCTTCTCATCCCAGTCAATGGGATATACCTCAAATCATGAATCTAATGTTGTAATTCTTACCAAACATTATTTATATTAGGTTTACTTGGTTTCCCAAACTAAGTTCCTTTCACACAATTTGTAACTCATTAAGAGTTTTATTTCTTTAGTTTGTTTTTCTTATTTTGTTTTTCCCTATTTTATTCCTTGTTTTAGGCAATTCCCAATTTCGTTTCTTCTCCAAGTATAATGTGTTAATAAATGACTCCATGCCCAATGGACTATAAGGCTACTAGAAAATAATTTATTAGTATCCAATCACCTTACAGAGGTTGTAAAAAATGTTGATATTTTTTGTGCTAAAAATATCAAAACACCTTATACCCTAAGGGAGATCCATAATATTTTTTTAGAAAAATATTTAAAAGTGACCTAAATGCCTTTTTCAAACCCAATCAAAAATCATATAGTTGGGTGTAGTTTGCAAATTTTCAAAGTTGTAAAGTGTACCCAAACCTCCACTTTCCTACTTACCCAATGCCTAGCAAAAATCAGAACTCACATTGTACTTTACAACTTTGAAATTTGTAAAATGTAATCGAGACTATGATTTCCATTATTACTTGATATCAATGGGAATCAAAACTCTGGTTACACTTTATAACTTTGCAAAATTTCAAAGTGCAACATGAACTCCATTTTCCACCATTTTCCACTACCTTGCAGGAATCAAAACTCTTAATATACTTTAAAACTTTAAAAAGTCACAAAGTGTAATCAAGATCTCGATACCTCACTCCAAGGTATTTTTTTCCTCCAGTAAATCCACCCAATGGAAAGTGGAGATTAAAAATCAAAACATATTTTTGCAACTTGTAAAATTGTAAATAATTCCAATGACCTGATTTTTTGTCATTCATCCAACTACCATTGTGCTTAACATTATTTTTATAGTTTGGTATATAATTAGGAATTTTACATCATTATCACTATTAAAAACCAAAGTTTAATTTTTGCTTCCAAGTGAGATCATGAACCAGACCCCTAGAATGAACAATGTCAATTTCATTCATCATCATTGTCAAGCAATGCAAATGCCGCACACTAGATCCACCATTGCCAGCCCATACACGTGAATTCACTATATTTTTATAAGTCACCCACATTTATTTCAATAACTTCCATTATTATTTCAATAAATCTTAGGTTTTATGTTCTATATTTTAGGAATTTTTCTCAGAATCACAAAAAGCATCATCATTGCTCATAATTTCTAGTTTCACATCCATATGTTGAAATCTTCCTATTAAATTTATCAACACTGTTGTTATTTCATTAGATATTTATAATAAATCTATGGATTTTATCAAATTTAATAAAATCTATAATATTCCTAAAATATCCCCTACATAAATCACTTCTACCTTCTGAATATCAAACCCCATGGAGATTCTAGTTGTCAAAACACATTAAAAAACCCGACAAAAATTCCCCTTAATTTAACAACTCTGAGTTCCCATCATAAGTCTCACTTACCTAACCACTCTTCTATTGTATTATGCTTTTGTCTACTATATTATAATCATGTTTGAAAAATAAATAGGAAGGAAAAGATTTTTTTGATGTTGTAATATCAAAAATTGCAAATTAGAGAGCATACTTTGTGTAGTTTCCCACATATTCATACATTATATTTGGTGGTTTTAGTGGGTGTCCTTACACCCTCCCTATGTATGTAAGTGACAAATGGTCCTTAATGGAACTGGTGAGACAACTAATGGAAACTCACAAGTTTTTATCAAGTAGTCATAAGACAGGGATCTACTTCCCTATCAGTATAGGGAGATACACATGCCATTATCTATCAAAGACCAAATATATGAATGCAAAGATGATCCAAATGACCTTAATAGCTCTTGATGCTAGACCCTTCTATGATTTGATTGGTTTTGCTACTAGTATAATGGGTACCACATACTCCTACATTCCTTTTTATGAATATTATTGGGAAGATATGCAAGATGAAGAGAAAGTTAGGTTAAGAGATTATTTTAGATTGACCCTATACAAATCAAAACCTATGATATGGAATTAGTCCATGAATATTTGAAATATGAGGAGCATTCAATTGACAAGATGTACTATGATATTCAAATCTATCTCCAGCCTCTTCCCCAATTTTTGTGGTCTACACATGAATCCTTCTCCTTGTTAGATAGGACTACCATTGTTCTAAATAGAACATTAAACTGGTTAAGGATCAAGGGGGTCAAAATAACCAAGGAGACCTTGAATATCATAGATAGGCTCAGAGAAGTAAAGGATAAGTATGTATTGGCAACAGTAGAAGGATCTAGTAGTGGAACTCAAATAGATCGGATAGTGGGGCTAGTTGTTTTGCACAAGTAAAAACAAAAGTAGAAGGCAAGAAGGTATTCTTCCATCAATTAAGAACCAACATCCCATCTAATGGATTAATGACCATTAGTTTCTAAAGAGGACATATCTATTATCTAACCAAATATAGTAATTCCTCCTCTTTTCTCCATTGCCCAGTCAGCACAAGTAATTACCCCTCCTATTTCCACTATCCAACCAATGCAAGTAATTGCTCCTTCATCTGACCCACCTATGTAAGTAGCTCCCTTGGAAATAATCCAATCAACATAGTTGTATACTGCAACTCCACCTTCACTTTCCTATTTCTCAATCACTTCCACCTCATTCCCTATATCTATTACCACCCTATTAATCACTAATACCACCTAGCAGTATATGGTTGTATACTGAGTCATTCTTACTATAATAACACTATCCATCCTAACCACTAAAATGGGTACAACTTCATTTTCATCTTCCATCACAAATACCCATTTCATCCACTCTTAGTATTCCCATTACATTGATTGATTCATTTATTTCCTTGGACTCTTCCTTTCCATAGGTTTCCATGTTCTAACCACATGTACCTATATCACTCTCATATTATGCACCCATGGTAAGCACATCCACATCCACTTCACCCATTCAAGTACCCATTTATTTCACTCTCACATTAACCTAAACCCCCACCAAGGAGGTGGAAAAATAAATGTCCACTAACACAACTGTGACTACTCAACCCACCCATGGGGAAGAGCATCAAATCATTAGTCAAGGACTTAGTGGTAATATTAGTGGTAGATATGACACTTGTCATGGTAACCACTACTGTAACAACTTCATCTACAGACTCATAGATAGAAGTGACCATTGGAACAATACAATACTCAAAGGTATCCACTCCAAGTTGGATGACACAATTAGTGTCAAAGAAAAGGAAACATATGATATCTCCCAATACTCTAGATTTTGGTCTATTAGAGGTATCCAAATGACCAAATGTAGGCCTTAGAACCATCTCCATAATCTCATATAATGCATTAGGGGAAAAATATGTGGAGATAGTGGTTTCATGACTAGATAAATAGAAGTAAGATTTAGTGGTGGGGGATTATTATATATTCTAAGGTGCACCTAGGTCATCCAACAAGAGAAGAACTAAAGCATGATGTTCAAACTATCATAAGCTCCCTTTTTGAGAAAATAGATAATGACAAGGTCACCAAAGATGAGTTGAATAATAAATTTGAGCAATTGATAACTACCTTAAGATAGTTTAATAATTGTTAAGCATGAAATATACTAAGAGGGGGGTGAATTAGTATATTATATATCTTATAAAACTTTCCCTTTATCAAATTCCACTTAATCAAACATTCAAGATATGCAATAAAACTCAAACAATAAACATCATACAAGATAGAGAGAGACACCAGATATAATGTGGATACCCAATGTGGGAAAAACCATGGAGAACAATCTCAAGTATATTCATGAGAAACAACCCACAGGAGCACCATACCCCTTTGTCGAGTACCACCCCAGATACAATTCATGCGTACCAAGCCAGCAACTATTCATGAGAACTAACCCACAGGAGCACCAACCCCTTTGCCAAGCACCAACCTAGCAACAATTCGTAAGCACCAACCCACAGGAGCACCAACCCCTTTGTTTATACCACACACCTATCTCTTAATGTTGCTATCTCAACAAATGATAGATCAATACAACATCTCTTTCTTATCTCTCACCTTTGCTCTTCTAAGCTAGATATAACAAATACAAATCATATTAATCTCTCACAATTGCTCTTCTAAGCTAGATATTACAATATCAAATCAACCTCTCACTCTCATATTACAAATGGATTCTCAAGCCTTTATTTATAGCTTTCCAAATGACCTTTGGCCTTCCCCCTTTGTGACCCTTCAATCCTCATGGAAAATGGCACCAATCTTGGATGACCCTTCATATGCAAGCCTTTGAAAAGTCATGTGGTGATCCTTCATGACCAAAAACGTCCTTCCCACTTTTGTCCTTATCTTTGGCGACTTTTCGTATTCCTTAAAGTGTCACTTCATGAGAAATTTTTCCCTTACTCTTTTGTCTTCACTTGGTGACTCTTGGTATTCCCCAAGATGACTCTTCATGGGAAAATGCATCCCATCCTTCTTTTGTCTTTACCCCGTCGCTCTTTGACTTCTCCATGGGCCCTTTTTTTGTCTCATATAAAACCAAAAATATATTCGTTAATATTAAATAAATATTAACTCACATTAGCCAAGATAAACAACATTGAATGCAATGGGGCCTTTATCACCAATAAACTAGACCTTTGACATCAATGACAATATTTCTAATAGTACCCATTTATTTCACTCTCACATTAACCTAAACCCCCACCAAGGAGGTGGAAAAATAAATGTCCACTAACACAACTGTGACTACTCAACCCACCCATAGGGAAGAGAAAATTAGGTCATTAGTCAAGGACTTAGTGGTAATATTAGTGGTAGATATGACACTTGTCATGGTAACCA
Source organism: Torreya grandis (assembly GCA_037957365.1). NCBI lineage: Eukaryota > Viridiplantae > Streptophyta > Pinopsida > Cupressales > Taxaceae > Torreya > Torreya grandis. Next base: position 413,635 of record JARHVA010000977.1, read on the forward strand.
CTAATGTAACAACTTCATCTACAAATTCACAGATAGAAGTGACCATTGGAACAATACAATACTCAAAGGTATCCACTCCAAGTTGGATGACACAATTAGTGTCAAAGAAAAGGAAACATATGATATCTCCCAACACTCTAGATTTTGGTCTATTAGAGGTATCTAAATGACCAAATGTAGGCCTTAGAAACATCTCCATAATCTCATATAATGCATTAGTGGAAAAACATGTGGAGATAGTGGTTTCATGACTAGATAAATAGAAGGAAGATTTAGTGGTGGGGGATTATTATATATCTAAGGTGCACCTGGATCATCCAACAAGAGAAGGACTAAAGCATAATGTTCAAACTAGCATAAGTTCTTTTTTTGAGAAAATAGATAGTGGCAAGGTCACTAAAGATGGGTTGAATAATAAAGTTGAGCAATTGATAACTAACTTAAGATATTTTATACACCCAATAAATCCACCTGACTCTACCCAACCAACTCAATCTCTCTCAATTCCCTGACAAAGAAACATTTGAGTTAATGATAGAGATTTTTACCATGGGAAGGGATACAAAATATTAGGTTGATGAACTAATCACAAAAATAAATAGAGTAATAGAACTAGCTATGGACTAATATAAGACTTTAAAATATGATCGTGCATCTCGAAAGGCATAGATAAGAAAATATGAAGAAGAGATTGAAAAGTTGAACCTCTACTTTCAAAAATTGAATGTTATTGACATGATTGAGACTGACACCCTCCTGTTAGAAAATATATTAAATAATCCTTCATATCATGAAGATCTATACAAATAAGCTAAATTCAAAATCATAATACTCAGTGAGAGTATTGAGAAGGCCAAGATCACATGTGATAAGGCCACATATAATTTATGACATTGAAGATTCACTTTGTAAATTGCCATGTGATGCAATAGATCACCAAGATAAACCTCATCCTATTCAAGAAGTCCAAGATAAATTCAAATGGGTAGTTAAGCAAGAATCAACACATGATACAACTTTTGACTTGAATTCTATCCACTAGTTCATCGAGTATCATAATACACTTGATCAAATGGGAAAAGATATTCAAGTCTATAGGGATGCTTCTAGAGAGATATATGAGGTAATAATAGAATGTTAAATCATCAACATTTACACATTGGTCCTGACAAAGAGTGCCTTCAAGAGATATTTAATAGCTTTGATACTTATGTTGATAAGATACAAGAAAAAAGGACAACAAATATTTATAATTCATTGTTATGGATTGATTTTTCAATTAGTTTTATAAAATACATTCTATAAACTACATTTTTAAGATAAATTGTAAAGTTTCAAGTTGTAAATTGCAACTATCATTTTGATAGTTCTTAACTTTAAGTTGAGAAAGAGCTACTTTTAATTTTTTATTATCTTTCTATCAGGGTTTAATTATAAAAGTGAAACTTATAATTCACACTTCTCCTTTCAAAAAGTTGGATGGATTTAATTTTATAAACTCATGTTATAATTTTCACTTTCCTTTTTGTCAAGTTGAATAACTTAAAAGTTGTAAAATTCTCAACTTCAAATTGCAAGTTAGGTTTTGCAAGTTTAGTTTTAAAATATCCAAATGTTAAAAGCATTCAATTTTTACCAAGTCATGGTTCATTTTGGTGCCCCATTTCTTAGGAGAGATATCAATAGTATAACTCAAAAAAAGTTATTGGTTTAACTAAAAGACTCCAATGGATTCTTCTCCTCTTTCAATACTTGGTGAAATTCCCAACCATTTTAGAGTTATTATCCTCATTCTACTCCACTAAGGTCATAATTTTACACTAGAAAGGATGACATTACATATAGATTCCCTATTTTATTTCTCTAGAATTTAATGTATGGGTTTATTAACTTTATATCTTAAAGGAGTGATTTTTTTTTATAAATATGGGTTCCCTACATAGACCATTGATCTTTTTTTGTTAGAGATATTATTCTGCCATTGAAGAATTGATCTACATGTTGTAACCTAGAGAACGCTAATTAGACTGAAGTTTTACCTTCCTTATATTGTGTTATCTTTGTGTATGTATAGCTCTTTATTAAATTTTTGAAAGATCTAAGTCTTGTTTGAGTCATATAGATTCATATATGGTATTATTTCTACCCATTTTAAAACTTGTTGATGAAAAATAAAAAATTGTTCCTTATCTGATAAATTCCCAATATTAACTTTGATCTCATTTTTGTATAAGATTGTGCTTCAATAAATTTTAGTATATTAAATATTCAACTATGTTTAATTAAATAAAGAATTAATTTCCACTATAACCATTTGGTGCAATCACCATTTTCCCATTTTAAATATCTTTTCGTCACAAGTTAAAACCCTAGTTAGGAGCAAGATCACTAAGAAGCAGTAGTTTAACATGAACTGGTCATATACCAGTTGAACTAGGCTTAGTAAAAGGAATCCAACCTTCTCTAGAGGTTCACCTTAATTTTATATAGTCCCATAGTTTGGAGGTGATCCTATTATGTTATTATATTTCCCACATATTCTAACTCACACTACTCATAATACTATAAACATAAAGATGAGTGTAAAATCAAATTGATAACACTATTCACATGTCATGATCCACCAAATAGGGGAGGGAAATAATGGATTCAAATATATAGTAAGTCATTAAGCTACCCACACATGAGAATTGAGCACGCTCTCAGCTCAATCTAAGGTATTCATCAATTTATCATTATATACATGCACACACACAAGTTGTCACCAGGTTCATGTACCCAATGAGGTGTATTAATTCCTTTCCTCTTTCCCACATCTTTAATCAATTTTACTCAATTACTTATTTACTCAACATAATATTTTTATTTTGATATCTCTTAAGTAATCACTATTTTATTCATGTTTCATTTATAGGTCATGCATTGGATCATGCTTCACATACGCAGACCTAACTTGGCATAATTAGACTCAGTTTCAAAGGCTTCACTTCCAAGGTAAGTCTAGTTACACTTCTTTTTCCTTTATACTGGTCATTTTACTTTATTGCATTTATAACATAAATGGAGGGTCAAATGTAATAATCTAAAAGAGCTATTTGAGTTCTAAGTGTGTCTCTTGAGACTATCTATTCCAATCTTATCCATAGACCTATCCTAGAGCCTATTATCACACTTTTATAGGATTTGTGCAGGCCATAGGTGTCCTTAGTTAGATTAAACATAGTCTCAAACCCTCATTTACTAATCTTGGTCCTTCATCCCTACATTCTACTAGCTAGAAATTAGTGCCACATTAAGGACACTAGAGCCACATGGTGTTAGTTTCCGCAAATGGCACCTATATAATTTACCCTAACTTTCTTGAACAAATATATTTTTAAAGGTAAAAACCCTCCTAAGGTCACCCTAAGCATATTTTATTATTCACACAAGTAACAAACTTCTATAAATACATGAATTTTATCCCTTTATCTACTAGATGGGAATTAGATTCAAAACTCCTATTCAAACACAAAATGAGTTGAGAAAAATCAAGGTTATTAATCCCTATTCTTCCCTACTACATACAACCATCTAAAACTACTCTAAGCTTAGATTTTCCATCTTTCCAATCTCAAACACACTCAAGGCACTCAAGGCTACTTTCATTCTAACATCACTTGCACTTACACCAACACTTAGGTGGGAGAACTACATCGAGATTGATTCCTCCTCAGAGTATTGGTATATAGGCAACTCTCTTCATAATGGAGTTTTGAGGATGTCTAGCCTATACTACTAATGAATAAAATTTACATCTCATGTCTTAATTACAAGGAAGATTAGGGATTGCATCATAAATCAACTATTATAGGCATAATATAGAGTTTCAGGCTTCGTGCCTATAGGGATAAAACCCCAAAACATAAACACTAGTACACCCAAAAGTTTGGGACAATCTTGAATAAAGGACATTAGTGCCATTATCAGGACACTAGATCCATATGGAGCTTCTGTCCAAATGTGGTGCTACTGTCTAAGAGGGATTCTGATATAGGGATCAAGTTGATGACACTCATACCCACTTCTATCTCAGTTTCTTACACTCAAATCATCTATATTGGATGTTTTCCAGATAAGTCTTTATTTGCACATATTTATTACTATTTCTAGAAAGTTATAGCTAGTAAAATATATATAAAATCAGTGGTTATTTTATGCATATTATTTCCCTAATTTAGACTACTCATCCTTTTAATCAAACATAAGATTTACATTAAGCTAAACCCTAAAAGGTTAAAATAGGTTGACAATGGGTCAAGTATTAATATGTGCATTATCACACTTCTATAGCATTTAAGTTATCTAGGGTAGGAAATTTATTCTATCGACAAGTTCTTCATGGTCTTAGTGGCCATTTTTAGAGATCTATTAAAGAGATTGTACTTCCACTATAGGTTGGACTAGTACATGTGGACACTAGATTCTTATTAGTACCTAGTGCAAACATGTTTGATATGTTATTGGGTAGGCCATGGATACAGTAGCTAAGATCCATTCCATACACCATGAATAGATTCCTTAAATATATACATGCTAATCAAGTGATCATAGTTGAGGGTATTTCATATGAGTATCTTTTACTTGTCCCATAAGAAATCACACCATAGTTACTAGTTATAGTTTTGAGCATAGTTCTCATCAATACACCATAGAGTTCAATGGAGCCACTATTGGAGGTGAGGTAAACTACTAAAATGTTACCATGTACACATACTTTACCATAGATACTATTATTATAGAGACCCCTACATCAAATATATGTTGAATATTCTAGAAGGCCTCCCTATATCCCTTTCCTTCTAAGATTAGTGTTATTAAATTCCCAGAGTTCTTAGCATAGGGTACCCATGATAGATACAATATATTCTACCATATGGGTCCCTAAGACCCCTATAGTTCATAAGACACCATAGTCAGTTTAAAAAGTTCCTAACATTACTTCATAGGCAATTCCTACTATAGATCACTTAGTACAATAGGTTTTAAGACCTTAGTTACCTTTTCATACAACACGCATGATTATCGTTTCACTATTTGACACATGTCACATTGATAGTGAGTCTCCCATGAGACTCATCAATTAGTATGTTCCTCCCTTCTTATAAATAGTTTCCTTATTTATTCCTCCTTGTATATAATTTCATTTTCATGTTGCTTGCACATAGCTTATATCCAGTAAATACAAAAATAATATAATATGTCAAAATGCAAAAACATTCAAATATTTACTATATATAGATTATATGCATTACCATGTTTACATCTCTTATATTTACCAAACACTACATATGCTAGCTATCTTAGTATAGTCAAATGTTTATCATACATACATTGCTTCACTTTTTCTTGTCAAGTGTTCATAGATACTTACAAGACCCAGGTCCACTATACCAATCTATATTTGTTACTATCTACCCACTGATGGCATCTACACATATGCATGGGTTCTTCCTTTGATACATTCACACATTTTGGGGCACCCTATAAATAGTTTCAATTACTAGGTTACATCTTTATAAACTCTACATCATAGATTTAACACTATTATATATTGATATTGATCATCCTAAACCTACTCAAAGTTTTTGCTAACTAATAATAACTAGACTCATATTATTTACATACTATTTATTATATAGATTTATACCACATGTTCATGTATACTTTAATTTATAGTTTCTTAGTTTAGACTTGATTTTGTCTTTATTATTCTTATACTCAAGGGCATTTGAATATGTCATTGTTCTATGTCTCTATGCCACTTATTTTCATTATGCGTATTCTTTGGACATGTTCCCATGTCTATGTGTGTTCCTTCTTTATTATTTATGAAAACATTTGAGCATGTCCTTTCATGTGGCTCTAATCCAAATTTATTGTTATTTATGTCTATGGACATTTGAACATGTCCTTGTATGTCTTTATTTCTTAGTTTTAGTGGTATGTACCCATGTCCCTTTGTATTTTATCCCCTTGTAATACTTTGTGTGCCTCATAAATGTTGTATTATGATTTTTTGTATGTGTCATGGCCATGACACTTATTTCTTGATTGTTACACTCTAGTTCTAGATGCCATGAGGGACCTCATGCATCCCCTTCCTACTTGGGTGTTGTAATGGACATCATGCCCCATCCCCCTAGGTGACTACTCAGTTATTACTTTTTATTGTTCATATATATTATTATATATATCTTGACATCCTTTTGAATGCTAGATCAAACTTACATTGTATGCTACAAACTTATGCTCAAAGTATCTTACATTCCAATGTTATGTATGCAAATCACATTGGTTTATTACACAGATATCATATATGCTCTGGCTAACACACATTTTGTAGAGATTTTTTATTTTTAAGGATAGTTCTTACATAGGTACGTCTAATCCCCTCAAAATAGAGGGCACTCATAGGGTTTTTTCATAGAGATTAGATTATCTAAATTCACTTAGAATACAGTTTTCAACACATAGGCATGGAATATAGAAATCAGTTTCAAGAAAACATAATGGGAAAAAGTGACAAAGAGATAAATTTTAGTTGAAAAAAATCATAATAGTTGGACATTAGCATCTAAATTAGGACACTAGTACCACATTGTGTTACTCTCTAATATATTTTACTACTATATAGTAGCCTTAGTTTTAGGGAATTCTAGATTGGCCAAAAAATTATAGTAAATTTTAGATCATATTCATACCAGTTTGCTTAAATTAGGGGCATCAAGCATGGCATGATCATTCCCATTTTAGTTCAGATGCTCACACACACACACAACTTCTTAATCCAGAATCCATATACTAAAATGTCATATTTGGGCATGTGTGCAACAATTATTTATTTATGCTCACTTATACAGTAGTTGATTAGATGGAATGACAAACTTGATGTATTTTCTGTGTTGTACACATTAGACACCATTTTCTTGGTTACACACCAAATTTATACCTTACTTCATCTACAGTGGTTGGCATTCTAGAGTGGCCCAAAACTACCTAATATTCTTGAGTAGCCTAGAGTTTTTTTACATTCTAGATTTCCCAAGTCACCATAAAGATGACATATGTAGTTATAATTATAGTTACACACCTTCATCTACATCTCCTATTTTTATTTTCAGATGCATCTACTATACATTGGTGTGTAATGATGGAGTCATAATATAATTGAGTTCCTGAACCACATACGTGAGAGGATTAAACACACCATCAGTCCAATCCAAGCTATTCATAGGTCATGATCCACCAAACAGGGGGTGGTAAATGATGGATTCAAAATCAAATTGAGTTCTTGAGCCACTCACACATGGGGATTGAGCAATCCATCAACTCAGTCCAAGTTATTCACCAATTGATCCCTATCTATGCATGCACACACATTTTATCACCAGATTTATGCATTGGTTCATGTACCTAGTGACCTGTATTCATTCCTTTCCTCTCTCTTATCTCTTTACTTAATTTTGTCTTTTCTTTTCATATCAATTAAGTAGGGACTGATCTATGCACATTTCATTTTTAGGATACATAACAGAGCATACTTCACATACTCAGATATAGGTTCATATGTTTCACGTCTTAGGTAAGTGTGGGTATGATTCTTTTTCCTTTATCTTAGTGATTTAACTTTGTTTTATTTCTATAATAAATGGGGGGAAAATGTAATCACCCAAAAAAGATAATTGAGTGTTAAGATTCTTACTTGAGACCACATATTTTTAGCTTAGCCCAAGACCTATCTTCAGGCCTAATTAGACACTTATCCAACCTTCATGTGAGATACATGCATCCCTAAACATCCATAAATAAGTATCAAACCCTCACTTCAACATCTTGGCCCCTAGTTCCTCACGTTTTATGACCTAGACATTAGTGCCATAATTTGGACAATAGCCCCTGATGGCACTAGTGTCCTAATTTGCATGTTATTATCCTTTTCCTTCCTTTTATTACCAATGGATATCTTTTCAAATTATTATCCACATAGGGTCTACCTACACATCTTTTTAAGACCCACACGAGAACTATAACAATATATATACGTGACATTTAGCCCTTTATCCACTAGATGGAAATATGATGCAAATTACACAAACAAGCTCAAAATAAGTTGTCCATAATCAATTTTATCCATCCCTATTCTACCCTATTTATACATACAACCATTTATAACATTCCTAAGTTCATATTACTTAGGTTTCTAGTCTCAAGAATATTTAAATCGCTCAATCCAATATTTTTATTGGTTTTACTTGCACTTGCACCAACACATAGGTGATGATAACTATATTGATATTGATCCCTCTTTAAAGTATTGGCATTTAGTAAACTCTCATCACAGTGAGGTGTTAAGGATGTGCATCCTACCCCATTAATAAGACACTTTACTACTTGTGCCAATCGGATGCCCTAACAACATAGAGGTTTAGGGTTAGCATATAAAATAAATGAAAATAGGTCATCTAAAGAGATCTAGAACTTATACACATAAGAACAGGCTTGGTAGACCCACACATAGATGCACCAAGAAACTCAAAATAGTGTTTCATAGAGGACACTAGCACTAAATTAGGGACACTAACACCACATGGTGTTATTGTCCAATTAGGGAACTACTATCCAAGAAGGGTTTTAACACCTAGATCTTATCTGTGACACTCAAATCAAAAGTTATCTCAGTTTACAACCTTTAAATCTCCCATTTTAGTCACTTTCTAGCTAAGTACTTGATTATATTATTTATTTCTATTTTTATAAAGGATAAACTAGGTCAATTATATTACAAAGTAGTGGTTGTATTTATTACATATTTCTACCCTGATTTACTATACTCAACCCATTAACAACCTAGGATTTACGTCTACTGAATCCTAAATGATTAAAACACATGGAATCACAAACTCTAAAAATAATATAAAATAAGAATCATGGCCATGATGTATACACAAATATCACATAAAACATATAAGAAGGCCAATGGATCACATATAAGGGACACGTTCATATGTCACTCACACATGATAAGGCTTACATTCAAAAATAAGTCATGTTTAAATTTCCATAATCTAGAGAAATAAATACATAAAAATCATTAAAAAAAGAAGCAAAAATGATAAGAATGCTTGAATAAGTAATATTAATATACATAAGTAATTGGTAAATTCATTATATAAAATAACTCAGGTATACAATAATATATAAATGTGAAACTAAGTGATAAAATATGTAAAGATGTATGCAATGTATATTATTATAGTGGGAACAAAATGGATAGTCATATAATGATAAAACCTAAGTTAAATATAACCCAATGAATGTTTTGTGATGCACATAAGCTATAGAAGGCTATGAATGGTTTGGATCTGAGAAATTAGATCATCTGTTCATTGGTATAAGTATATTATAATGGGATAAGATCATAGTGAATGACTTTATAAAAAAGAGTAGTTTTGTTTGGGTAAAACAAATTAGGTCCTAGATGGTGTCACCACGGAAAAATGCACATAAAAGTGACAAAATTTATGTTTTCAACTCACTCAAGTATACTTGTGAATCATATTTGATATAAAAATGTATATACAAAAGTATTGCATATGTTGAAACACAAATTAACAAATGTAAATGAACTACACATATCATGCATAGGTTATATTTTTTGTATTTTTTGTAATATTCAATTTTTCTATATTTTTGAATATATATAACTGGAAAAAGTAACATACTAACCAATAAATCCCTCAAGAGCCTCACAATCAATGGGTCATGTATTTAACATTGGAAGGATGACATCTCGTGAATGGAAAGTATCATGCCACTATGAATTAACTAGTCTCAACTCATAATTTGAAAATTTGATCTCATTTTGTGACATAAATGCCACTATCATAATGATAATATTTAGTATAATGTGTGTATTTTTTTATCATGGTGAGTTTTAGGACTCTTTTGAACCCATTGTGAAGTATAATAGATATGTGTTGGTGTTCTTTATGGAACACTCTTAATATCTTGTAATAATAATCTAGGATGTGTTGGTGTAGAAAGTGAATTTTCAAGGACCCTTCTAAATTTATAAACCTTCTTCTAAATTATTTGAATAGGTTGAACATTTTTAGGTTGCTCAACAAATATCTATTGTGTAGGAATAATAACCTTTGGTTGTAGGGGTATTCATATGGAATAGCATGAAATGTGACATCGTCATTAGAAAAAATGTATTTCAAACATTTGTCTATTGTATAAGGTACTATAATAATTTGTTGAATCTAAATACATCCCAATAATATATCAAATATTCCTCCACTAGGTATTATTATAAATTTTGTAGCCACATGTGTTGGACCAACCTATAGTGGTAATGTGATCTTACAAATAGAACTATAAATATGTCCATAAAATCCCTTAATTATTGTTGTTGTAGGAAATATATCCTTATTTGTGTATCCAAAATGTGATATAGAAGTGTGATAGTGCACATATTCACACTTGAACCATTATCAACCATGACACTCTATATAGGTTGGTGATCAATGTTACCTTGAATGAACAAAGAGTGCATATCAAAATCATAATCGAATGTCTCAAGTTTTTTTAATTTGATAAATGGTCTAGATGACATTAAAACATGATATGTAAAAATAATTGCATTCAAATTATGTTGGGCCTCTATATGAGGATGATAATAAACTAGTGGAGGGTGTGCATTATATGTCGAATGTACTTTTTATTTATCTATTGTTTCTTCACATGTATGCTTAGGGAAATGATCATTGAATATCTTCATTGTTTTAGTCTCACTTGGTTTTGACTTTGTACCATTAGTAGATGTACCCATATAAATTATGTTCCCATCTATCAAATCATGTCTCTTATGTCTCAAAGTGATGCATCTATTGGTAGTATTCCCTGGTGTTCGATAGAAATCACATAAATAATTTTAATCAAATCATTTTTAAAGAGGTTTAATCACATCGACCTCTTTAATTTGAGGGAGTGATATGAGGTGACATTCCAATAAAATAATTTATACCTTGTAGGGAGATTCTATTGATAAATTATTTCATTGCAAGAGTGGATAACACAAAACATGGAGTGGGACATGAAAATGCATTTATTATTATCCTTGGATCACTCTTATTTTCACTTGGATTCACCTTGTATGGTACCTTAATCTGATTCTTTATATTAGAACTAGAAACTTGGTTGGTTATATACTTTATCTTATTCATTTCCAATAACTTAACTTCATTTTCCTTAATTGTGTGACATAAATCAATGGAAGATAGAAACTTATTAAACATAATATATTTATGTAGAGGTTGAATAAAAATCTATTTTAATATGTCTTAAAATTTCATATTTTCCATTAGATTCATAATTTTGGATAACATGGTCTTATGCCATAATACATAGTCTATGATAGGCTCATTGGATTATTGTTTGACATGATCAATTTAAGCATATGATGTATAAATTCACTTATGTTAATTGATAAACATGTAAGTAAAATAACTACCAAAAGATATAACTAATTAACTAACTCATATGGTAAATCATATAACCATCTTAGAGCATTCTCTTTTAAACTCCTAGGAAAAAACTTGGTCAACAACCCATCATTAGACATATGGTCCAAACATGATATGTAAAATACTCTCAAATGTTGTTTGAGGTCACCTTTTCTATCATAAATTGTAATCTTAGGTGAAAAAAAACTAAGTCATAAAGGATAGGTTTAAATATAATGATCCAATGGGGTATGAATTAAATTTTGTGAGTAAAGTGTCTTATTAGGTTTCAAAGCACCTTGTTCAAAATGTAACACCTTCTCCTATAGATCTACAATTTTTTTTATAAGAGATTGTACACCAAGAATAAAATGTGTGTTTATCAAAAGTGGTGTAAATAGTTGACGAAGTATAGATTGGTATATCAATCTATTGAAACCCTTGGGTTTATCCCATAGTATATGTTAGAATAAATGTTTTATTTAATGATGTAGAGATAAGAAGGAAACTATAGCAATAGATGCCTCAAATGATTTATTTTTAGATGTTTTCTTTATTTCCTCTATAAAAATATCAATGAACTCATCTTGCATATTTATATTCTTTAAAATATATATTGTTCATTATCTTTTATTAGAATTATAAAATATATTAACTGATTCTACCATTGTGTTGTTACCAACTAAAATATGAGAATGATCAACTTCAAGATTACTTAGTTTAGAAATATGTCTAAGATATATGGAAACAACTCAGATTTTAAGAAATGTGAAATAAAAAATTAGAATATTTTTGTTAGTAAATAATTTTACTAAGTATGAAAACCCTAATATAACAATTAGAAACATTAAAAAATAAAGTAAGAAACCCTAGTAACATGAATGCTTAGGGTTTTGAAATATTCAATAATAAATAGGTTCACTAGTATGTTTTATCAAAATTTGGAGATTAGGAGAGTATTAATATAATTTATACAAACTAATGAGTAAACCAGGATGCATAAAATATATAATAAATAAACTTGAATGATTTAGAACATATTATTTATAGAAATATGCAAAAAGGGAGAAATTACTAAGAAAGATATGACTCCATTAAAAATTAGGTCTGCAAGCCTACAATACAGACTATGTAATCGACTATGAGACTATACGAGGTCATTAGAAATCAATAATAGGGCTCTCTTCTTTTTTTAGACAAGGCCATACTATTTGAACAAAGTCTACATGTGATGGTGTTTATAGGGTATAATGATGTTCATTAGGGTTTTTGATCTCTATGAAATTTCTAATGGGTGTACCTTCACTTGTATATCTTGTGTGTGTGTGTGTGTGCAAATATTTTCAAATCATCACATGATTCATTGTGTGCCTTCTTATTCACTCAAAATCTTAGCTTAAATGATAAGAGGTAAAAACACCAATATAAAATAAGGAAAATTATGTTAGGGGCTTCAATTTTTTCGACCTCAACACCCCATGTGCTAAGTGTTGTCTACATACCAATACTCCAAAGAGGAATCAAATTTCATGTAGTTATCCCATGATATAGTGGTTTGTATGGAATATTGGTGAAATCTTGTATGTTGGTGCAATTCTAGTATTATTAGGGACTTAAAAAATGACTTATGACATTGATTTTGTATTCAAACTTAGATTAGGGATATTTATATTGTATGTACTAATAATTAGGAAGAATAGGTGTTTTCATCTCAATGTGCAGTTAGAATAATCTAAAATTTGAATTTGTGTGAGCCTCTTCCCATCTAGTGAATAAATGGATAGAAAATATTTTTATATAGTGGTATTTTTGAGATTTCCTCAAATTAGACTTGTGAAATGTGTGGAATATTTTTTTAGAATGAATTATATTTTTGGAATTTAACCATAAATTGGTTGTAGGGTTTAAGTAGTGGATTTAGACACTATCAGCTAGCGAGATCGTCCTAAAGGAACATATTTGTCCAAGGAGTAGAGACATCTAAACTAGAAATATGAATTAGTCAAATAGTGAGTCCAGACTTCTTGTAATGATGAATAAAAATAGTCAGTATTAAATTTTTCAAAGGGTAAGGTTCATCCTCATAGAAGTAAAGGAATAGTGATTTGAAATTATGAAGTTGACCATTGGTTAAGTGTACATAAAGAGTGGTCATAATTGCATTATTTTAGTATTAAATTTTAGTTTTAGTGACTACAAATGTGTGTGTGTGTGTGTGTGTGTGTGTGTGTGTGTGTGTGTGTGTGTGTGTGTGTGTGTGTGTGTGTGTGTGTGTGTGTGTGTGTGTGTGTGTGTGTGTGTGTGTGTGTGTGTGTGTGTGTGTGTGTGTCCCTAAACTTGTGCTAAACAACTAGTTTGAGTGGAGAGATTAGATATGAGAATTCAATTGAAAAGACTATGAGTTAGCAAAAGCATAGATCTACATATATAAGGTTGTAACACATGTCATTATAATATCATGATATCATAGTGTCATTATGATGATGTATTTATTTTTGGTTGAAATCAAATAAAAATATTAAATTTTGTTTCTAAGTATTCTAAAGGTTGTGCAATCTTAAGGCATTTATTAATTGAGATCTCTAACTATATCTACATCATTATAGCTCACATTTGACACAATTATAACATCAAACAAATACATTCTCTAGAAATAATATAATGTTGTCTAGGTATTATTTAAAAACATATTCCGTAACATTAAAAATACAAAGCCAACAAATGAGGAATGGACTCTTCTCATGTCAAGAAGAACGCTGTAAAAAATTAGCAACATTGTAAAATTAAGACAAGTTAATTTTTTTTTTTAAAAAAAATCAATCACATTAAAATAGAGCAATGAAAGACAAAAATTTTCACCCAACATGCACAAAACTCAATTGAAGAATATAGTATTACTGTATAAAAAGCTAAAATTATGTTGACATCCAATTTATGAGTAAAAATAGGATTACTCAATGTATATGTGGAAGAGGTTTTTCATATTTTCTATAGCACATAATAAAAAACTCTTCTTTCCCACATATGTAGTCATTAACTTTTAAAAAACCTATGGTCCCCCATGGGATACCAAAAAATCCTATGAGTTAGCAAAAGCATAGATCTACATATATAAGGTTGTAACACATGTCATTATGATATCATGATATCATAGTGTCATTATGATGATGTATTTATTTTTGGTTGAAATCAAATAAAAATATTGAATTTTGTTTCTAAGTATTCTAAAGGTTGCACAGTCTAAGGCATTTATTAATTGAGATCTCTAACTATATCTACATCATTATAGCTCACATTTGACACAATTATAACATCAAACAAATACATTCTCTAGAAAGAATATAATGTTGTCTAGGTATTATTTAAAAACATATTCCGTAACATTAAAAATACAAAGCCAACAAATGAGGAATGGACTCTTCTCATGCCAAGAAGAACGCTGTAAAAAATTAGCAACATTGTAAAATTAAGACAAGTTAATTTTTTTTTAAAAATCAATCACATTAAAATAGAGCAATGAAAGACAAAAATTTTCACCCAACATGCACAAAATTCAATTGAAGAATATAGTATTACTGTGTAAAAAGCTAAAATTATGTTGACATCCAATTTATGAGTAAAAATAGGATTACTCAATGTATATGTGGAAAAGGTTTTTCATATTTTCTATACCACATAATAAAAAACTCTTCTTTCCCACATATGTAGTCATTAACTTTTAAAAATCCTATGGTCCCCCATGGGATACCAAAAAAACCCACACATTTCCCAATTCACTGTGTCACACAAGGAAACCATTGATAAACACCACTAAAAATAATATATATAATTATATAATATTAATAGACAAACTATGTAATATTAATAGACAAGGCTTAATATTAACTACAGTATCAAGAGTGCAATCAATCTTAGACTTATATATCTGCCAGTATTTTTCTATACTCTATGTATAAATGAAAGAAATTAAATATTTAACTATTAGAAAATAAGAGGAAGTAAAGAGTTTTTCAAAATTTATTCCACTCCATGTTAATAAATAACAATTCTTGGTTTCTAATAAAAAGAAAATATGTAAATATCAAAAAAGAAAAGGAAGCTAAATTTTTCTCAAAACCACTTCTACTACATATCCAATAATTTAGAAAAATGATATTTTATAATTAAAAAATTACATATTTTTTTTATTTTTTATTTGTAAAATTTACTACTACAACAACAATAATACATTGTTCATATCTATATTTAAATATGTCATTTGCTATAATACTTTTAAAACTTTTAAAGATTTTTTAAAATAATCACATTTTTCAAATTAATTATTGTTTTATTTATAAAATAAGTAAATGAATTTGAATTAAACTACAAAACTCTTATTTTATTTTTATTATTTATATTTATATATAAAAATATATTAAACAATTTTTTATGTTACATTTTAAAACGACGTTAAAACAAATCACATTCACACTTAACATTTCCATGATCAAATGGTAAAAACATTATTAAAAAATATAACTACAAAAATATAACAATTGTTTATTTGTTAATTTCTTTTATGAATTAACTACTATATGTATTGAAGCTCATATTTATGTGAAAAATATATTTAAAAATATAATTATATTGTGTGAGTGAATATATCAAATAAAAAATTATAATTATAATTATTTTTATTAAGATTTGTTTGAAATAGAATTTTTTCTACAATGAAAATTTTATTATATTATTATATACTTATCTTTTTAATGTATTAATTGATGAAGTTTATTATGAAATAGAGCATCTTCTCCCAACAATTTATTATTATATTGTATGAAATAATATAATCTTTAAGTTTTCAACATCACTTTTATTAAAAATATCAAATTATTATTAAATGAAACCCTTTTACTTTTAATAAAAAATATTTAACAAAACACAAAAATCACATCTTCCCGTATTAATTGTGCACCTATAGAGCAACTGCTAGTAAAATATAGACCAACTTTCTAAAGGTTATTACATCCTCTCGTCTTGCAACTGTTAGTAAAATATAGACCAACTTTCTAAATGTCATGGGCAGAGTTGGGGTTTTAAAACATAATTTGAGGCATGAAAGATTGTTAGCAAATATGGGAATGAGTTTGTATCCTTACATTAAGGCCGATATTTTTTCTTCAACAATGGAATACACTCATTAATTACGTAACAAATGCACACATCCATCCATTTTAGTGAACATCAAAATTATGAAGTACAAATGAGAATTAGCATTGCATTCTCTTTGATCTTTATATAAAATTATAGATTGAGTACAGTGAAGATACTCATTTGAACATGCCGGCAACCACACGGGGAGCAGCCGTCACCCTGCTAGCCCATCCTGGAAGAAAATTCAGTAAAGAAAAAATTAATTAAAACTGATTATTATAAAAATTATAGATATTTAAATTGTTTTAAAATATTTTTATTAAATAATTATTAAAACAATTATTATTTATGAAATTATAGAATTAAAATAAAATAAAATAAACATACAAATAAAATAATAAAATTTAGAAGATTTTAGTTATGATGGGTATTGAAAATCCAATAGTATGAGAGGCTCATTTTAGAGCCGATTCCACCAAAAACATCGAAAAGATGACAAGTAAACTTTATTTGGCCCAAATAATAATTTTTTAAAAAAAGTCTACCCAAAAAAAACACAACAATCTAAGGATGCAATAATTATGATATTATGGGTTGGTATCATGTAATGAATAGTCATAAGACAACCAAGGAGAAGCAGCATCATGTTGTTTTATTGACTTTAAAAAGTTATTAGATGTGGTATTTAGAAATAAATTTGGAATAAGATTGAGGAAGATGGAGTTCTGGAGAGTATGGAGAGGAAGTACATAGGTTTTATGATTAAATCTGGATTAAAATTAAAATATGTGATAATATGTCAAAATAATTTGGAAGTAATATTTATGTCAAATAAAAAATGTTTTTTATCTTTGTTTTGTTTGTGTTATACATTGATTAAACATATAAATAATGTTTGAGAAGGGAATGTTCTTCTAATTAGTTATGTGGTAAAACTATTTTTATATATAAATGATTTTATCTTAATTTTAAAGACTATATATAATTTGAGAGTAACCCTGAGGGCTCTAAAGCCCCTGCATTAAAAGGTTGGAATGTTAGTAATTACCAAAAAAAAAAGTTAAAATCGTATACTTTTGGTTGTAGAAGTTAAAAAATAAATTAATTTTATTTGTGAATGAATACAAAAAATTCAAAGTCCTATACATTTCATTATAGAGAAAAAATAAACAAATTAACTTCATTTTTAAAGAAAGTTCATTGGAAGTGTGGAAGATTACAAATACTTTAAGCTTGATTTTCTTGACAAATTTAGTTGGAAGATTTGTAGGGGAAAAAATTACAAGTGGGTGGTAGGATTTATACTTACTAAAAAATAGATGCAAAAATACATAATTATGGGATTAGAAAACCTTATTTGGTTTGTTTGTCACAACAATGGTCCTTAAGGACATGAAGTTTGAGACAACAATAAACTAGAGTCAAATAGAGACAAATTAAAAAAATAGAAAAATATTTAATCAAAAGTAGCTTCAAAATTAAAACATCAGTCTTGTCCTAGCTAGAACATGAAATTTCTTGATGGAGACATTAGTAATGAATTAGATATTAGATTATTTAAAGAAGATATAATGTATGGAGACATATTTGTGGCCTAGAATATATATACAAAGGAACATAAATCAAGTGGAATCTAAAACTGTTGATAGCTTAGTTAAAGACTAGCTTACATTATGTTAGGTATAAAACCTACAAGTGAGCAATGTTTAATAAGAATGTGAAAAGAGTGCATGTCTATTTTATAACAAGAGGATGGTGGAGACAAAATGAACTACATCATAGAATTCGTAAAATATAATGACATTCAAATCAAGTATGATGAGCCCTCAAGACAGAAACTTAATCACCTTATTTAAGGATGCAAGACTAAACAAAACAATATTTTTTAAAATTAAAATCAATAATAGAAAATCCAACATAAAAATTAATAATAATAATTGCTAAACTAATCAAACAATTATTATATCAGAACATTTTTCTTATTACTCTTAATACCATAAATTCCTTAATCTTATAAATATTATTATAATATTTTATTTTTTATTCAATACAAAAAATTTAAGATGTTATTGAAGTTTTTTATAATTTACAGAGAGTTTACAAACCAAATGACATACTGCACTGATTGGATCTCGTTTATCTGGCACAAGATTGAAGACATGGTTTTCATGGGTCACTATTAGGAAATGAGCTTTTGAATGAAAGAAAAAAAAAAAGAAAAAGAAAAAAAACTAACTTGTAACACATTTTCAATCAACATTTCCAACCTAAGTCTCTGATTCATCATTTGTGCCGTAGAAAATTAAAAAAACAAATCAAAATCAGCAGATAAAGGTCAACCCTGTCAAATTTAACCCAGTCCATTAGTTGCAACATTACATAAACTGTTTGGTACATGTTGTGGTAGTGGTATTGCTAAGACTGATATTTGTAAAATTTAAGATGAGATGGTACCTTCAGGTGTATTAGAGGTTCGTATCCTGATCTCCCTGGCTTCCTGAGTGAGGGCACAGCAATCACAGCACCAGTGCACCAAACAGTCTGCACACGGTTCCTCTGGCAGATTATATTTCTGCCTAAGTTTCCTTCGATATCCGCATGTGTATAGACATTGCACTCCAAACATGCAAAACAGCACATACAGGCAACCTTGTGCACAACAGCCTGCAATAATACCCACATTATATATTCACCTTCAAAGTAGTAATAAATTGACATCAAGTAGTGGAGACATTGTGATATGATTCACGATTATTATCGATATTTCGAACTATTTTTTAATAATAAATTATAAAAAAAGATTTTATAAGAGAGATGATCTCACGAGTATCTTTGGTCTCTGCATGTTCAGCAACCCGTCCGAAAGTAACACATGGTAAGAATGTTGTTACACAACCTGCACACAAAACAAGAGAAGAGAAGATAAATGGTTTCGTATAGAGAGTTAAAGTTAAAAGGATAGATGTACGCAGTCTCACAAATAGAGCAGTCTTCGAAACAAGAGCAGAGGCCTGTACTCCACTTCATTCTGAATTCTGAATTCTGATCTGTGTAAGTCCCACACTATGGCTTTTGCATTTGTAGAATGTTGCTGGCCAAACACAACTTTGTTTGGGCGGAGATTTGTGCTCGTGCTCTCACGCGTTTTGACTGCCAATATGATGTATGCTTTGAAACCTCCGGCTCTTAATTTAATTCGGTTGTCTCTACTCCAACTTTCTCAAATAGAATTGAGTTTTGAAAGTCCGTCTTCAAAGATATTAATTTTTTTTTAATTGATGTAGGCGAGATCTTTGTTTTATTTACTAACCGCAGCGCCACGTGCCGAGTCCTTACAAGGTTACAATAGAATTAAAATATATTTTACATTTTTTTTTAAACTTTATGTTGCCTTCATTATGACTAAAGTATTTATATCTAGTGAAATTAGATGAAGATTAAGTAGTTTTTTTTAATATTCATTGGTAGTGTAAAAGTAGAATTATATATATATATATATATATATATATATATGATGAATAGTGAATGTAATTTTGAACATAAACAATTTGACAAAACGTTTAAGTATAGTAAAAAAGGGTAACTTTCAAATAGTTTATGGAGATTATCGTTGAAATTCCAAATTAGTTATGCATATCAATTAAAAATTGGTTGAGGGATAGTTTTTTTGGTACTTGTAAAATAATTTATAACTAATTTTCAAAATCTTAAATTAATATTTATATATAAAAATTAGCATTTTCTGCATGTCAATTAAAAATTGGTTGAGGGATAGTTTTTTTGGTACTTGTAAAATAATTTATAACTAATTTTCAAAATTTTAAATTAATATTTATATATAAAAATTAGCATTTTCTGCATGTCACGGTGCTCAACACCATTAAATGGCACGTGACTATAACTTAATAAGCAGCGATAACTATTGAAACTGAAATTGTTTATCCATTTCTTGCTCATTTGTAATACTCTTCTTCATTGGTTGCACATTATTCTCAAAATAAGAAGCCATACCTACCTCTAACTACTTGATTTTGAAATCTTTTGTAGAATTCTAGCTAGAGCATAACAAATCATACTCAGGGTAAAAGAGATCATGATTCAAATGTAATAAATTCTTGAAAGTATTAACATCATTCTTTACACAAGGCTAAGAATGCGGAGATTGTGACTCAAATAAATTGGGCATACAAGGGAGATAATAATGCCTATTGATTTCAATAGACGAAGTTCCCAATTCAGCAATATCTTTCTACATTATAAACTCAGAATCATTCTCTATGATCAATCTATGCACCAATAACTTTGAAGCCAACTCAAAGGTATCTTCAATTGGTTTAGCATCAGTGCAGTTCATGTCTTGATGATTTGAATTACCACTATCCAAATACATGTTACGTCCCTTCATAAATTTTACTAATTTTGATTTAACCAAGGTAAATTTAGACATACAATCAGTTGTAGGAAGCAATGGGTTTGATTATATGCATAGTTTGAAAAGTGTTTCATTATATGCCACACTCTTCTTGCTGAGACTATTAACTAAGGGATAAAGATATACCATTAAACTAATAACTAATAATAAAAATAATATTTAAAATAAATCCAATATAATTCATATGTGTATGTATACGTGTCTATATATACACACACACATACTTACATATATGTATATATGTGTGTTTGTATATGTATGTAGAATTTTAGTTTTATGTGTGTGTGTGTGTGTCTATATATATATATATATATATATATATATATATATATATATATATTTAAGTTTTTATTTATCCAAGGCATACCATCCAATAAAAATAAGGTTGTTTGAATGAAAGTCACTTTCTTTCCTCGCCATTCCTAGCCATGGATCAGTGCAACAATAGTTAAAAACTATGCTGTAAAAGTGGTCCTCCCCAGTTTCTATGGGGGTTAGAATTGAATAGATTTCTTAAGATATTATAGAATAGACAACTTGTATAGTCACATGAAAAGTATCACAATCATATACCTTATCCAATTTCTATAATTATAACCATTGAAACAATAAAAACTGACATCCTTACACTCAATTATATCTAAAATAATTTAGCCTTAATACTATTTATGGATAATCTTCCAATATTATAATAAATTTACTTATTCCCTTAAAACATATCATATGAAAATGTAAAGAGGATTGCCCTTATGTATAAAGTTGAAACCCGAAAATTAGAATGTCAAAAATATTAAAATTCTCCTTCTTCCTACTAAAAAAACTATTAAGCTCAAGAAAAAATAAAATATATAAACTATAATTACTATAAATTCGAATTCATAAAAAAATATAAACATAAAATTCATTACTGTGCTCCGAAATTATTGAAATAAAAATGGATATTGACACCAATCAAATTCTGATTTAAATATTACCAAAAAAAAATTATGCTCGAAACTAACTAGCAAATACCTGTTCACTCTATTCATAGTCTCACATTGATTGTTGTCTTTTGATTATGTTTAAAAAAGAAAATGATATAAGTGCGTACGTGAATGTTCCAAATGTTCTAAATATGAATATATGCAACATGCAAAGGAATGTATTTGACCTATCAATTAAAAAAAAATTATACCTATCAGCACCAAAATGCATTTGGATTGAATGAATATTACCAGATTAATATACGCTGAAGTAACAAATGATTTCTTATCAGCACCAAAATGGATTTGGATTGAATGAATATTGTCAGATTAATGTACGCTGAAGTAGCAGATGATTTATACCTGATTTTATTTTCATGTAAAGTTCAAAAAGACCCCCGACACGAATTTTGAAGTATACACCTTTCTCTGAGTAGAGAAATACATGCTTAACAAAATTATGTAATTTCAGCTTGACTTGATGGTGATCTGCATCCTATTCGTATATGTGAAATTATTAATGGGGCTCTGTATTTGAATTGTCATAGGCATCAAATTGAACATTAAAAAATGTCCAATTTATTAAATCTCTTAGTACCAAGAACATTAATATAGCTCTTTCCACATAAGTACTTGTCATAGTCATCTGCAAACTACATGATAGCATTTGCACCTTCTGACATTTCAAAGCAAATTATAACTGCCTCCATTGAACTTGATGGAAAAGCAACATTCAAGTTTTAGATCCATATATAGTCCTTCGAACCATGTCACAACAATTTTATGCCATTATCATCGGTTTGTCTTACATTCAAGATGGACTGACTCCACTGGTTGAATTCTAGCAGCATGAAATTTCAGATACAAATTATCTTATAATACAACTGCCATCTGCATCATCTGCTATTGCATTGATCTATTGTCTTTTTTACATGTCTTTGTGGTACATTATTTTTGCCATTTCTGATAGTCTAACTGGCATATATATTTCTACCATACACGCAATGATTACATAATAAATAAATGAGGGCACATAAAACCAATATATGATTTCAATGTAGGTGATGTCTCCGACATGGATAGAGTTTGGTCATCAGCCTTTTGTCCTCATAATAGTGATAGTTACTTTGCCCTATGTGTGAATTTTGGTAAGAGCAATTGCAGCCTTTCAGAAAATCTTGATCAGAGGAAGCAACAGATGGAGATTTAGCATGATCACCAACAGGGTGTTGAATTGGTCTTTTTAGGGACACTAGAATCCTCAGGGTAATATCATTAAGAGTCGCATCCCCTTCTACTCCGCTGGTTTTCACTACTGCAACCAGATGGTTTAAAACTTTGGCTTACCCTGAGACAACCGTCCTCCAAATTCAAGTTCACTATATTTCCAATTCTATCACACAAGGAAATCAATCAAGACCATTATAACATTGTGGTTTTCATCGTAACTTACCGGACAGGTGAAGCATGCTAGAAGATGATTATGATAAATCAAGCAACGAAACTATCTTTTCTGCTTATAATTATAAACCATATCAGTTAAATATATCAGGAATGCGCCTAAAGTTAGGGATTCATATGCAATAGGTTAATATAACCATTATTATTTATACCTGGATTTGAGCACACAGGCCAGGACATTCCTTCAGTGTTCAAATAAACAAACTACGAAAAGTATCGATCATTGAGTCTGAAGATAAAGAGCACAATAATTAAATTTTTAATTACATTTTGTTCACATCAGATTTAAGATAGATTACCTTTGAAACATCCAACGAAGAAACTCGATTTATTTACTTACAATTGTTCACGAGCACCTATAATAAGGCCTTCTGGTTCATTGATAATCAACAGTAGAGTTTTGAGGAGGAATTGAGTTTGTTTTTTGAAGTTCTTATGTATCAAATCCATTTTAAATGGTAATCAATATACATTTGATTCTTGTTATAGAAATTACTTTTAAAGTTTAAAGTAGACCTTCCCTGAAGTTGAAATAGCTTTTATTTATGGCAGTAGCATAAATCAATTCTGTATGCTGCGCCATGTAAAAATTAAATTATTTCCTTCTAGTGTAGGAAATTGTTTGCAAACACCACCATCAATAACGTTCTGCTCAGGATTCTTCATTTTACCAGCCCATATATATATATATATATATATATATATATATACTGGTAATTAAATTGATAACATTCTGTGCAAATGAATTTTTCATGTTACTAGCCAGAAGAAACATAGTTTCACTAGTAATCAAAACTGAACTATAAGCCATGTGACCTTGGCCATGTAAATAAGTATGTTCCTGCTTCAAGTGCATCTGTAAGTGCAGGGAAAAAGGTTAACAAAAGCTTCTTGTGTGAAGGCAACAATTCTACCAGCTGATGCAGTTTCTACTTCAAAGGGTATTTCCAGAACAAAGACTAGGCTTGGTTTTTACTCTCCACACAGTACCCAATCTCTGATGCATATTCCACATTTTTAACTTGAGTATGAACCATCAACAACATAAACGTTTTTCCCATCAGGTTTTCTTCACCAAACATGAATTAGACAATTGCAATTCACACTTGTCCTATTCTCGAAATTGCAGCCATTTGTATTAATACATAAAACTTTGCCACAAAAGATAATTATCTTTAAACTAAGATCATCATTATAGAAATTGTACATGAAGCAAGGGATAGCAAGTGTTTTGAACGTTTTTTTGCGGGTGTCATCTATGCCTATCAACTTGCTAAGTAAAAATGAATCCCTTACCAATATGAAAATCACAGCCAAAATATTACATCATTGATTTAAGTATGTACTCCCTGCAGACATTAAAATCTGCCCAAGAACAATAAATGCTCATGATATTGTAATCAAGGAGCTGGAGGATGAAGCAACCATTATTGTAGCAATTTCAAGTCACAGCTTTTATAAATGAAATTCTTGTTACATTTGGGAGTTACAATAAATTAATTTGCTACCCATTTTAGAGTTGAGGCAGTTGCTGACTCCTATTTGAGTAGTTCTAACGTTCTTAACGTTTATTCATCCAGTAAAAAATGTATTTCTTTGAAAGAAAAAAATAAGAACAAACTCTTGAGAGAGTTGTAGCATATATTATAACATATATCGTTTAAGAACTTACTAATAAATTTAAAAAATTATAAAAAATTTATGTTGATAAAGAATTCACCAATAAATTTAAAAAAACTATAAAACGTAAGCCACAATTAAGTTAGCAACTTTTCTACTAATCATTTTATATGTTGCATTTAAAATATAAGTCAATTTATTTTTTTATTGAAGAGTGTATCTATATATTAATAAAATATGAGTATAGTACAATGTTAATCATACAAAAAAATAAGTGGAGAAGACACACTCCACAGGCAAAGGAACATAAAACAATAAAGAGGACAATTATGCAGTCGCAACAAACATGGAAGTTAGGGGAGGCGGTGGAGATAGCGGGTCCTGAGGCTTATCACCCCATCCTCCCAGAGCAAGAGGATACTTGTCCATAGGTAAGGGCTCCCAGCCATCAATTTCTTGAGCTTTCAATTCATCATCTGTGTGTCTTTTAGGAGAGATTCCCAGAGCCAGTCATAGAAATTTATCTTGTGAGGGAGGACCCCAACCCCTATTGTCACTATCATGATTCAAGGGAGGAGGGCCCTAACCCCTGACATCGCCTCCATAACTAGAAGAGCCAATCAAACCACCACATCATAGAGAAGACCATCAAGGTGGTGATCAACGAGGAGAATGACTCTTGTGTTTAGTTCTAGAACACTGTCAACGTGGACCATAACCTTGCCCTCGGGGAGGCATAAGATAACATGGTGGCTCATGAGGTTCTCGGCTAACTGTGCACGAGGCATTTCCCTAGTGGTCAAGAAAATGCTGGAGATGGTCAAGTTCTAGGTGAATTTTATCAATCTAGCTTTGAATATGAAGAGTGACATTAGATAGAACAATAATTTTGTTAATAACAAAAAAACTACATTCTAGCTCTTCATGATTAAAGCAAGCATAATTTCTAGATTTCCTTAACTTTGAAATAAAATATCAGCTCGAAAGATCTACCAAAATCTATTATATTTTTCATGAAGTAGAGCCGAGTCTCTTAAAAGAGACATTTTCCACATAAAAATTTCAGGCAAAGAGACTAAAAGAGGGAATGAATCTAACACCATGTGGATTGTGTGTGAGAGCAAACGAGCCATTTTCCACATAATATAATTAATGAATAATAAATGTGGATTCATCATATAATAAGGTGTATTATCGAACTAAGTCCAAACAGCCTCAACTCATACAAAAAAAACTTACAAAAGTAAGAGAAAGGATCTAGTCCTTTATTCTAACCTCTAATACTAAATGTACCATCCCTTATTACATCATAGAACCAATATTTTATAGGCAATGAAATATTATGGAGTCATAAATCATCTCACTATAAGATGGTTACAAGAATTCAATGAGACATGTCCAGCCAAGATCAAATTTTAATTAGATCCTAATTAATCTCAAGGAAATTAGGACCAAGATCATGCCAACTAATCTCTAAATTGAACTTGGGTGGCTACAGCTATTTTGACACTCATCAAAGTACTTTATTGGTCATAGTATGTGCAATAGGGGCCATACTTGGTTAAATAAAAAAAAAACTCTTTTATGTTCTTGAATTGAATTTACAGAGCCAAATTTTTTTGAGATCCATAGGAATGACTAGTTGGCCATGCCCTACACTATGATGATCACACCTGATTAAGGCATTTTTTTAAATTTTTGTGGTTTATTCATATTTAATCCTTATGTTCATTCCATCATATGGATAACCCACTATTTTATTAACTTATGAATCTACACCACATGGTACCTCTTGTACTAGAAGACAAGATAATTCTTGAACTTGATCACACATATTTGATTGGGGTTACATTCTAATTTTTGGACATAGATAGCCTGAACGAGCAAGTCAACCATCAAATTTTGGTACAGATCCCTTTTGTGGAGGTCCACATATCTTCATCAGGAAATTCATACTATGTGGTTATCTCTCATTGTTTGGGGAGCCAACGTGTCTTTCATATGTCAGGGCCATGCTATGTGGCATGTTTTTGTCATCCCTTTACTTGGTTGAGGGTCCCATGCCCTTTCAAATTTTTCTTTCCAAGGTGTAGAAATGGAAAGATCTCTCTCACCCATAGCTCGCAAATCCGGAATCAATATTTAATGTGTCCTAACTATCCCAGAGCCTCAAGATGTTGACACGTGGCCTCATCCTGTGCATTCACACAATCTCCTCTTTTTCTGCCTATTATAATTGACCTAGGAGTGTGAGGAATATGTATGTTTCCACATGGCATCATCCCATTCACTCTAAGATTATTATACTTATTCACTTAGTACTAACCATCCTAAGGGCCTAAGGAAACTGGATTATGCCAAATGGCATCATCCCATGCACCTAGAGGATCTTTCAGTGGATGCTTTTTCCTAGGCACTTTAGAGGAGTGGACAAGTGAGTAATCAATATGTGGTAATTTCTCATTTTGGGGGGCTTGTAGCAAATGAACTAGCTATTATAATTCAAATTAAAAATTAGTCATTAGACTTCAATTTCCCTAATTTTAATTGAAAATGACTAAGTCTAAAATTTTAAAAGGAAAGGAGAAAAGATCAAAGAATTATTGATTAAAAGGGGGGATTTTTTTGAAAGACAACCAATATGACCCATTTCAAAAATAAAATGACTAAGTATAATGATCAAGTAGTATAAACATAGTCAATTTTAATCTATTTAAGGGAATAAATAGATCCAAAATTGATAAATTTAAATAGTTTGGTCTAAAGAGAAAGCATTTTGATCTTTTGATGGTCTTGATAGGCTAGATGGCCATCAATAACACTAACATGGATCCTACCATATCATCTAGTTGGTAGGTTCATGCCACATGACAATCATTCACTCATCTAGGGCCTAATTGAGTGTTCACATGCATCATTGTTGGGCCCCCTTTTATACCAGCTATGTGGATAGCACCAATTGGACCTATCTCAATGTGAGGTAATATTTGGAGTGGTTTCTCCCTTTTTTTACCTTTTGGCACCAGTTAGAGGAATCCTCAAGGATCCCGTCCCAATTGGTAGGTAGTTGCATGGCACTGACCTTCAAAGGACATCCCTACAAGAAAATGTACATGGTAGATCGAGAAGCACGAGTGTCAAAAGAGTAGATAAGGTGGGATAGTGACCCCAGTGATAGCTTAGCATATGATGTGCACTCATCCAACCTATGCAATGTAGTGGAGCTAACAGACTCTTGATTCCCAACGATAGCTCATCACTTAGCATGCACCCATCTGACCTGGCAAGGAGATGCCCAATTGCCTATAAAATAAAAGAGGAGAGGAGATGAAGGAAATGAAGCTCTGGTAAAATAGAGAGCCATCATTAGTATTTCATAGTCTGCATAAGATAAATTAGGCATTTGAATGTATAGCCCAAGCTCACCTGTGAGCCTTTGGGTATGAGTAGTGACAGGGAAGAACATATGCTCTATTTTATATCTTGAACTTTGTATGCCAAATTATGAAGTTAATGTAGAATGTTGTTGAAATATTAAAGTGTTGATTCTTCTAGTATAAATAGTGCAGTGTTATATTTATGACTTAAATTATAATAGCATTGATATAGTTATTTACATGAATGTATTGTAATATGGAGGTTTATCCATGGTCATTAATGGCATCTTTGTATCATATAATGACTTTGACCTACCTATAAATAAACTAAGTTTTGGAACCTAAATGCGCTAAGGCCCTAAGACCCATGCCTAAAGTGCTACCTTGAGGATGAGCACTTGAATCCAAGTCATCCCCATGACTTTTATAAGTGACTGAATGACCCTATACTAGTTATTCCCATGGATTGCACTATTGAGATCTCTATCTAGCCAAAGATGAACTTACACCTTAGGACTTGTGCCTTTGAGAAGGCTCATGCCTATTTAACTTCTTAGAATAACCTAGCATCAACATGCTACCTAAATAGTCTTACCCATGACTAAGTCCCTTTGAACCCAATGTTGCACCATGTTACAACTAACCCAATGCAGGGTTGTTACCTTTGCTATTATACTTTGAGTGGGTGCACAAGGTTTGCACCTTGTGTTAAACCAATGATAGCATAGTAGTGTGCTAAATGTTTTTCACCAGACCCTATTATGCTTGTACCTACCTATACCAAACACTCAACTGACTTGGCTTAATAGCTAAGTGCATGACTAAGCACAAAAGCTAACCTAGTGAACTTTTTTACAACATTTTAGTTCTATTATTAGGACTCATGTTGAATTTCATTTCTATAATGGTGTAACAAAGTGATGCTCTGACTATCACTTGAGAACATCAAGCGCTATCTAAAGCAAGTGGAAGATAGTCTCACATAGAAGCATCTCACATGCAAAGGATAGGAGCTAAGAAATGGGTACAAAGTAACCTATACAATGCTTTATATGAGGTGTTCTTTTACAAGCTACCTGAACATGTGTATCAATGGTGGGTTGCCTATACCACTACTATAAGGTGAATCTATGGCTATCACCTCAAATAGATAATAGAGTGCTTAGAGAGGTTTAAGAGCCTGGAGGAATTTTGGATGTGTGTTATGGATAAGTGGTGGAGTGGTGAACTAAACAATTAAATATTGGAGTTCACAGTGTCAACCTTCTCATTCTTTAAAGAAGCAGAGTATGATTTTATTCATGAACCAAAGGACATGTTCATAAGAAATATTGACACTAAACTGAAGAAGCTTCTAGTGGATTACAATATAGAAATCATAGGAATATAAGGCTAAAGTCCTTGCATGTATGAGCAAGTGTAGAAGGTGATAACGGGAAGTATAGGTGAGTTGTGATGGTAGAGGACAAGTGACCTGACATTCAAGATCTCCATAGGTTGAACTATAGTAAGTGAATGTGCAAGATGATGGAGGATCTAAAACATAGAAGTGTTCAGAGGACCCATAGTGAGTAGGAAGGGTATGGAGAAGGATACTTTGAATTGTAGAAGTGTGAAGAGAGAGAGGAAGAAGCAAGAAACTAGGCTCAGTAGTTTGGTGTAAGATGCAATGGGTCCCTAAATGATGTGGTGACTAAGGATGTGTTAGAAGAACCTACCCCCTTTTAACCTAAAGTGTAAGCTCATGCATTGGATTCTCCACTAAAATATAGAAGAACAGTAACTCAACCTATTTGCAAAGTTGACTTTGATAGGATTCAACATTTAGATCAAGAGTTTGTTATTGAGAAAGTGATTCCCTACAAGGAACTGAGTGAGGATACATTGAACCTATCAAGCACCAATCTAGGAACCATTAACATAGGTGTAAGCATTCTTTTGTAGAGGATATTAGTTGTAATGACTAGGCAATAGCCTAAAGGAAGTGGCATAGTGCCATAGGTGAGTGTTATTGAATTGACAAGTTTGACAATGTAGCTAAAATTGATGGGGTCAATGCCCCAACCTACAATTGTCATTGGAGGGCCACCTCCAACACAGATTCAAGGAGGACATGTGCCTCATAACTTGGCACCACCCTTTTAGCAGATCTACTATGGGATGGCAATGCACTTGCTTGAGTATCATGGCATCAAGAATACCACATAAAATGTGCTTAAGTGTGAGATATAATGGCACACTTGGGGCATTCCTCAACTTGAGCATAAGGTGACCTAGTTTTTGACCACCTTGTTGGAATGCACCCATACCTAATATCAAAAAATTGATCTCAACTAGGCTATGGTTGACTACAATATGCTGAAGGAAACCTTCTTGAAAGATTTTAATATCCTTAAATTTGAGTATCATAGCATCACAATGCTCAAGGAATTTATCCAAGGATTATTCGAGAGTATGCACCTATATGACACATGATTTAAAACTCTTTTCTCTAAGCTTTTGTATGAAATTCACCCCTCTCAACACATGTAATGGTTTTTTGGAGTCATGTTAGTACCTTTCAAAAGATCACTATCCATGAAGACCTTCATGGACCCTCGCAAAGTGCTTAAATCCATGCTTCAGGCCAAGGCAATAGATAGCACCAATACTAGGATCAGTCCATTCATGGAAGCATAAATCGCCTCAAAGGCCTCCCAACTACAAAAAATGACTATTGGTTCTACATATGACACTCATAATGGGTTATGGTGTAGCAATTGTGAGATGGAGGGGCATAATAATAATAATTTTTTGTGAAGAAATTTTTGTACCCTAATTCTCAACTATGAAGTTTGTCATGGGCCACATGACTCTTAAAACTATCCTCTACTATAGTGCGCTAGTCAGGTAAACATTACCATTTATTGTAAGATGTGAAATGACTATACACACTCCATAGTGAACTATCACATCATCTATGAGATTTACCAAAACATATAAAGAGGCATGAGGTAGGCGACAACATCAATTGGCAATCAGGCAGGTCAATGAAATGAAGGCTAGTGAGGCACATATAGGTGAGGAGGAGGATGTGGTGAAGTAAGATTCCCACCATAATAATGTTACAAGTGTGGGTTAATTAAGAATTATTAGTGTGATTTCCCCATGTACCTATCATGTGGGTATTATCAAAGACCACATGCAGTTGAGGAATGCCCAAACTTTTACAAAAATTTGACTCAAGGTCAGCCAAATAAAGGTGTCACAATGGTTAAGCATAAATCTAAAGAATAAAGGTGGGCTCCCAATCCATAATAGACTCACAAATAACCTTATAAATTGTGGGCCATGACCTAGAGTGGGTTCATCACTCAACCAACCCTTGTGCTAACCCAAGAACTGTGCTTGGAGTATCGCAAATCAAGCCACACTGAGCATATAGTGTGTCCTGAGCCAAAATTTACACCCTATCTTGACCCTGTCTGATAGAAGGATGTCCTAAAACAAGCCATGAATGTGATATATAATTTTTAGGGTGAACTCTAGAGGGCCAAAAATCTATTGGCATAGGCCACCGCATTGCACAAAAGACAAGACAACCATGAGGTTGAAGTACAGGAGTTGGTTGAGATCTTGTGCCTCCTACAAATTAAAGGGATGCTACCCCTGCTAAAATATTTGCTATTGAATCATGTAGGGAAGAAACTATAAAAAAAGGTTGCACCTCAAATGATTGAAGTTATTGCATCATATACAGAGTAGGCACATAAAGTAAGGCATAATCAGAATGCAAAGTATGACCAAGAGTTATTGATCGATGCCACCATCAATGGATGGTTAATTTTTTAAGTACTTGTAGACATGGGTGTTGAGGTTAATATTTTAACCAAAACCATCTAGGATAATATGGGACAATCACCCTTGAGACCCTCACCTCACATGTTTTTCATGGTGAACAAAATCCAAGTGCAACCTATCAAGATCTTGAAGGGCACCATTGTAGATATCATGGGCATTGAGTTATAAGCGAACTTCAAGGTCATCAAGTTGATAGAGTAGGATACCTATCCAGTGCTCTTGGGTAAGCCATGGTGTTATGCGAATAATGAAAACATGCAATTTAAAAAGTGCTACATGACTTTTGAAAATGGAAAAGAGAGGGTGGTTATCCCCCTATAAAGTGACCAAGTGCGCCCATATGTGGAGAGTATTGATCTAGAGGATGAGATCAACCACATTTACAACATCATAGTGTAGGGCACCAAAAAGCTCAAACCTAGTAACCAAGGTGTACTCAAATGGGAGGATGGATAATCAACCTCTAATACAACTGACATAGCCTATGAATAATGGGTAGAAGAGGCTTACGAGCTCACTGGTTAAAGGTGGTGCCTAATGCACATAGCTGAGCCAAAACTAGCCAAAATAAGACTGGTTAAGATTGAGCACAATTAGAAGAAACACCATTATCTAAGATAAAATGACCATGTGGTTGGTAGAACTCATGGAGCTAGAATAAGTCAAGAACCAGTCAATGCAAGTTATAAAAACAAATCAAAGTTAAGTGAACAAAAAATTTTATAAGAAATCATCTGAAATCTTTTTCAATGAAGTAGACATGGTTTTCAAATGGGATTCTAAAAGAGACAAGTCAGGTAAGTATATAAAGTTTGATGTAATATGGAGTGGTCCATACATCATAACTCAATCCAAAGGAGCTAATGCATTCTAGTTATCTAGGCTTGAAGGATCGAAGCTTCCCATCCCAGTCAATGGGATATACCTCAAAGCATGATTCTAAGGTTGTAATTCTTACCAAACATTATTTATGTTAGGTTTACTTGGTTTCCCAAATTAAGTTCCTTTCGCACAATTTGTAACTCATTAAGAGTTTTGTTTCTTTAGTTTATTTTTCTTATTTTGTTTTTCCCTATTTTATTCCTTGTTTTAGGCAATTCCCAATTTTGTTTCTTCTCCAAGTAGAATGTGTTAATAAATGACTCCATGCCCAATGGACTAGAAGGCTAATAGAAAATAATTTATTAGTATCCAATCACCTTACAGAGGTTGTAAAAAATGTTGATATTTTTTGTGCTACAAATATCAAAACACCTTATGCCTTTTTCAAAGACCCAAGCAAAAATCAGATAGTTGGGTGTAGTTTGCAAATTTTCAAAGTTGTAAAGTGTACCCAAACCTCCACTTTCCTACTTACCCAATGCCTAGAAAAAATTAGAACTCACATTATACTTTGAAACTTTGAAAGTTGTAAAATGCAATAAGAACTATGATTTCCATTATTACTTGATATCAATGGGAATCAAAACTCTGGTTACACTTTATAACTTTGCAAAATTGCAAAGTGCAACATGAACTCCACTTTCCGCCATTTTCCACTATCCTATAGGAATCAAAACTCTTGCTATACTTTAAAACTTTACAAAGTCATAAAGTGTAATCAAGATCTTTATACCTCAGGGTTAAAGGTAATACAAAATTATGAGTTACTTCCCAGTTTAAAATATTTAGATTTATATTTATTCAAGCACTGTGTTTTTGAGAAATAAATTAGACGTAAGTTTAATTCAAGATGTCATGTAAGTAAAGGTTTTCTTTACTATATTCATTATCATGGTTGAGTTCCAACCCATATAATTTTATATGGATGATCATTGTATTTTTTTATGTTTATAGATGATTACTCCCCAAAAGTATCGATAAACCCACATAATGGAAAGTGGAGACTAAAAATCAAAACATAATTTTGCAACTTGTAAAATTGTAAATAACTCTGATGACATAATTTTTTGTCATTCATCCAACTACCATTGTGCTTAACATTATTTTCATAGTTTGGTATATAATTAGGGTTTTTACATCATTATCATTATTACAAACCAAAGTTTAAGTTTTGATTCCAAGTGAGATCATGAACCAAACCCCTAGAATGAACAATGTCAATTTCATTCATCATCATTGTCAAGCAATGCAAATGTCACACACCAGATCCACCATTACCAACCCATACACGTGCATTCACTATATTTTTATAAGTCACCCACATTTATTTCAAACACTTACATTATTCTTTCAATAAATCTTAGGTTTTATGTGCTATATTTTAGGAATTTTTCTCAGAATCACAAAAAACATCATCATTGCTCATAATTTCTAGTTTCACAACCATATGTTGAAATCTTCCTATTAAATTTATCAACACTATTGTTATTTCATTAGATATTTATAATAAATCTAGGGATTTTATCAAATTTAATAAAATCTATAATATTCCCAAAATATCCCATACATAAATCACTTCTACCTTTTGAATATCAAACCCCATGGAGATTTTAGTTGTTGAAACACATAAAAACCCTAACAAAGATTCACCTTGATTTAACAACTATGAGTTCCCATCATAAGTCTGACTTACCTAACCACTTTTCTATTGTATTAAGATTTTTTCTACTATATTACAATCATGTTTGAAAAATAACTAGGAAGGACAAGATTTTTTTGATGTTGTAATATCAAAAATAGTAAATTAGAGAGCATACTTTGTGTAGTTCCCCACATATTCATACATTATATTTGGTGGTTATAGTGGGTGTCCTTACACCCTCCCTATGTATGTAAGTGAAAAACGGTCCTTAATGTAACTGGTGAGACAACTAATGGAAACTCACATGTTTTTATCAAGTAGTCATAAGACAAGGATCTACTTCCCTATTTATATAGGGAGATACACATGCCTTTATCTATCAAAGACCAAATATGTGAATGCAAATATGATCCAAATGACCTTAATAGCTCTTAATGCTAGACCCTTCTATGATGTGATTGGTTTTGTTACTAATATAATGGGTACCACATATTCCTACATTCCTTTTTATGAATATTACTGGGAAGATATGCAAGATGAAGAGAAGGTTAGGTTAAGAGATTATTCTATATTGACCTTATACAAATCAAAACCTATGATATGGAACTAGTCCATGAATATTTGAAATATGAGGAGCATTCAGTTGACAAGATGTACTATGATATTCAAATCTATCTCCAGCCTCTTCCCCAATTTTTGTGGTCTACACCTGAATCCTTCTCCTTGTTAGATAGGACTACCATAGTTATAAATAGAACAATAAACTAGTTAAGTATCAAGGGGGTCAAAATAACAAAGAGACCTTGAATATCATAGATAGGCTTAGAGAAGTAAAGGATAAGTATGTATTGGCAACAATAGAAGGATCTAGTAGTGGAACTCAAATAGATCAGATAGTGGGGCTAGTTGTTTTGCACAAGTAAAAACAAAAGTAGAAGGTAAGAAGGGATTCTTCCCTCAGTTAAGAACCAACATCCCATATAATGGATTAATCACCATCAGTTTCGAAAGAGGACACAACTATTATCCAACCATCTACAATAATTCCTCCTCTTTTCTCTATTGCCTAGTCAGCACAAGAAATTACCCCTCCTATTTCCACTACCCAACCAATGCAAGTAATTGCTCCTTCATCTAACCCACTTGTGTAAGTTACTCCCTTGAAAATAATCCAATCAACATAGTTATATATTCCAACTCCACCTTCACTTTCCTCTTTTTCAATCACTTCCACCTTATTCCCTATATCTATTACCACCCTCTTAATCACTAATACCACCCAGCAGTATATGGTTATATACTAAGTCTTTCTTACTATAATACCACTAGCCATCCTAACCACTCAAATGGGTACAACTTCATTTTCATCTTCCATCATAATACCCATTTCATCCACTCTTAGTATTCCCACTACATTGATTGATTCATTTATTTCCTTGGACTCTTCCTTTCCATAGGTTACCATGTTCTAACCACATGTACCTATGCCGCTCCCATATTATGCACCCATGGTAAGCATATCCACATCCACTTCACCCATTCAAGTACCCATTTATTTCACTCTCACATTAACCTAAACCCCCACCAAGGAGGTGGAAAAATAAATGTCCACTAACACAACTGTGACTACTCAACCCACCCATGGGGAAGAGAAAATTAAATCATTAGTCAAGGACTCAGTGGTAATATTAGTGGTAGATATGACACTTGTCATGGTAACCACTAATGTAACAACTTCATCTTCATACTCACAGATAGAAGTGACCATTGGAATAATACAAGACTCAAAGGTATCCACTCCAAGCTGGATGACACAATTAGTGTCAAAGAAAAGGAAACATATGATATCTCCCAACACTTATGAAAATTCTATAGTTTTATACAGTAATTTCACATTCTAGCATTATACTGTAATTTTCCATTCTAGATTTATACCATAATTTTCTATGAATTTGAATGGGCTCCCTTTGTATTCTAGCTTTATACTATAAGGGTTTTGAATGTTTAGAATTTTGACCCTTTCTATAGACTCAATAACCATATATGAGCCACTTCAATTATGATTAAACAAGCTCCCTTTGTATTCTAGCTTTATATTGTAAAGGGTTTTGAATGTTTGGCATTTTGGCTCCTGCTCCATTGATTTTATACTTGAAAACTTTACTTCACTTTTCCTTGATTATTAACATTCTTCCTCTCAACTGCATTGGTGGGGCCCAACAATGCCTTAACAATCATGATTAAACTTTTCTACCTGGGGTTAGGGTTATGCAAACAACCTATTATAATACTTACCAATAACCTACTAATTTTATCCCTTATTGTACTAGTATCATGCAAGGCTATTATAATTGTCTATGTACTAATTTCCTATTATAGGAGGCAGAGTATAGGAGTTTGAAGTCTGTTTCAATTATTAATTTCCACTGAATGAATTGTGTGTTCAAGCAGGCAACAATATAGTCAACATAAAATAAATTGTGTCCTAAATAATCATTAATTTGTTCAATTAGTCAACAATACAGTCAACATAATACTCATTGGTTCTTTAGTGATAATTATGCTAATGTGAGGATGGGCATGTGTAATTGTTTATTTTGGGATTGTAAAACACTTATTATGTTCATTTTTCATGATAACTCAATCAAGTTAATAATAAAAGGATCATGGAAACCCATTTTATTGTATTGTTGACAATTGATCCTGATGATATTCTTCTTTGGGAATGATTTTATGCTCAACAATTGGATATTCAACAATCAAGACAATGATTATGTGTTGAATGAATGATTATGTCATAGCTAATCCATAATTCATTCAAGTAATAAATAATACAGTCAACATAATACTCCTCAATTTTTCATTGATAATTATGTTAATGTGAAGGACATGCATGTATAACTATTTGTTGTGGGCTCATAAAATGATTATTCTCTTTATTTTTCTTGATAAATCAATCAATTTAATAATAGAAGGCTGATAAAAACTCATTGACTATATTTTTGACTATTTGAATCTGATGGTATGCTTATTTCAAAATCATTTTAGGATATATTATGTCTTTAAACTTGTATCTATCTTTTGTGACTCATCTATTCCTTTAAATAGTGATATGAATAGATGTTTCTAATGTTTAATTTCATATTTGTAATGGAAAGACTACTATAGGTGGTGGATAACTTATTACTTTGTTTCTCTCAATGATATGTTTATCTTATCTTAGTACAGGTAGTATTCATTTTTTTGATGGGATTGTAGAACACTTAGCAATACATTCAACATAATGCTCCTCAGTTATTCAATGATAATTGTGCTAATGTAAATGATGTGCATGTATAACAACTTATTGTGGGCTCACAAAACACTTATTGTGTTCATTTTTATTGATAACTCAATCAAGTTAATAATAGAAGGATCATGAAAACCCATTGACTATATTTTTGACTGCTTGACCCTAATGGTATGCTTATTTTAGGATCATTTTAGGATCCTACCATGTTCTATCTTTAAACATACATTTATCTTTTGTAATGTCACAGTCAAGTAAACACTACCATCTATTGTAATATTTTTGATGCCTATACTCATTCAAAATTAGATTATCAAGTCATTGATGAGATACACCAAAATATGGAAAGAGGCGTGAGGTAGGTAATAACCACAACTAACAAGTAGGCAAGCCAAGGTAATGAAGGCTATGGACAACAAAATACTAGTTATGAGAATTAATAAGGCATGTGTGGGCAAGGTGGAGGATGCGATGGAGGAAGATTCCCACCATGATCATGCTACAAGTATGGGTCAACTGAGCATTACCAGTGTAACTTCCCCATTTACCCAACATGCAGGTATTTTTAGGGACCACATGCGATTGAGGATTGCATAGACTTGTACAAAAATCTGACTCAAGGTTTACCTACTGTAGTTAAGGGTGTTGTTATGGTTAGGTTTAAGAAAAAAGAAGAGGAATGGCCCCCCAAGCCATAGTAGACTTGTAAGGAGCCACCTAAGGTACAGGCCACAACTTAGTGTGAGTTCACCACTCATCCACCTATTTCACTGATAAAGGAACTATGCTTGGAGTATGGCAAGCCAAGCTGCACTGAGTGCATAACATGACCTAAGCTAAGAGATTCACCTTACCCTAACCCAACATGATATCAAGATGTCATACAACAAGACATGAATGTAATACAAAAATGTTAGTGAGATATCCAATTATATATGGACTTGGAGGTGCATGCAAGCACCACACATAGGAATAAAGATGGCTAAGAGGCTAAAGTACAAGAGTTGACCAAAATATTTTCCTCCTACAAATTGAAGGCATACTTCTCCTACTAAAAACTTATTGTTAGAGTATGAAAATAAGAAACTAGTAGAAGAGGTCATGCCTCATATGATTGAAGTTTTTGTGTTGCCTATGGAGTGGGTGAGTGAAGTAATTCATACTCAAAACATATAGTATGACCAAGAAATACTAATAAATGCCACCATTGAAGGATGGTCTGTTTGTCATGTCTTCATGAACATAGGCATAGAGGTTAACATTTTGACCAAAACCACCTGGGAGAAGATGGGATGACCACCCTTAAATTCATCCCTACATATCATGTTTATGGCCAATAAAATTTTATTGTAACCTATCAGGATCTTGAAGGGCACCATTTTAGATATCATGGGCACTAAGTTCTAAGCTAATTTGAAGGTAATTGAACTAATAGAGCAATATAAATATCTAACACTCTTAGGTATGCCATGGTGTTACACCAACAACATATATGTGTTCTTCAATAATCACTACATGAATTTTGAGAATGGTAAGGAGATGGTGGTGATCTCCTTATCAATTTATCAAGGGCCACCATATGTGGAGAGTGTTGATCTCAAAGATGAGATTAACTACATTTATAATATCATGACATGGGGTGCTGAGAAGCTTAACCTGAACAACCAAGAAGTGCTCTAATGGTAGGATGAAAAATTATCATCCAATATGACTAAAATTTCATGTGATTGATGGGTTGAATAATCTTATGAAGTAACTAGTTTTGCCTAGTATGGATAACTATACCAAGACTAGCTAAAATGGGACTAATTAAAATTGAGCACACTCCAAATAAATGGATTCCATGTGCCAAAAATATGGTGAAAAGGGTGTTCTAATTGATCAATGGGAATCTTGAAGCACTCCTAAAATATGGAGGAATCCAACCTATAAAAACCTATGTCCATGACAATGAAGCATGTGTTCCTCAAGAAGTAGATAGAATGGGTACACTAGTGCATACCCTAAAGGTTACTACTACTCGTTGGTGGGTAGTGTAAATTTTTATCCTGCTAATCTAGAAATATGTGAAGGAAAAAATATGCATAAGGTTTGGAATGAGTAACGAAGACTTGCACATACCTATGTACTCAGGTGATTCTGACCCAATTGTGTATGTGCACTTGTGTGAAAAAACTTGGAGTGTCTATGGCAAGAACATGCCCATAATTTTATGGGTGCATGCCTTATATAGGACTTTTAAAACATGGACAAAAGTATGGTATGTTGTAAATAAAACATGTTATGAGATATAAAACTAGGAGATGCTCAAGGAATGGTTTGTGCACACCTTCTCCTTTCCCTCATAAAACTTAGAGCTACCAAAACCATTACAAGTCATTTTTAGGGTAGTGTTTGAATACACTTCTATTTTAGAAGAGAACTTTAGAGATATTTTTAGGGAAAAGGGACTAGGACTCTCAACCTTTTTCAAAGAGAGGGAGCTCAATAGTGACTCCAATGAGGAGGATGAGAAGACCTGGAAGGAGCTCAATTGGAAGGCTCTAATAGGGAGACAAAAACTTGTGTACCTTGTGGACAATAGTTCCCTAGATGAATAATATCCATCTCATTTTTAAATTGACACAATTGAGGGGACAAGGTAAGTTGAGGAATCTCACCAAAAAAGGAATGAACCCTATCATGTTTCACTCAAGACCATTAAAGTAGACATCAATATAGAGGATGAGATGAAAATTGCCACTATAGGCACTTACTAGTCTAAGGTAGATATGGCACAAATCATAGACCTCCTATAGTAATTTCAATACTTATTCCCATGAAAATATTAGGACATGAAGGGAACCCATCCTTCCCTTGGAAAAATGAGCATCAATTTGGTGGATGGCATGAAGCTTGCTAATAAATGTCTGTATGGAAAGAACCCTAACCTTCATGGCAAGGTGAAAATAGAGATTGATGGAATTCTGGCCATGGGCATCATCTACCCTATCCAAGAGGCCAAATGGGTGAGATTTATGGTCATAAATATCAATAAATATGGGTACATATAGATCTGAGTCTACTACAAACTTTTGAACACTTCCTGCATCACTAACCCATTCTCGACGAGGTCCTCGATGGTGTCCTAGGTTACGAAATCTATACCTTTACTAATGGATTCTTGGGCTACCATCAGGTGTAGATCGAGGAGGAAGATAAGCCTAAACTAACCTTTGAGACTGAATGGGGGTTTTTTAGTTATAATGTGATGCCATTTGAACTCAAGAATCCACAAAGCATATTCTCAAGAGTGATGATCACTACTTTCAAAGACTTCATCCATAGGTTCCTCCAAGTCTATCTCAATGATTGGATTGTATATGACCTTGTCAAAGATTAGTATGATAATGTATGATAATTTATGCCTTGTCAAAGATTAGAGGTGTAGGAAGCTTCAAATATTTCTAAACCTAAATAAATTCATCTTCACAACCCCCTTTGGGACATTACTTCATTATATCATCTACAAGGACAATTTTCTTGTTAACCCTATGAAGATAGCCATCATAATTTAGCTCCAAATGCCCTTTATGCATAAATATTTCCATGCTTTTTAGGTCATTATGGGTACTAAAAATGTTTATGCAAATATCACAGCACCTCTGGAGGAGATCTTGTGAAAATTTGGCCCATTATATTGGGGTAAGACACAATAAGAGGCTTTTGAAATATTGAAGCTAAAGTTAACACACCAATTCTATAATTTCTAGACTAGACTAATCCTTTCCACATCCATGTCAATAATTTAGGATTGATATTTAGTTCCATATTGGCACAATCAGGTGATAGAAAAATGGACCACCCTATTTCCTTTGCAATAAGGAAATTGACACAAGCAAAAAAATTACACCACCACTAAACGTGAGGTATTGGCAATGGTCTATTCCTTACTAAAATTTATTAAATATCTATTGGTGACCCTATTTATCTTTTTTACTAACCAAAAGGTGCTCTATTACCTTATGAATAAGCCTATATTACATGGGCACATATATAGAGGGATATTTCTATTCCAAGAGTTCCAATTCTCCATTTTTATTAAGCCTATAAAGTAGAACATGGGGCTAGACCATTTATCCTGCATAAATTTTGGTGATGTGGTGGTGTTGACTGAGGATGACATGATAGATACGTAAATATGAAAAATCTAGCACATCCTTGAAGACTTGGCATAGATTTTCACTTTCCTAACATATGGGTTTGTTCCATAGACCATGTCCAAATATGAGAAGGAACAACTTGTGGTTTGTGTCACCCCATTTTAGCTCATTAAGGGGGAGTTGTATAAACTAGGAAGAGATGACATCCTACACTAGTATATTCTAGAACATGAAAGGGATTTTTCATTACAAGAATCACATGAGGTAATGATATGAGGCCATTGTGCTAGAGACACAATGGCATGTAATATATTACAGTTGGGCTTGTGGTGGTCAA
This sequence comes from Torreya grandis, assembly GCA_037957365.1. NCBI lineage: Eukaryota > Viridiplantae > Streptophyta > Pinopsida > Cupressales > Taxaceae > Torreya > Torreya grandis. The sequence goes on from JARHVA010000977.1 coordinate 456,301, forward strand.
ACTTATTCGAAGATGCAAAGGAGTGTGCCAAGGCATGTGACATATGTTAGTGCATAGATAATCCCAACCATTGGGATGAAATTCCTCTCATCCCCATTCTTTCATAGGTGCCATTCAAGAAATGGGCCATTGATTTTGTTGAACCAATAACTCTTGTAGCGAGACATACGGGTGCAAAATATATCTTGGCAGCCACTGACTATTTCACTAAGTGGGCTGAGGCCACACTGACAAAATATTATACCACCATGAGAGCCACGTGCTTTATTCAAGAGAACATAATAAGTTGATATGGGTACCTATTATGTCTTACTATAAATAGGGGCACTCATTTCATCAATGAGATAGTGTGCATCCTCTTAATTGAATACATGGTGGCACACCACAAGATTACATTGTATCATCCCTAGGTAAACAACATAGTTGAGGCATTCAACAAAATCATGGGAATGTGCCTGAAAAAGATATGTGATATTAGTTTTATGGATTGGGATGATCACATTTCAATGATATTATGGGTGTACCATATGACATATAATCACTTGATCAAATCTATACACTTTCAATTGGCATTTGGAACTAAAGAAGTTCTCTCCATATATTTCATGGTGCCATCCTTATGCATTACATGGATAGGTATATTAGATGACCATAGATATTTTAGGATAATGTTGGAAGACTTGGAGTGATTATATGAAAAGTGTGCCCATGCAAGATGGAGTCAACAAATCGAAAAAGTGCACCAAAAGCTCTAGCATGACAAGCACATCAAGCATGAGGAGTTAGTTAAAGGACAATTTGTTTTGATCTTTGAATTGAATTACATTAATCACCTAAGTAAACTATAAATATGGTGGATGTGGCCCTACATCATCCACCACATATTGGAGATAAGAACATGCAATTTGTGCACATTATCTAACAAAATACTCCCCAGACATTTCAATGGTAATCAATTGAAGATATATTGGTAGTAAGATGTATTGAATTTATGTCACTATTTAGTTAGAGTTTAGCTAACCAAAAGACTATTTGGGTAAATCCAAACCACTTTATTTAATTTTGTTTGTGTTCCTTGTATATTATAAAGAGGAAATAAGTGGCATGCGGTGGCTACAAAGACTTAACTGCTAGCACTTCAATCATAAATCTAGTTAGATTAATTAATCATTTGTGCTTTATAAGCACATAAGTCCATGACACCTAATTTATGGGTGTATTAATATAATTTATCTCTAACAAATTTACCTAGTCTCTCATGCATAATTCTAACTAGGTGAGTCGAGCACTTATACCATCTAAAGCACATGAGGCTAGACATCTAAGTCATGGGCATAGGAGACTTTCCAGTCACAAGTAGAGAATGCACAAGATCCATGTACATAAGGTGAGCATTATAGGGATCTTGAAATCCTAATAATGAACCACTCTAGTAATTTTGTGCATAATACTAGTCAAGTGAGTTGAGCCCATTTGATTTTTAATAACCTAGGGCTAGACGCCTAATTTTCTAGGCACAAGGAAGTCACTAGACTCTAAAAAATTTAGAACATAAAGACAACGTACACAAGAACAAGCATAACCTTTGTTTCATAGTTTGAAATGAGTGTATGAAATGATTATGCATCAAAAACTAGAGGACAAGGTAAAGATGATCAAAAAGGTTGGGCACAATCAAGAAAGTGAAGATGCATAATATGATAGTGTGTAAGAAACCCAACAGAGAAAAAATAGTGATGGAAGGCCATCATAAGGGATTTGTATGGGGTAGGATAGGCCAAGGAAAGATGACATGTAATAAATTGACCAAGACAAAGAAGTGTACTTGAAATAGAAATGTCACTATTAAATAAAATGGAATCAAGGAGGTTGAATTGCATGCATGCGAGGTGTTGAACCAAGGTTTCCATAGGGAAGGTGAAGGTCATGTCAACTGAACAAGTTTCAAAGGAAATAATCTAAAGATAGTTGGCATCCACCTAGATTTAAGTGGGAAGTGACCATTTGAATTTAATGTCAATTCACTAAATTACTATTAGGGAACATTGAATGAAGAAGTGGTAGAGGCACAAATATATGAAATTAATGAATTTATGACAACTAATTTTTTAGGATTTTAGAATTTTTTCATGTTTTCCATGAAATCGAGGTGCTTATGCCATAAATCCAACATTAATGATGGTAGTTGATAGATAAGGGTATAAAATGGAAAAAATAGACATGCTTAGGTTACAAAGTTTAAGCTAATACAAGACTTAGAGCAAACATAAGTAAGAAACTAGAGAGATGAAGGTAAAAACCCTACCATATCATGAATTTGAGCACTACAAGCACTAAGAGTAAAATAGCAACATACTAAATAGAATTACATTCATAGGAAAGCCAATGTAAAGAGGTGTGGATAGAGATTTGTGAAAAAAATAGATAGTAGGAGAAAGAAGGTGTCACCCATGCCAAAAATAATGGCTAGTGAAGCTCAGGAACCAAGGGTATAATTATAGATCCCACATCTACAAAAGTGTGAACCATCATTCAAGGCTTTAAAAATCCATGCCCAATAAGGTTCAACATTAGTAGATTCAGGATGGTAAAGATATAAAAGGTGTCAAGTTCCATAGAAGCACAATAGGAACCCAAGCAAATTAGGACTGTGGAAGAGATGATGGTTATTAAAACCAAGGTGTATCCAATTGAAGAAGTTAACATCGTGGAAGTTGACATTGAGGTGATAACTAAGATTTTATATCAGTTCATGCAATTTCATCTAGAAGTTGTGGTGGGGGAAGATTAGTGCTCATTTGCACATAATTACCAACTAAAGGAATATAACCACCAGATGTCAAGTCACTCGCAAGACTTAATGCAATATTGGGTGGTGGACATGGGGTGTAAGTTAGTATAAGGAGGTTCCCTCTTCGATGTCTCAATCTAAGACAAGTTGATAGCTTTTAGCATAAACCAACTCTATGAGTTGCCCTACTTTAGAAATCTATAAGAACTCATATAGTTCCTACTCTTGCACACCCATGAGGACCACTTTTACCTTGCAAACAAGCACATTAATATTTTGGTGTAATTGATAAAAAATTATAACTAGGCTCCTAGATGTCAGCAAAGACATCCATCAAATGATAGATGATGATGAAGAGGTGGAGTGCATAGCTCAACTCATTAAGTATTTCAAAGGGGGTTTCACATTCCCTATCAATAAGTGTGAGGACCCTAGTATGAGGGTGGTGGTGCACCTCATAAGTTCCAAATTATGCCCATGTAGTCAATAGACTAATGTATCAAAGGCATACCTATTCATCATGTATCACATGGCATAAGGCATGCAATTTAATACTAAAAATTTCATCATCAAAGAGTTAGTGAAAAATGTACTAGAGTGCCATAGTATGAAGGGGACCTTCAGATGGGGGTTTATCTTGATATTGATTGTCATTGAGGAAATTGGGATCCCAGATGGGAATGAGAATAATATTTGGGTTTTCCTAAAATACCATGATTCACTAGTACTAGTGGAGGATAAAAAGAGCTAGTAGAAGAAGAGGAGTATGATCCAAGTTATAAGGAAACAATGTAATGGGGATTCACCAAATAAGATGACTTTTATATGACAAAATACATGTCCCCAAGGACTTCCATAATGCTAATGTACCATCAAGTTTATTGGGCACTAGATTACTAAATGGATGAGCCTCAGTTTGAGGTTTTAACAAGAGTACTTTGACATGCCAAAAATATAAAAGAGGGGCATGATTAATAGCTTATAAATCCTTGAGATATGAACCTCATGAGGTTGGCTAATACCCTCCCCAAAATAACCTCTAAAGTGGTGTGTTAGAAAATTATAAATGATGTTTGTGAAACTAGGTAGAAAGGTATTATGCTCAAATCAAAGGAGGAATTGAAGGCAACAAATCTTAAACTCCAAAATTTGGTCAAGCACATAAAAGAGGTGAAGCCATCCCTTTTGGATGGTGTGGATACCTCAGAGATGAAAGAGGTTAATAAATTTTGTGCACTAGTTTAAAAAATGGTGCCCCATATGAAGTCGATGCTAGAGGAGCTAAAAGACCTTTGTGAGGCCATAAGAAGAGAGTTAAAAAATTTTGATGTGGTCAAAGAACTCTTTGATAAACTAGAAGAGGGTGTGGTATAATCAGATGCAATCGTTTACAACTTTACAACACAAACAATGGTCATTGACATGCACCTTAAGAAGGCAAAGGAGGAGAAAGATGCCTTGTTCAAACACTCTTTCACAATAAACCAAACTAAGTTCACGCAAGTGATGGTATAGGTAAATGACTTAAGCACCAAGTTGAAGACCCAAGAATAAGAACTATAATCCCTTTTCCATGCCTTTCAAATAAAGGCGAGTGAGAAAGGGGATATTTTAGATGATAGGGTAAGGTGAGCAATGGAATGGCTTGAAGCCTTCAAAATAGAATTGGAAAGCAAGGATATGCTCACCCTCAAGGTTGTATCAACTAAAGTAGAAGGTGTAACTGAAGAGATCAATCTCACAATCTAGGGCTTTGAAAACTTCAAGGTAGAACTAGAGTAGGGTGCACCCAAATTCTATGCACTAAAGGCATTGAAAGACTAGTTTGGGGTGGACTAGAAATTTTGTATGGGGTAATGTTGGGCCCCCTTTTTATAACTTAGTTATTGGACCATGACGACTTGGCACATCTCAACATGTGGAAGTCATGCAAATGATTACCCTTTTGGGATAGTTAGCACTAGATGGAAGAATATTTAGTGATCTTGTGCCAGCTAGTAGGTATTTGATTGTCACCCAAATTTCAAGGAGAATCTCTTAAGTAATTGCATGTGGTAATTGGAGAGCACAAGTGTTAGAATAATGGAGCTAGTGACTTAACAACCTCCATAAATAGCTCATCATCTGACATGTAACCATCCAAACTAGCAATAAGATGCTCCTCCACCTATTTAAAAGAGCTTGAACTTGAAGAGAAAAAGAAAAAAAGTTGGATTATAGCAAAGCTCTACTGAAACTAGGATCCACTATTAGTATTTTGTAACTAACATGAACTATGTTAACAAATCTTAATATATAATGCAAGCTCATATGTGATCTATTGGGTATGAATAGTTTTTAGGATGAGATTAGGCTCTTTATACATAATTTATACTTTATATTGACAACATTGAAGTTAATAGAATGGCATTACTTATCATATTGGTTGTTGATTCTTTCCTTATGAGTTAAAACTATCGTATGTTGGTAGCTTAGTTTTATGTTAATAATGCTATAGTTTCCATTGGTATAATGTATTGTGATACAAAGGTCATTCAGAGGTCACTAATGGCATCATTGTGATCTTTTTGAGGTTTTATTGAATGGGACTTGTGAAATTTTCAAAATAACCCATTAAGATGAATTTTAATTTATGAAATGGTTGTTAATTGGTGGGAGGATAAAATTGATAAATTCAAACATTACTAGCTAATGGTATTATCTTAAAGTTTCTATTTTGTCTGAGGAACAGAGACAACTAAACTTCAAGTATGAAATAATTAATTAGTGAGTATAAGCTACTTGGAATGAGGAAAAGGAATATTTAGTATCAAGGCTTCCTAAGGGTAAGGGTCATCTACATAAAATTAGAGGAACAAAAGTCTGAAATCATGAAATTGAGCATAAGTTAAGTCTGGATAAATAGTGGTCACATGTTTTTTATATTAGCATTAAATGTTAATTCTAGTCACTAAATTATCCCCCCTGCCTTTTATTATAGTAATGCATCAAATCAAAATTAATAGAGTAAAAGGAAGAGAGTTATACCTAAGCTTACTTGTGTTGAGTAGTCTTAGATGTAGATCACATGATAAAATACAATTCATGAAAACCTAAAATAAAATATGCATAAATAAATCCTTACTAAATATGAAAATATGAAATTAAAGATAATAAACTTATAGATCAAATAACAAGGAATGAAAACACATTTTCATGTAAGTGATCCATTGTGTATTCTAGTTCAAAACTAATAACTTAGGGAGGGTGGAATGCTTGGATATTTATTCATTGAAAACTCAAAATTCACTTGAATTAATCATCATACAACTCAAGGTATTATATTATCATATAATCCCTATAGGAATTCCAATAGATCATTTTGGTGTAAGACTACTGAAAAATTAGTGAAAATTTTTGAGTCAACTACTACAGATAGAATAATATTCATCTAGTCAAAATTCTAGTGTAAACATGGTATGAAAATAATATGAATTATATTTGGTACATATACGACATAGAGAATGACATGATTTTTCAATCCTTTTACAAAAATTGGTGAAAATTAAACAACAAAGTGATTATATGACATGTAATGCCCTGAATTTCATATCTAACTATATTGATTCTAATAACTAATTGATATCAACTAAATATTTGAGTAAAAACCTAAAACACATGCCACACATGATGCCCCTATCTAATAAAAATATGTGATAATCATGTGTATAAATATAAAAACTATTTATAAATAACTACTAAAAATTATTCTATAGATTGAGTACCATTATGAGAAGTGTGAAAAACACTATTTCTGATTTATGATATGAAAGCACACTATTTTGGATAACCACAGATTACATTATTGTCAAAATAGAATCAATCATACTATCTTAATACTAAAAATGAGTATGCATTGTGATCAGCTAAGTAATTAATGTTGGTTTTTGTATGTGTAATGTACTATTGTAGATTAGTCTCTAAAATAATACATTGTCTATGCCCCCTCTTTTGAGGTGAATTATGAAGCCTGTGCATTAACACAACTCAAAATAAAAAAAATTGTGTGTGATCTCATAAAAATAATCTGGAGTAATAAGGATACTACTAGATATCATGCCATCATATTCACAATCTAATAAAAATAGTAATATATGATAGTGTAAAACCAAGCATACATAGTGTCATGTTTAGATATATGTTAGCAATTAGGCATGCAGTGAATAAATGATCATATATTAAGTAATTGAAACTTATATAGAACTACTTAGTGAAAATGCATGATATTTATAATGACATCAGAAAACTAGGGAGATACATGATATACATCGTGGTATAATCATCTAAAAATGACACATGAGTGCTAAGGTGTTACTTGAGAACACCCATCCCTAGCTTAACTCTATACTTATCTTAAGACCTATTCAAACACTTATCTATCATTCAAGTGGGACACACACATCCTTAAACATCCCTAAATAAAACATTGACCCTCACTTTAACATTTTATCCCCTAGCGCCTCAGTTTCTACCACCTAGACACTAGCACCATAATTTGGACAACAAAACCACAGGGCACTATTGTCCAAGTTTGGGTACTATTATCTTTTTCCCTCCTTTTTTTACCAACATATGTCTTTTAAAATTAGAAACCACCTAGAGTCAGCCTAGACCTCTTTCTACGACCTGTACAAGCACTAGAGTAGTATATATACATGATTTTTATCCCTTTATCTACTAGATGGAAATTAGATGCAAATTACACAAACAAGCTCAAAATGATTGTGCATAATCAAGGTTATAAATCACTATTCCACCCTTATTCTAAATATAACCATATACATCATTCCTTATCTTATATTACTCAGGTTTTTTGTCTCAAACACATTTTAAACAATCAAGCCAACATTCATACAAGTTTTACTTGCACTTACACCAACACTTAGGTGGGGATAGCTACATCTTACTTGATCCCTCTTCAGAGTATTGGTATGTAGGAAACTCTCATAATATTAGGGTTTTGAGGATGCCCAACCCACCCCACTAATAACCCACTTTACTACTTGTGCCAACTGTATGCCATAAAAACATAGAGGTTTAAGGTTTGCATATAAAATCAATAAAAATAGGTTATCTACAAAATTTTGTAACTCATGCACATAGGAAAAATCTTGGTAATCCCAGACATAGGTGTACCCAAAAGTTCATAGTAGTCTGTATAGAGGACACTAGTGCCAAAATAGGGACACTACCACCACATGGCATTACTATCCAATTATGGTTCTACTATCTAAGAAAGTTTTTCACACCTGGATCCTATCTACGATACTCATATCAGCCTTTATCTCAGTTTTCAATGGATAGATATCTTTTTAAAATCACTTTCCAACTAAGAACTTGATTACATTACTTATTCTTATTTTTATAAAAGTCAAACTAGGTCATTTTTTTACAAATTAGTGGTTGTATTTATTGCACATTTATACACTGATTTATTATACTCATCCCTTTAGCAACCTAAAATTTACATATATTAAGTGCTAAATAGTACAAACAATTGGTGAACTAACTTAAAATATTATAAAATGCTAACCCTTAATAGCCCTAAGGTTTATGTTTCCATCCTTTTAAAACCCACACTTAGATTTCAGATCCTTATATCTTTTTATTTGTATTTCATACAATCATGATAATAATGACATATGAAGTTTATCACTTTTTAATACAAAGTTTTCTAAATTCTCTTGCATGCTTATTTCCTTTCATTTGGAATGAATTAAAATATGACATAAACACATATGTACATGATGCTTTATATCAATTAAAATGTATCTCATATTTCATTCTATCTCTAGCATGTAATTGTTCTCTGTTGTGGAATTTAATTAAGAAAAAAATCCTTACATACATATAGGATAAATTAAAATATATTTTTCTGGAATTAATCCATAATTTTAATACACTAACAACCATGTTTCAAGTTTTAATGTCATATCTTATGCACAGGAAAGAATCTCCTTCTACTTATCTCTATGAGGGTGATAGCTAATTTCCCTCTAACTAGGTCCATACTATCACTCTTCCACATGATGATTCATCCTATATTATTATTACTAGTAACCATAATCATCCTATCCATGCCTCCACCTCTCCCCTATAAGGTGTGTGCCTACATGTTCAATCAAAAGTAACCAGGGTTTACACTTATGAGACTCTAAGGGATCAAATTATCAGTATGAGCAAACTAATATCAAAATTATAGAATCAAAATAAATTATTAAGTGAAAAGGTCACATTATTGGGAAATTAAATTACATGTATAAAGTCTTTATAATATTTTAGTTTTCATCATGTATATGCATCTACATGAAGCTAAGTTGTGTCTATCACTCTTTCATATCCAAATCATAAAGTACAATATGAGAAACATAATCAAGATCGAAATAATATACAAGATAGGAATTGAGACACTCTCCCTCCACTTAATAATTAACAGCTTATTGTCAATAAGGATGAGATTTTATAGAGATTCAAAGATAGACTTCAAGAACATCCCCGTGATCATGCACATGTTTAAAAAGCATAATGTAAATAAATAACAAATCAAATAATGGTCAATATTCTACTCCCATAGATAAAAATATTATTACACCTACTTTGGGGTCAACATAGCTGATACAATAACCTATTTTAATTTGGATACTTGATTAGAAACTACACCTCATATGGCTAGTTCTTCTTCTCTAGATGTACAATACCTTATGCATGAGATTGATTCTATGCAAGCTAAGGTGTTACATCTTGATCATGGAGCTACTAGGCCATCACATGCATTGGATTTTCATGTTCTTTTAGATACACCTTTAATACATCATATATAGACAAATCCTTTGCCACCCAAATTCATGGAACCTAAGATTACCTTGTATGATGGTAAGGGTGAGCCAGAGCACCACTTATGAGATTTCCACATAACATGTTTGGACTACATGTCCAATGATTAGATCCTTACTAATTTATTCCCATGTAGTCTAAACGACTATTCCTTAAACTAGTTCTATAATATTTTGAATCATTCTATCACCACATTTAATCTATTGGAAGATATGGTTTTAACACACTTTTTAATTAACATCAGTGATAATATCTCATATGCTCAAGTAACACAACCACAACAAAAATACAATGAACCTATTGTAGAATATGTCTTTTGATATAAAATGATATTGGCAAAGATGAATAGCCCCATGGTAGATAAATAACTCCAAAACATATTCAAATAGAGCTTACTACCAACACTTCATGAAGCTTTCTTGTTCAAGAAGTTTCTAACATTCACAGATTTATACCACATAGTGAAAGAAAGGGAACTCAAGCCTCTCTCTATGGTAAAATTAAAATATAGAAGTGGATTAGAATAAAATTCTAAGAGTTATAATAAGCCTCTTAAAAATTAAGGGCCATTGAAAAAAGAGTGATCCAAAGGCCATAGTTAATGCAGCTTCAGATCCATCTCCTCACTTGGTTTTATCTACTCCTCCACAAATATTTGTCACCAACCTTCCAAAATCACTAACACATATTTTACAATATTTCCTAGAATTTAATGTCTTATCTCTCCCTCTCATCAAAGAGGTTGATACAAAATGACATATTCTAAAGAGTTATGATTCCAATGCATTTTTTAACTATCATAGAGCACCAAGCCATACTACAAACTGATACATCACCTTGAAACATAAGATATAAGATTTGATAGAGGCCAACATCACTGATGTGGGAATACCCATAGAGGCACCCAAAATTAAAAAATGGAAGCTAAGGCATTGAAAATATTATCAGACTAGTTCTGAAGAATATAGATAATGAGATAGGGGTACTTCAAGTGTTCACTATATGTACTAGGGATATCCACCACATGCATCATATCACACTCTTATAGAGGATGCACAACCCTACATAATATCATTGGTGTTTATAATACTATGGTACCAGCTAGACCCATCACCACCTTCTTAGAATAGCATATTTTTTATGATGACTTAAATTTATATGCACTCTTTGTATGAACTTACATTAATTATCATCCTATTAAGAGTGTTATGGTTGTGTAATCACCTAAAAGTGCTATTTGAGTGCCAAGAGTGCTACTTGAGCCTACCTATTCATAGATTAGATCTAGACCTATCATAGAGCCTATTATCACACTTTTCTAGCCTTTGTGTGGGCCAAAAGCATCCCTAATCAACTTAAACATGGTCTTAGACCCCCATTTCCTAATCTTAGCCCTTCATACCCAACATTATACTAGCTAGACATTAGCACCACATTAAGGACACTAGGTCCATATGGAGCTAGTATCTCCAAAATGTCACCTATGTCCTTTACCCTTTATTTACTAAATGAATATATATTCAAATTTAAACCCCTCCTAAGGTTGGTCTAGCATCTTTTATTATTTGCAGATATAGAAGAACACTATAAATATGTTACTTTTAGCACTTTATCCACTAGATGGAAATAAAATGTAAAATACCTATCCAAACATGAGATAAGTTGACCAAAATCAAGGTTATTAATTCTTATTTTTTCCTTCTTTTGCATACTACCATCTATAGCTGCCCTTTGCTCAGATTTTCCAAATTTCCAATCTCAAACACACTCAAAGCACTCAAGGACATGATCATTCTAGTATCACTTGCACTTGTAGCAACACTTAAGTTGGGAGAACTAAATTGGGATCAATCCCTCCTTAGAGTATTGTTATGTAGGTAGCTCTCTTCATAATGGGGTGTTAAGATTGTCTAACCTATCCTACTAACAAACACACTTTTCAGGTCATGTCTTATGTGTAAGTAGGATTAGGGTTTACATGATAAATCAAATATTATAGACATAATACAGAGTTTCAAGCTTCATGCATGTAGAAATAAAACCCAAAACCATAGACATAACTGCACCCAAAAGTTTGGGACAATCTTGCACAAAAGACATTAGTTCCATTATCAAGGCACTAGAGCCACATGGTGCCTCTATCTAAATGTGGTGCTACTATATAAGAGGGGTTCTAATATAAAGATCCAGTTTATGATACTTAGACCTATTACCATCTCAGTTTTCAATACTCATATCATTTGCATTAGATTATTTCTAGATAAATATTTATTTGCACATATTTATTACTATTTTTAGAAATTTAAAACTAGTCAATTCTATAACAAATCAGTGGTTATTTTATGAATATTATTTCCTTGATTTAGACTACTCAACTCTTTAATCAAACATAGGATTTAAATTAAGCTAAAACCTAAAAGGTTAAAACATATGGTGAAACTTACTTTGAACATTGCTCAAACCTAACCCTAGATGTTCTTAGAATTTTTATCCTTTTTATATCTATCATCATATTTTAGTTCCAAAATTTTAGATTTGTTTCAATTTTTGTTTTTTACAATCTTTCTTAGATTAAAATTCTTTAAAGGTTCAAAATATACAACTTATTTTCCTACTTCCCAAGCCACAATAGTAGAATCTAACAATCAATTTTATGAGACCGATAATAAAGAATTACAATATTTTATGTCCAAACATGTGGATATACAAGATGACCTCATCACTATTATTCAGGAAGAGATACAAAAATCAAACAATGGTCCATCTTCAAATCCCCTAGATAATAACTTTGTTAGACCTACAATGGGGTAAACTCAACTATCACAACCTACAATTCTAATTCAAAACAATTTAGTGATAGTTACACCTCTTGTGGATATTTCCTCTATTCCAGATGTACAATCCTTTATACACTAGGTTCATAATCTGAAGGCTAAGGTGTTACATATTGATAAGGGGGTCACTATGTCATTGCATGTATTGTATTATAATATGCTCTTACATGCACCTTTGTCACACCACATAGTTTAAACTCCCTTACCATCTAGATTCATGGCACCTAATCCTACATTATATGATGGTTAGGGTGACCCAAAGCATCATCTTAGAGATTTTCATGCATCACATTTAGATTGTGTCCATTGATTGGATTCTATCTAAGTTGTTTCCATGTAGTTTAAGTTATTATGCCCTCCAATATTTTTATGAATTACCAAATCAATCTATCACAACATTCAATCATTCGGTAGACATGTTTTAACACAATTCTCCATAAATATCAATGACAAGATCTCATATGCCCAAGTTGCATAATTGAAACAAAATTCAAATGAACCTATCATAGAATACATCTTATGATGCAAGACTATATTAGATAAATTAACTATCCCCATGATAGATAAAAAGCTTTAGGACATCTTCAAATAGAGTCTTTTACCAGCATTACATGAAACTATCATGTTTAATAAGTTTATTACATTCATAGATTTGTGCCACATAGTAAAAGAAAGAGCGGTCAAGATTTTATCAATGGGAAAACTAATGTATACCAATGGATCTAAATCAATTGTTAAGAGTTAAAATAAGCCTCCATATAAGGTAAAGGACACCAATAATAAGAGTGATAAAAATCCCATAGTTAATGTAGCTTTAGATCCATCTCCTAAATTTGTTTTCATCTATTCCTCAATGTTGAATCTTCTCCAAAATCCCAAATTCACCAGCATAGGTTTTACAATAGCTCTTGGAATGTAATGTCATATCTCTCCATCCCATTAAATAGGTCAATATGACATGGTCTCTTCCAAATAAGTATGATTCCAATGCATTTTACAAGTATCAGAGAACACTAGGCCATACAACAAATAAATGCTTAAGCCTAAAACATGAGATACAAGATTTGATTGAGGCTAACATTATCTATGTGGAAACACCCATAGAGGCACTAAAAGTACAATAAATGGAAGCTAAGGTATTAAATATATTCTCAAATCCATTTCCAAATCACATAAAAAATGACGTATGGAGCACATCAGGTGTTCACTATACATATTAGGCACATCCACCACTAACTTCATATCATACTATTATAGAGGAGGCACACCCATTGCACAACATCATTATCATGTACCATACTATAGTTATAGATATACCAATCATCACCTTCTCATAGTTGGAGATTGTTGATGATGATATATATTCACATGCACTCTTTATATGATCATATATAGATCATCATATCTAAATTGTTATGGTTGATGATAGGTCAAGCACTATCATGTGCACTATGACACTTTTACAACATTTGGGGTATTCAGAGTAGTATATATTCCCCATAGATATAGTTATTAGTGGTTTTAGTGGTCATGCTCAAAGTTCCATGGGGGATATTATGCTTCCATTATAAGTTGGACCAACACATTTAACCACTCAGTTCTTATTTGTACCTAGTGCAGGTATGTTTGATATATTATTTGGTAAGCCATGATTATAGTATCTAAAAGAGCCATATAATACATAGTGAAAAGATGACTAGAATACATACATGTAAAATATGTCTTCAAAGTTGAGGGTCTTCCCTATGAATATATTCTTCCTATTACACAAGTAGTCACTTCACAGTCACTAGTTATACTTTCAACACACTTACCAGATATAACACAATTATTAGTTATAGTTCAAGGCATAGTTCCCTATTTATAAATAGTAGAGTTCAGTATATCCACTAGTGCAGGTGAGGTCTACTCCTATAATATATAAATTTATGCATACTCTCCCACAAAGACCATTATTAGAGAGACCACTACATTAGACATATGTCACATATTCTAGAGGGCCTTCCTCCAATCACTTCTTACGAAGATGATTTTTATTAGATTATTAGGGTTCTCAACATAGGAAAAATATACCACTTACAACTTTTTCTACAAAATGGGTTCTTAAGACCCATATAATTCATAGGACACAACATTCAGTGTCATAGATTCCTAACACCACTAAACAAATATATACAGATATAGATTACTCAATACAATAGGTTATGGGATCATAGTTTCCCTTTCACATAGCATGCATGATCATAGTTCTCCTATTTGACATAGGTCATAGTGATAGTGAGTCTTCTATGAGACTCATCGGTTAGTATGGTTTCTCTTTTCTTGTACATACTTTCCCTATATTTTTCTTCTTGCACATAGTTCATTTTCATGTTGTTTGTACATAGCTTATATCTAGAAAATTAAAAACCAATATAACATGTCAAAAAAAATCATTAATATATTACTTAAAAAACACAAATTTATAGATCATATGCATGGTTATGTTTACATTTCTTATATTTATCAAACACTACATATGCTAGCTATCTTAGTATAGTTAGTTTTATCATACTACATGCTTCACTTGTTCTTATCAAGTGCTTGCAAATTGCACATAGGACTTAAGTGCACCACACTGATCTAGGCTTACTATCATCTACCTATTGGGGGCATATACACTAATTCATGGTTATTCATGTGATACATTCACCCACTCGGGGAGATACTATACATAATTTTTATTACCAAGTTTTATCCTTACATTCTCTACATTCCAATTTTAGCATTATTATATCTTGATATTGATCATTGCTACTTATATTTTTTGCTAACTGTTACTAATTTAGACTCAACATATATACATCCTAACTCTTACATAGATTTATATTACATTCATGCATGATTTCATTTTTAGCTTTCATAGTTTAAACTTGATTGTATTTCTATGCTTCTTCTATTTGATGGCATTTAAATATGCCATTGTTCTTTGGATCTACACCACTTCTTTTCTTAGTATGTATCCCTCAGACTTGTGCCCATGTATTTTGTGTATGATTTCTTAATTTTGCATGCAGATATTTGAACATGTCCTTCTATGTGGTGCTAATCCAACTTTATTATTGTTTGCATATGTGGACATTTAAACGTGTCCTTGTATGCCTCATTTTCTCAAATTTAGTGACATGTGCTCATGTCCCTTGTATTGTGGCCCTTTGGCCTATTTTACCTACCAAATGCTTTTGTATGTATGTTTTTTTGTATGAATCATGGCCATGACACAAGTAAACACATGGAGAAATAATGACTAAGAAAGTAGCACAATGACATAGATTTCAGACCAAACAGACATTAGCACCAAAATAGGGATACCATTACCACATGACACTATTGTCCAAGATGTGATGATACTATCTAGTAGCTTTAGTTTCAAGATAACTCAAATTGGACAAAATAGTATAGTATGTACATTATAAGTTTACATAGATCCAATTACAGGTTTGATAGTTAAACTCAATTTTTACTCATATTTACATTAGCTCAGCTCAAATTCATTTGATAAAATTTGGGGCATCATACATGACATGATCATTCCCATAAATAGTTCAAATACTTAGATACAATAGTTACAACTTAGTCCATAATTAATATACTCAGATATCGAATTGGGGGCATATGCATGGCACATTATTTTCATATGCTCAATTACAAACTATTTGATCAAATGGAATGACAAATTCCATGTCATTTTCTATGATGTATACACTTGACATCACATTTAAAGTTGTAAATAGTTTCATGCCTTACTCCATCTATAGTGATTATCGTTCCCAAGTGGCCCAGAGCCACCTAATATACCTGAATGACCATAGAGCCAACATACACAGTTATATATACTCAAACGTTTCTAGTCCTTTACAAAATTGAGTTTAAAATGCATCTAGTACACATGGGTGGGAAATGATGGAATCATAGCCTAATTTTTCTAAGCCACCCACAAGAGAGGGTTTGACATAATTTCCATCTAATAAAATCTATTTATTGATATTTTTATGCCAAATTATCAAAATACCTTATGCTCTAAAGGATACCCATAATATTTTTTGAGAAAAATATTTAAAAGTCACCTAACTACATTTTTATAAAACCCAAGTAGAAATTAGAGATTTGGGTGCACTTTGAAACTTTGCAAAGTTATAAAGTGCACCCAAACCTCTACTTTCCTGCTTACCCAATACTAGAAGAAATTAGAACTCATATTGTACTTTGAAAATTTTCAAGTTGAAAAATGCAATAAAGACTTTATTTTACACTCTTATTTGATACCAGTGAGAATCAAAACTCTATTTATACTTTACAACTTTTCAAGGTTGTAAAGTACAACTCAAAATCTACTTTCCACCATTTGCCACTACTCTGTGGGAATCAAAACTCTTGATACACTTTGTAACTCTACAAAGTTTCAAAGTGTAACTGAGATCTCACTACTTACCTCCAAGGAATTTCCCACCTCTAATAAACCCACTAACTAAAAGCAGAGATTACAAATCAAAACACAATTGTATAACTTGTAAAATTGTAAAATAACTCTGATGACCTTATTTTCCTTCATTCATCTAACTACCACCATGCTTAGCATTAACTACATATTTTGGTATATAATTAAGTTTGTTTGCATCATTATCACTATTGAAAAGCAAATTTTAAGCTCCACTACCAAGAGAGATCATGAACGAGACCCCCAAGATAAATAACATCAAGTTTATTCACTACCATTGTCAAGCAACACAAATGCCATGGACCGGATCTACCATTTCCTACCCCCACATGTGCATTCACGATATTTTTCTAAGTCACCCACATTTATTTCAATCGATTCCATTACTCTTTTAGTAAAGCTTAGGTTTTCTATGCTAGATTTTATGTTTTTTCTTAGAATCATGAAAAATATCATCATTGTTCATCATTTCTAGTTTTACATCCATATGTTGAAATCTTCCTATTAAATTTTTCAATATTCTTGTGATTTCATTAGATCTTTACAAGAAATCTAGGGCTTTTATCAAATTTAATAAAATTTAGAATATTCCTAAAAGATCCCTTACATAAATCCCTTCTACCTTCTCAAGATCAAACCCCACAGAGATTTTAGTTGTTGAAACACATAAAAACCTTGGTGGAGATTCCCCTTGCTTTAACAACTCCAAGTTCTCGTTGGAAGTCCGAATTTCCTCTACAACCCATTTTCCCATCAAACATTTTATCAAACTTTTAAAGTGAAATTGAAAGTCAAAACTCCATCAAATTTTTTTTTCAGACTTTACAGCTAAAATTTCACATTATAACTCCACCATATTTTTTAAATGAAAAAGCATAACAAAAAACTACCAGGTTCAAAGGAAAAAAATAACCTATAATTACAAGCCCAAACCCTAAAAAACTATATAGTTGGTTTCTTTCACCCATTTTCCCAATGAACATGTTTATAAAGGGGATGAAGTTCAAGTCAAAGGGACCTAATATCCCAACTAGCTTGGATTCAAACACCAATGAGATAACTGACACATATCTATGTCACACAGACCTAATAGACTTCTAAAATAGAGTAAATGTAGAATTCAAGAATGACTAGATTTAGATAATATATGATAGTGGTTTTCCCTATGCTATAGCCTTCTCACTTTCAATACAAATCCCTTAAATTATGTTCACCATGGCTAAACACTATGATGCTGAGAAGAAGGAAGTAGTGAATGATAAAGGAGAAAAGATTATGAATCTTGATCTTGATTTCATTGATACTATGTTCTTGATCCCAGAATATGAAAGCTACACAGATATTACCCCTGATTCATCCAAAACATTCTATGAATATAATAATGTATCCTATTTATGGGTTTTCAAAAAATAGTGGTTAAGAACCACTAGACCTATAGCCACAATAATGATTAAAATCTTGGCCAGGATAGACTTCAAGGATGAAGTAAGGGATATCATTATACTCTTGCATATAGTTACAAGGAACTCAAATGCAAATAATTATCAAGATTAAATTTACTAGTATATCTAGGTAATCCATTATAAAAAATAATACATTCACTAATGATTGAAATGACTTTGAGAGCTCTTGATGCTAGACTCTTCTATGATGTGACTAGTTTTTATTACCAGTATAGTGGGTGCCACATATTCCCACATTATTTTTTATGAATATTACTAGGAAAATATGCAATATGAAGAGGAATTTAGGTTAATATATTATTCTAGAATGATCTTGGAAAAAATTAAAACCTATGATATGGTACTAGTCCTTGAAGATTTGAAAGATGAGGAACATCTAGTTAATAGGGTGTATTATGATAATTAAATCTATCTCCAACCTCTTCCCCACATCTAGTGGTCTACACCTGAATCCTTCTACTGGTTACAAAGTAATACCATAGTTTCCATTTCAATCAAGAAAGGATGATATTGCATGCATATTCCCTATTTTCTTGAAACATAACTGAGTGTAAGGATTTGTAAACTTCCTCTCTCAAAAGAGTGATTTTTTTATAAATATGGCTTTCCTATGTAGCCCATTGATATTTTTTATGTTAGATAAATTATTTTGCCTTTAAATAATTGATCTAAATGTTGTAACCTAGACAATGATAATAGACTAAAGTTTTGCCTTCCTTGTTTTGTGTTATCTTTATGTATGTATTATTTATTAAATTTGTGAATGTTATAAGTCTTATTTCAGTCATATAGATTCATTTGTGGTATTATTTCTACCCTTTTTTAAAAAAATTGATGAAAAATAAATAACTCTTTTCCTTATATGGTAAATTCCCAATATTACCTTTAATCTCATTTTTTATAAGATTATGCTTCAATAAATTTTAGTATATTAAATATTCAACTTTGTTCAATCAAAGCAAGCATTAATTTTTAGTATAACTGTTTGGTGCAATCACCATTTTTCTAGTTTTAAAACTCATTCTAAAACTCTTTTCCTTAGAATTCAAAACCTTAGTTAGGAGTAAGATCATTAAGAAGCAGTAGTTTGATGTGAACTAGTCATATACTAGCTACAATAAGCTTAGTGAAAGGAAGTAAACCTTATTCAAAGGTTCACATCAATTTTACAAGGTCCCAAAGCTTAGAGGTGATCCTATTGTGTCATTATATTTCCCACGTACTATAACTCATTCTACTCATAATACTAAAAATATAAAGATGGGTGCAAAATCTAATTGATAACAGTTATTGGCATGCACAATGGGAACCAAATATCATAGCTAAGAGATTGGAGTGATTATCAAGAATCATTGTGTGAGATTTATACACATTTAAAGATCTTCTGGTGATTTCATTGGCTTAAAAATTTAGGAAATCCAAGTTTACATATGCTAAAGATACAAACAAGATCAATAAATAAATAAAGATCAGGTAAGAGGATTGACTTTCAAGAACTATCATTTCCATATAAAAATAAATAAAGATCAGTTATACCTTATACTATAATAAATCCTACAAATATGTTTGCATCTCCCATAAATACATATAGTTATTTCATACCTTCCATTATGGCCCTCAAAAATTAGAATTTCATAGAATTCAATGGAGGTAGCCTACTTATGTTGGCCTAGTATGATGATATTTTCCATACCCATTGAACACATTTAGGATGTTGCTAACATCAATTCGATTCATAACATAGTATAAGAAAATGTTGCTATCACACTTATTACCTCCTCATTTAAGGGTAAAGCCTTAAAGTGGTACAAAATTTTACTTCTCAATTCTATCCATGTTTGGGATGATGTAGAGTCTTCCTGATGCATGTAGTTTGAGGATAAGAGTGACTACCTCACACTAGTTGAACAACTAGCCACTATTAAATAGGCTCTTCATGAGTTCATGAGTGGTTTTAATTTCTAATTTTAAGAGACGTGGAATAGAATCTTGGTGTTGGTCAATCCAACCCCAAAATATGTTTTTTTATATTATTTGAGATCTTTAAATAGTGATATAGCTATTATGATTTAGTCAATGGGTGGCACCACACTCCCCAATGGTTATGACATAGAAATAAGAGCTAAAAATTGTCTCATTCAAGTTATAAAAATTTCTCCTTAGCCTCTAATGCCATCATTTCTAGAGTTGCCTCCCATGTAACCCATTATAACCCAAATTTGCACCCAAAAAAATGCACTAGATTTTTCTCTTTCCCCTTTTGATTATTTTTATAATGTTAAATATTTGCTTAAAAGCTTTGGCAATGAGCTGGTAGCTATGAAAGTCAACAATATCAAAATTAGAGGCCTTATCAACCAACTAACTAAACATGTCAACATAATAGGCATCTATACCAAGGTAGCTTATAACCCAAAATCAAACCATGTAAGCAAATCCCCTAAATATCTATGATCCACCTGCCCCAAGTACTTTTGAAGCCATTATCCCTATTCAGAATAACTTGGTTTAGGAATACAAGTGGTGATATCCTTATGATCAATCGCGTAATCAAAATTATTTCCATCATGGGGTCATTAGTCAATACTTGATGATAGAAATCATATCAAACCCCTAAGGATAACAAGAGGAAGTTACTTCTCAATAAGAAGCTGCACAACTGCCTACTCAAAATGAGACCACTCTTGTGAATTGGTAAGAGGAGGATTTATGTGGCATGAATCAAGGGGAAGCAATAACCAATGGTGGTAGTTTAGTGGTAGAAAATGCATGATCTAATAAAAGGTCAATATGAGGTGGTCAACCCTCCAACATTGACAAGGTTAAAAAATTTAGAGTTATACAAGAGGTTCCAAAAAGCAACATAGTTCAAAAACCACCCAATATGTTGATGGACCAACCAAAGTCAAAATTGTTAGCCCCAAATATCATGAAAGAAGTTGTATCTCTTACAAAGTCACCCACATAGGTTGGTAACATTCTTTTTAGTATTTTAGAATAAATGAAGAAGTCTAACTTGAATGTTACCATGTGGGAAGCACTATCTATCTCAACACACAGGGACTTACTTCATGAAACTCTAAAAAACTTCAAACTAATAGATAAAGTCTCAGCTAAGGGACCTACTACTATAGTTAAATTATGTCAACCTCAAATGAACACAAAATCAAGTAAAAATATTAAACCTCTCCATTTTTAATATTTTCCATAACTACATGGTAGACTTTAGGACTAGCAGTTATGTTATGCCCAATAAAATAGTGGATGCTCTTGTTATTAAATACATGCCTATCATAAAAGGCATGGTTAAATTAGATGTGACTATTATCCAAATAGTTAGGACTCTTGTTATTAAATACATGCCTATCATGAAAGGTTTAAACCTTACCATCCATGCATATCCAAGCTTATCTATATCCCAAGATATATCATTTATTGACCTAGACCCTATTTTGATATTTGCCTTTCCCAAGACTTCACTATAAAAATGGGAGGGTACCTATCCAATGATTGGTCCCATATGTTGACCAAGACAAGATATGAGACTATAGTGATAATAAGGGCTGAGCCAATTGCCAAAGACCACATTGAACCATATAATCCTATCCCTATGGATATTAATTTTGCATTTCAAGATCATGAGGAGGAACTTGACCATGAGGTTGCAACACTCATGGAATAAATCTTAGACACTCATCTGGATGAATGGGGATCAACTCGTTAGTTGGATCCTTACGATTAGGTAAAATAAATAGGGTTGGGTATGTATTATATTCATGAAGATGATAAAATCATCCCAAATATTTTGAAACTATTTGATGATGATAAGGGAATGTGGCAATTATACTTCAATGGCTTAAGGAGCAAGAATGGTGTAGATGCATGTGTTTTTTATCTCTCCCCAAAAGGAGAGTTATTTTTATTCTTTTAGTGTTCAATTCAACTGCACTAATAATGTGGCTAAATATGAAGCATTGATTTGAGGTATATATTTAGCCAAAGAAAGGGTAATACAATCACTACAAGTGTTCAATAAAAGTGAACTAATTATTCACCAAGTAAGATCAAAAGTCACAACTAAGAATAATTTGTTGAGATATTAAAACATGAGGTTTGGGACATGTTGGAAGATTTTATCACCTTAAACATTCAAGCAATACCAAGATCATAGATTAATAATGTTGATCGCATGGCTTTAGTAGGTTCTCAATATAATCTACCTAAAGATATTAATAAGGATAACAACCAACATGTAAAACTAATAGTGAGACCATATGTTCCTGACAATGTAAACAACTAGCAAGTTTTTAATAGCGATCATCAAATTGTTAATTTTCTATGAGATGAGGTTAAATCTCAGGAAAAAAATAGTCAAGGCTCCAAGGGAAATATGGGGATCAATAATTTAATTGAAGACTAACAAGTTTCCCATGGGTCTTGTTATTTTGTAAGGTATCTTCAACTCTGATGATCAGATGAAGGGTAACAAGAAAAATCTCATGATCAAGGAAAAATACTATGAGCTAGTAGTCATCTTAGAAGGCAAAGCATTGAAGATCGTAAAGGTATGTAACACTTATAAAAAGTAAAATTTTATTAGATTGTGTTAATAATTTGATGATAACCTCACTTGGAGTTATAAAGATGTAAGGGATTTTGACCCTAACTTAGCCCAACACACAATAGAACTTGACCCAAGTACTAAGCATGTTAGACAAAAAGAGATACCAATCAATCCAAAAATAAATACCTTGATGAAGAGTGATTTATCCAATTTGATATAATATAACATCATTTCCCCTATCAAACACTCATATTAGGTTGCTAACTTGGTCCTTGTTAGGAAAAAGAATGGAAAAATTAGGCTTTGTGAAGATTTTCGAGACCTAAAAAATGCTTCCTTGAAGGATCATTATCCTTTTCCACCCATGGAACAAACCATTTAAACTGTATCTAAATCTAATTTTTTTTCCCTTCTAGATGGTTATTCTCAATATAGCCAAATCCTAGTTTAGAAATTTGACTAATTTAATACCACTTTCACTGTCAAATGACTACGTTCCTACAGACTGACAAATACCTATATGAGCTCTAGTAGCCCAATAAGAGGTACTTTAGACTCCAATATATTCCTTATGATCTTGATTATGGGATTTTTTTTGTCAAGATATTAATGCGATTATGTTGAGGTGCATTTAGTATGATCGAATTCTCAAGGTACTCGAGGAGTTTCATAATGGCTCATCGAGTGGCCATTTCTATGCAAGGACCACTACCATAAAAATAATGAGGGTAGGCTACTATTGGCTTGACATATTCAAAGATGAGAATAAATGGGTGTGGAGCTATTAGAAATATGCCTACTTTTCAAGCAAGCAAAAATTAGCAGCTCTCCCTCTCAAACCAATCTGAGCTGACTAGCCATTTGCTTGGTGGGGATTGGATTTAATTTTCATAACCAATCCACCATCAAGTACCAACCACAAATGGGTCCTTATAGAAATTAATTATTTCACTAGATGGACTAAATCATTTTCATTGAAATATGCTATAGAAGCATCTATTCTAGAATTCATGGATGACATTGTAATTAGATTTGGTGTTTCTTACACCATTATCTTAGACAATGCCAAAGCTTTTGTGTGCTCAGGTGAGTGAATGGGTGATGAGAAAGAATTTTACTAGTTTACGACTACTTTCACTATCAAACGACTACCTTCCTATAGACTGGCAAATACCTGTATGAGCTCTAGTATCGCAATAAGAGGTACTTCAGAATCCAATATATTCCTTATGATCTTTTTTATGGGATTTTTTGGTAAAGATATTAATTCAATTATGTTGAGGTGCATTTAGTATGATCAAATTCTCAAGGTACTCGAGGAGTTTCATAATGGATCATCAAGTGGCCATTTATCTGCAAGGACAACTACCATAAAAATAATGAGGGAAAGATACTCTTGGCTTGACATATTCAAAGATGAGAATAAATGGGTGTGTAGCTATGAGAAATATGCCTAATTTTCAAGCAAGCAAAAATTAGCAGCTCTCCCTCTCAAACCAATCTGAGCTAACTAGCCATTTGCTTGGTGGGGGTTGGATTTCATTTGCATACTCAATCCACCATCAAGTACCAACCACAAATGGGTCCTTACATAAAATAATTATTTCACTTGATGGAATAAATCATTTGCATTGAAATATGCTATAGAAACATCTATTCTAGAATTCATGGATGACATTGTCATTAGATTTGGTGTTTCTTACACCATTATCTCAGACAATGCCAAAGCTTTTGTGGGCTTAGGTGAGTGAATGGGTGATGAGACATAATGAATAATTGAATAATTTAACAAATTATTACATTCAAGGTAATTTCTTGGTCTAATATACCAACAAAAATATCATAAGCATTATTAAAAGGACAATGGAGGATAACCAAAGGACATGGCACACTAAGGTGAAATCATCACTTTGGCTTGACAAGATCACCCCCAAAATATCCATTGAAAGTTATCCATTCATGTTGGTTTATGGAAGGGAAGTGAGACTTATACTATCAATAGAGTTACCATCTCTAGAAATTAATCATCAGCTAGAGTTAATTAAAAATGATATAATGACCATGTGGTTGGTACAACTCATGGAGCTAGAATAAGTCGGGAACCAGTCAATGCAAGTTATAGAAACAAATCAAAGTTAAGTGAAGAGGAATTTTGATAATAAATCATCTGATTTTTTTTTTAATGAAGTAGATATGGTTCTCAAATGGGATTCTAAAAGAGGCAAGTCAGGTAAGTATATAAAGTTTGATGTAATATGGAGTGGTCCATACATCATAACTCAATCCAAAGGAGCCAATGCATTCTAGTTATCTAGGCTTGAAGGATCGAAGCTTCGCATCCCAGTCAATGGGATATACCTCAAAGCATGAATTTAAGGTTGTAATTCTTACCAAACATTATTTATATTAGGTTTACTTGGTTTCCCAAACTAAGTTCCTTTCACACAATTTGTAACTCATTAAGAGTTTTGTTTCTTTAGTTTGTTTTTCTTATTTTGTTTTTCCCTATTTTATTCCTTGTTTTAGGCAATTCCCAATTTTGTTTCTTCTCAAAGTATAATGTCTTAATAAATGGCTCCATGCCCAATGGACTAGAAGGCTACTAGAAAATAATTTATTAGTATCCAATCACCTTACAGAGGTTGTAAAAAATGTTGATATTTTTTGTGCTAAAAATATCAAAACACCTTATGCCCTAAGGGAGACCCATAATATTTTTTTAGAAAAATATGTAAAAGTGACCTAAATGCCTTTTTTAAAGACCCAAGCAAAAATCAGATAATTGGGTGTAGTTTGCAAATTTTCAAAGTTGTAAAGTGTACCCAAACCTCCACTTTCCTACTTACCCAATGCCTAGCAAAAATTAGAACTCACATTGTACTTTACAAATTTGAAAGTTGTAAAATGCAATTAGGACTATGATTTCCATTATTACTTGATATCAATGGGAATCAAAAATTTGGTTAGACTTTATAACTTTTCAAAATTGCAAAGTGCAACATGAACTCCACTTTACACCATTTTCCACTACCCTGTAGGAATCAGAACTCTTGATATACTTTAAAATTTTACAAAGTCACAAAGTGTAATCAAGATCTCGATACCTCACTCCAAGGTATTTTTATCCTCTAATAAACCCACACAATGAAAAGTGGAGATTAAAAATCAAAACATAATTTTGCAACTTGTAAAATTGTAAATAATTCCAATGACCTGATTTTTTGTCATTCATCCAACTACCATTGTGCTTAACATTATTTTCATAGTTTGGTATATAATTAGGATTTTTACATCATTACCACTATTACAAACCAAAGTTTAAGTTTTGCTTCCAAGTGAGATCATGAACCAGACCCCTAGAGTGAACAATGTCAATTTCATTCATCATCATTGTCAAGCAATGCAAATGCCACACACCAGATCCACCATTGCCAACCCATACACGTGCATTAACTATATTTTTATAAGTCACCCACATTTATTTCAATCACTTCCATTATTATTTCAATAAATCTTAGGTTTTATGTGCTATATTTTAGGAATTTTTCTCAGAATCACAAAAAAGCATCATCATTGCTCATAATTTCTAGTTTCACATCCATATGTTGAAATCTTCCTATTAAATTTGTCAAAACTATTGTTATTTCATTATATATTTCTAATAAATCTATGGATTTTATCAAATTTAATAAAATCTATAATATTCCCAAAATATCCCTACATAAATCACTTCTACCTTTTGAATATCAAACCCCATGGAGATTTTAGTTGTCGAAACACATAAAAAACCCAACAAAGATTCCCCTTGATTTAACAACTCTAAGTTCCGATCATAATTTTGACTTACCTAACCACTTTTCTATTGTATTATGATTTTGTCTACTATATTATAATCATGTTTGAGAAATAACTAGGAAGGACAAGATTTTTTTGATGTTGTAATATCAAAATTAGCAAATTAGAGAGCATACTTTGTGTAGTTCCCCACATATTCATACATTATATTTGGTTGTTTTAGTGGGTGTCCGTACACCCTCCCTATGTATGTAAGTGATAAATGGTCCTTAATGGAACTGGTGAGACAACTAATGGAAACTCACAAGTTTTTATCAAGCAGTCATAAGACAGGGATCTACTTCCCTATCAGTATAGGGAGATACATGTGCCCTTATCTATCAAAGACCAAATATGTGAATGAAAAGATGATCCAAAAGACCTTAATAGCTCTTGATGCTAGACCCTTCTATGATGTGATTGGTTTTGTTACTAGTATAATGGGTAACACATATTCCTACATTCCTTTTTATGAATATTACTGGGAAGATATGCAAGATGAAGAGAAAGTTAGGTTAAGAGATTATTCTAGATTGACCCTATACAAATCAAAACCTATGATATGGAACTATTCCATGAATATTTGAAATATGAGGATCACTCAGTTGACAAGATGTACTATGATATTCAAATCTATCTCTAGCCTCTTCCCAAATTTTTGTGGTCTACACCTGAATCCTTCTCCTTGTTAGATAGGACTACCATAGTTATGAATAGAACATTAAACTGGTTAAGGATCAAGGGGGTCAAAATAACCAAGGAGACCTTGAATATCATAGACAAGCTCAGAGAAGTAAAGGATAAGTATGTATTGGCAATAGTAAAAGGATTTAGTAGTGGAACTCAAATAGATCAGATAGTGGGGCTAGTTGTTTTGCACAAATAAAAACAAAAGTAGAAGGCAAGAAGGGATTCTTCCATCAGTTAAGAGCCAACATCCCATCTAATGGATTAATCACCATTAGTTTATTAAGAGGAAACAACTATTATCCAACCAAATACATTAATTCCTCCTCTTTTCTCCATTGCCTAGTCAGCACAAGCAATTACCCCTCCTATTTCCACTAGCCAACCAATGCAAGTAATTGCTCCTTCATCTGACCCACCTGTGTAAGTGACTCACTTGGAAATAATCCAATCAACATAGTTGTATACTCCAACTTCACCTTCACTTTCCTATTTTTCAATCACTTCCACCTCATTCCCTATATCTATTACCACCCTATTAATCACTAATACCACCCAACAGTATATGGTTGTATACTGAGTCATTCTTACTATAATACCACTAGCCATCCTAACCACTCATATGGGTACAACTTCATTTTCATCTTCCATCACAATACCCATTTCATCCACTCTTAGCATTCCCACTACATTGATTGATTTATTTATTTCCTTGGACTCTTCCTTTCCATAGGTTCCCATGTTCTAACCACATGTACCTATATCACTCCCATATTACGCACCCATGGTAAGCACATCCACATCCACTTCACCCATTCAAGTACCCATTTATTTTACTCTCACATTAACCTAAACCCCCACCAAGGAGGTGGAAAAATAAATGTCCACAAACACAACTGTGACTACTCAACCCACCCATGGGGAAGAGAAAATCAAGTCATTAGTCGA
Organism: Torreya grandis; assembly: GCA_037957365.1. Lineage (NCBI taxonomy): Eukaryota > Viridiplantae > Streptophyta > Pinopsida > Cupressales > Taxaceae > Torreya > Torreya grandis. The sequence continues at coordinate 484,772 of JARHVA010000977.1, forward strand.
GGACTCAGTGGTAATATTAGTCAAAGATATGGCACTTGTCATGGTAACCACTAATGTAACAACTTCATCTACAGACTCACAGATAGAAGTGACCATTGGAAAAATACAATACTCAAAGGTATCCACTCCAAGTTGGATGACACAATTAGTGTCAAAGAAAAGGAAACATATGATATCTCCCAACACTCTAGATTTTTGGTCTATTAGAGGTATCCAAATGACAAAATGTAGACCTTAGAACCATCTCTAGAATCTCATATAATGCATTAGGGGGAAAATATGTGGAGATAGTGGTTTCACGACTAGATAAATAGAAGGAAGATTTAGTGGTGGGGGATTATTATATATCTAAGGTGCACTTGTGTCATCCAACAAGAGAAAGACTAAAGCATGATGTTCAAACTAGCATAAGCTCTCTTTTTGAGTAAATAGATAGTGACAAGGTCACTAAAGATGAGTTGAATAATAAAGTTGAGTAATTGATAACTACCTTAAGATAGTTTATACACCCAATAAATCCACCTGACTCTACCCAGTTAACTCAATCTCTCTCAATTCCCTGACAAAGAAACATTTGAGTTAATGATAGAGATTGTTACCATGGGAAGGGATACAAAATATTAGGTTGATGAACTAATCACAAAAATAAATAGAGTAATAGAACTAGCTATGGACTAATATAAGACTTTAAAAGATGATCGTGCATCTCTAAAGGCATAGATAAGCAAATATGAAGAAGAGATTGAAAAGTTTAACCTCTACTTTCCAAAATTGAATGTTATTGACATGATTGAGACTGACACCCTCATGTTAGATAATATATTAAATAATCCTTCATATCATGAAGATCTATACAAAGTAGATAAATTCATAATCATAATACTCAGTGAGAGTATTGAGAAGGCCAAGATCACATGTGATAACGCCACATATATAATTTATGACATTGAAGATTAACTTTGTAAATTTCCATGTGATGCAATATATCACCAAGATAAACCTCATCCTATTCAAGAAGTCCAAGATAAATTCAAATGGGTAGTTAAGAAAGAATCAACACATGATACAACTTTTGACTTGAATTCTATCCACTGGTTCATCAAGTATCATAATACACTTGATCAAATGGGAAAAGATATTCAAGTCTATAGGGATGCTTCTAGAGAGATATATGAGGTAATAACATAATGTTAAATTGTCATCCTTTACACATTGGTCCTGACAAAGAGTGCCTTCAAGAGATATTTAATAGCTTCAATACTTATGTCGATAAGATACAAGAAATATTTATAATTCATGGTTATGGATTGATTTTTCAATTAGTTTTATAAAATACATTCTATAAACTATATTTTTAAGATACATTGTAAAGTTTAAAGTTGTAAATTGCAACTATCATTTTGATAGTTCTTAACTTTAAGTTGAGCAAGAGCTACTTGTAATTTTCAATTATCTTTCTGTCAAGGTTTACTTATAAAAGTGAAACTTATAATTCACACTTTTCCTTTCAAAAATTTGGATGGATTTAATTTTATAAATTCATGTTATAATTTTCACTTTCCTTTTTGTCAATTTGAATAACTTAAAAGTTGTAAAAGTCTCAACTTCAAATTGCAAGTTAGGTTTTGCAAGTTTAGTTTTAAAATATCAAAATGTTAAAAGAATTCAATTTTTACCAAGTCATGGTTCATTTTGGTGCCCCATTTCTTAGGAGAGATATCAATAGTATAACTCAAAAAAAGTAATTGGTTTAATTAAAAGACTCCAATGGATTCTTCTCTTCTTTCAATACTTGGTGAAATGCCCAACCATTTCAGAGTTATTATCCTCCTTCTACTCCACTAAGGTCATAATTTTACACTAGAAAGGATGACATTACATATAGATTCCCTATTTTCTTTCTCTAGAATTTAATGTAAGGGTTTGTTATCTTTATCTCTTAAAGGAGTGATTTGTTTTTATAAATATGGGTTTCCTACATAGACCATTGATCTTTTTTTGTTAGAGATATTATTCTACCTTTGAATAATTGATCTACATGTTGTAACCTAGAGAACGCTAATTAGACTGAAGTTTTGCCTTCCTTATATTATGTTATCTTTGTGTATGTATAGCTCTTTATTAAAATTTTGAAAGATCTAAGTCTTGTTTGAGTCATATAGATTCATATATGGTATTATTTCTACCCATTTTAAAATAGGGGTGGGAAATAATGGATTCAAATATAGATTAAGTTATTAAGCCACCCACACATGAGAATTGAGCAAGCTATCAGCTCAATCTAAGGTATTCATCAATTTATCATTATATACATGCACACACACAATTTGTCACTAGGTTTATGTATTGGTTCATGTACCCAATGAGGTGTATTAATTCCTTTCCTCTTTTCCACATCTTTAATTAGTTTTACTCAATTACTTATTTACTCGACATAATATTTTTATTTTGATATCTCTTAAGTAAGCACTATTTTATTCATGTTTCATTTATAGGTCATGCATTGGATCATGATTCACATACGTAGACCTAGCTTGACATACTCAGACTCAGCTTCAAAGGCTTCACTTCCAAGGTAAGTCTAGGTACACTTCTTTTTCCTTTATACTGGTCATTTTACTTTATTGCATTTATAACATAAATGAAGGGTCAAATTTAATTATCTAAAAGAGTTATTTGAGTTCTAAGTGTGCTTCTTTAGACTATCTATTCCAATCTTATCCATAGACCTATCCTAGAGCCTATTATCACACTTTTATAGGATTTGTGCAGGCCATAGGTGTCCTTAGTTAGATTAACCATAGTCTCAAACCCTCATTTACTGATCTTGGTCCTTCATCCCTACATTCTACTAGCTATAAATTAGTGGCACATTAAGGACACTAGAGCCACATGGTGTTAGTTTCCCCAAATAGAACCTATATAATTTACCCTAACTTTCTTGAAAAAATATATTTTTAAAGATAAAAACCCTCCTAAGGTCACCCTAATCATATTTTATTATTCACACAAGCAACAAACCCCTATAAATACATGAATTTTATCTCTTTATCTACTAGATGGGAATTAGATTCAAAACTCCTATTCAAACACAAAATGAGTTGAGAAAAATCAAGGTTATTAATCCCTATTCTTCCCTACTACATACAACCATCTAAAACTACTCTAATCTTAGATTTTCCATATTTCGAATCTCAAACACACTCAAGGATACTTTCATTCTAACATCACTTGCACTTACACCAACACTTAGGTGGGAGAACTACATCGAGATTGATTCCTCCTCAGAGTATTGGTATATAGGAAACTCTCTTCATACTGGAGTTTTGAGGATGTCTAGCCTTTACTACTAATGAATAAAATTTACATCTCATGCCTTACTTATAAGGGAGATTTGGGTTTGCATCATAAATGAACTATTATAGGCATAATATAGAGTTTTAAGCTTCGTGCCTGTAGGGATAGAACCCAAAAACATGAACACTAATACACCCAAAAGTTTGGGACAATCTTAAATAAAGGACATTAGTGCCATTATCAGGACACTAGATCCATATGGAGCTTTTGTCCAAATGTGGTGCTACTATTTAGGAGGGATTCTGATATAGGGATCTAGTTGATGACACTCATACCCACTTCTATCTCAGTTTCTTACACTCAAATCATCTATATTGGATGTTTCCAGATAAGTCTTTATTTGCACATATTTATTACTATTTCTAGAAAGTTATAACTAGTACAATATATAAAAATTAGTGGTTATTTTGTGCATATTTTTTCCCTAATTTAGACTACTCATATTTTTAATCAAACATAAGATTTACATTAATCTAAACCCTAAAAGGTTAAAATAGGTTGACAATGGGTCAAGTATTAATATGTGCATTATCATACTTCTATAGCATTTAAGTTATCTAGGGTAGGACATTTATTCTATCGACAAGTTCTTCATGGTCTTATTGGCCATTTTTAGAGATCTATTAAAGAGATTGTACTTCCATTATAGGTTGGACCAGTACATGTGGACACTACATTCTTATTAGTACCTAGTGCAAGCATGTTTGATATGTTATTGGGTAGGCCATGGATACAGTAGCTAAGATCCATTCCATACACCATGAATAGATTACTTAAATATATACATGCTAATCAAGTGATCATAGTTGAGGGTATTTCATATGAGTATCTTTTACTTGTCCCATAAGAAATCACACCATAGTTACTAGTTATAGTTTTGAGCATAGTTCTCATCAATACACCATAGAGTTCAATGGAGCCACTATTGGAGGTGAGGTAAACTACTAAAATGTTACCATGTACACATACTTTACCATAGATACTATTATTATAGAGACCCCTACATCAAATATATGTTGAATATTCTAGAGGGCCTCCCTCTATCCCTTTCCTTCTGAGATCAGTGTTATTAAATTCCCAGAGTTCTTAGCATAGGATACCCATGATAGATACAATATATTCTACAATATGGGTCCCTAAGACCCTATAGTTCACAAGAAACCATAGTTAGTTTAAAAAATTCCTAACATTACTTCATAGGCAATTCCTACTATAGATCACTTAGTACAATAGGTTTTAAGACCTTAGTTACCTTTTCATACAACACGCATGATTATTGTTTCACTATTTGACACATGTCACATTGATAGTGAGTCTCCCATGAGACTCATCAATTAGTATGTTCCTCCCTTCTTGTACATATTTTCCTTATTTATTCCTCCTTGTATATAATTTCATTTTCATGTTGCTTGCACATAGCTTATATCTAGTAAATAAAAAAATAATATAATATGTCAAAACACAAAAACATTCAAATATTTACTCTGTGTGTGTGTGTGTGTGTGTGTGTGTGTGTGTGTGTGTGTGTGTGTGTGTGTGTGTGTGTGTGTGTGTGTGTGTGTGTGTGTGTGTGCATTACCATGTTTACATCTCTTATATTTACCAAACACTACATATGCTAGCTATCTTAGTATAGTCAAATGTTTATCATATATACATTGCTTCACTTGTTCTTGTCAAGTGTTCATAGATACGTATAGGACCCAGGTCCACTATACCAATCTATATTTATTACTATCTACCCACTGAGGGAATATACACATATGCATGGGTTCTTCCTTTGATACATTCACACATTTTGGGGCACCCTATAAATAGTTTCAATTACCAGGTTACATCTTTATAAACTCTACATCATAGATTTAACACTATTATATCTTGATATTGATCATCCTAAACCTACTCAAAGTTTTTGCTGACTAATAATAATTTAGACTCATATTATTTACATACTATTTATTATATAGATTTATACCATTTCTCTATGCCACTTATTTTCATTATATGTATTCTTTGGACATGTTCCCATGTCTACGTGTGTTCCTTATTTATTATTTATGCAAACATTTGAGCATGTCCTTTCATGTGGCTCTAATCCAAATTTATTGTTATTTATGTCTATGGACATTTGAATATGTCCTTGTATGTCTTTCTTTCTTAGTTTTAGTGGTATGTACCCATGTCCCTTTGTATTTTATCCCCTTGTAATACTTTGTGTGCCTCATATATGTTGTATTAAGATTTTGTGTATGTGTCATGGCCATGACACTTATTTCTTGATTGTTACACTCTAGTTCTAGATGCCACGAGGGACCTCATGCATCTCCCCTTCTTACTTGGGTGTTGTAATGGACATCATGCCCCATCCCCCTATGTGACTACTCAGTTATTACTCAGATTTATTGTTCATATATATATATATATATATATATATATATATAGACATCCTTTTGAATGCTAGATCAAACATATATTGTACACTAAAAACTTATGTTCAAAGTATCTTTTGAATGATAAATCAAACTTACATTGTACGCTACACACTTATGCTCAAAGTATCTTACATTCCAATGTTATGTATGCAAATCACATTGGTTTACTACACATATATCATATATGCTCTAGCTAACACACATTTTGTAGAGATTTTTTATTTTTAAGGATAGTTCTTACATAGGTACATCTAATCCCCTCAAAATAGAGGGCACTCATAGGGTTTTTTCATAGAGATTAGGTTATCTAAATTCACTTAGAATACAGTTTTCAACACATAGGCATGGAATATAGAAATCAATTTCAAGAAAACATAGTGGGAAAAAATGACAAAGAGATCAATTTTAGTTGAACAAAAATCATAATAGTTGGACATTAGCATCTAAATTAGGACACTATTACCACATTGTGTTACTATCTAATATATTTTACTACTATATAGTAGCCTTAGTTTTAGGGAATTCTAGATTGGCCAAAAAAGTATAGTAAATTTTAGATAATATTCATACCAGTTTGCTTAAATTAGGGGCATCAAGCATGGCATGATCATTCCCATTTTTGTTCAGATGCTCACACACACACACACACACACAACTTCTCAATCCAGAATCCATATACTAAAATGTCATATTTGGGGCATGTGCGCAACACATTATTTATTTATGCTCACTTATATACTAGTTGATTAGATGGAATAAAAAACTTGATGTCATTTTCTATGTTGTACACATTAGACACCATGTTCCTGTTTACACACCAAATTTATGCCTTACTTCATCTACAGTGATTGGCATTCTAGAGTGGCCTAGAACTACCTAATATTCTTGAGTAGCCTAGAGTTGTTTTACATTCTAGATTTTCCAAGTCACCGTAAAGATGACATGTGTAGTTATAATTATAGTTACACATCTTCATTTACATCTCCTATTTTTATTTTCAGATGCATCTACTATACATTGGTGTGTAATGATGGAGTCATAATATAATTGAGTTCTTGAACCACATACATGAGAGGATTAGACACACCATCAATCCAATCCAAGCTATTCATAGGTCATGATCCACCAAACATGGGGTGATAAATGATGGAGTCAAAATCAAATTGAGTTCTTGAGCCACTCACACATGGGGATTGAGCAATCCATGAACTCAGTCCAAGTTATTCACCAATTGATCACTATCTATGCATGCACACACATGTTATCACCAAGTTTATGCATTGGTTCATGTACCCAGTGATGTGTATTCATTCCTTTCCTCTCTCTTATCACTTTACTTAATTTTTTCTTTTATTTTCATATCAATTAAGTAAGGACTGATCTATGCACATTTCATTTTTAGGATACATAACAGAGCATACTTCGCATAATCATATATAGGTTCATACATTTCACCTCTTAGGTAAGTGTGGGTATGCTTATTTTTCCTTTATCTTAGTGATTTAACCTTGTTTTATTTCTATAATAAATGGGGGGCAAATGTAATCACCCAAAAAAGATAATTGAGTGTTAAGATTCTTACTTGAGACCACCTATTTTTAGCTTAGCCCAAGACCTATCTTCAGGCCTAATTAGACACTTATCCAACCTTCATGTGAGATACATGCATCCCTAAACATCCATAAATAAGTATCAAACCCTCACTTCAACATCTTGGCCCCTAGTTCCTCATGTTCTATGACCTAGACATTAGTGCCATAATTTGGACAATAGCGCCTGATGGCACTAGTGTCCTAATTTGGATGTTATTACCCTTTTCCTTCCTTTTATTACCAATGGATATCTTTCCAAATTAGTAACAACATAGGGTCTACCTACACCTCTTTTTAAGACCCACACAAGAACTATAACAATATATATATATATATATATATATATATATATATATATATATATATATATATATATATATGATAGTTAGCCCTTTATCCACTAGATGGAAATATGATGCAAATTACATAAACAAACTCAAAATAAGTTGTGCACAATCAATTTTATCAATCCCTATTCTACCCTAATTCTACATACAACCATCTATAACATTCCTAAGTTCATATTACTTAGGTTTCTAGTCTCAAGTATATTTAAATCACTCAATCCAATATTTTTATTGGTTTTACTTGCACTTGCACCAACACATAGGTGTGGATAAATACATTGACATTGATCCCTCTTTAAAGTATTGGCATGTAGGAAAATCTCATCATACTGAGGTGTTAAGGATGTGCATCCTACCCCATTAATAAGACACTTTACTACTTGTGCCAATCGAATGCCCTAACAACATAAAGGTTTAGGGTTTTCATATAAAATCAATGAAAATAGGTCATCTAAAGAGATCTAGAACTTATGCATATAAGAACAGGCTTGGTAGACCCAGACATAGATGCACCAAGAAACTCAAAATAGTTTTGCATAGAGGACACTAGCACCAAATCAGGGACACTAACACCACATGGTGTTATTGTCCAATTAGGGAACTACTATCCAAGAAGGGTTTTGACACCTAGATCTTATCTGTGACACTCAAATCAAAATTTATCTCAGTTTACAACCTTTAAATCTCCCATTTTAGTCACTTTCTAGCTAAGTACTTGATTACATTATTTATTTCTATTTTTAGAAATGCTAAACTAGGTCAATTCTATTACAAATTAGTGGTTGTATTTATTACATATTTCTACCCTTATTTACTATACTCAACCCATTAACAACCTAGGATTTATGTCTACTGAATCCTAAATGACTAAAACACATGGAATCACAAACTCTAAAAATAATATAAAATAAGAATCATGGCCATGATGTATACACAAAGATCACACAAAACATATAAGAAGGCCAATCGATCACATATAAGGGGCATGTTCATATGTCACTCACACATGATAAGGCTTACATTTGGAAATAACTCATGTTTAAATTTCCATAATCTAGAGAAATAAATACATAAAAATCATTAAGAAAAGAAGCAAAAATGGTAAGAATGCTTGAATAAGTAATATTAATATACATAAGTAATTGTTAAATTCATTATATAAAATAACTCAGGTATAGAATAATATATATATGTGAAACTAAGCGATAAAATATGTAAAGATGTATGCAATGTATATTATTATAGTGGGAACAAAATGGATAGTCATATAATGATAAAACCTAAGTAAAATATAACCTAATGAATGTTTTGTGATACACATAAGCTGTAGAAGGCTATGACTAGTTTGGATATGAGAAATTAGATCATGTGTTCATTGGTATAAGTATATTATAATGGGATAAGATCATAGTGAATGACTTTATTAAAAAGAGTAGTTTTGTTTGTGTAAAACAAATTAGGTCTTAGATGGTGTCACCACGTAAAAATGCACATGAAAGTGACAAAATTTATGTTTTCAACTCACTCAAGTATACTTGTGAATCATATTTCATATAAAAATGTATATACAAAAGTATTGCATATGTTGAAACACAAATTGACAAATGTAAATGAACTACACATATCATGCATAGGTTCTATTTTTTGTAATTTTTGTAATATTCAATTTTTCTATATTTTTGAAAATATATAACTGGAAAAAGTAACATACTAACCAATAAATCCCTCAAGAGCCTCATAATCAATGGGTCATGTATTTAACATTGGAAGGATGACATCTCGTGAATGGAAAGTATCATGCCACTATGAATTAACTGGTCTCAACTAATAATTTGTAAAATTGATCTCATTTTGTGACATAAATGCCACTATCATGATGATAATATTTAGTATAATGTGTATATTTTTTTATCATGGTGAGTTTTAGGACTCTTCTGAACCCATTGTGAAGTATAATAGATATGTGTTGATGTTCTTTATGGAACACTCTTAATATCTTGTAATACTAATCTAGGATGTGTTGGTGTAGAAAGTGAATTTTCAAGGACCCTTGTAAATTTAACAACCTTATTCTAAATTATTTGAATAGGTTGAACATTTTTAGGTTGCTCAATAGATATCTATTGTGTAGGGACAACAACCTTTGGTTGTAGGGGTATTCATATGGAATAGCATGAAATGTGATATCGTCATTAGAAAAAATGTATTTCAAACATTTGTCTATTGTATAAGGTACTATAATAAGTTGTTGAATCTAAAGACATCCCAATAATATATCAAATATTCCTCCACTAGGTATTATTATAAATTTTATAGCCACATGTGTTGGACCAACCTATAGTGGTAATGTGATCTTACAAATAGAACTCTAAATATGTCAATAAAATCCATTAATTATTGTTGTTGTAGGAAATATATCCTTATTTGTGTATCCAAAATGTGATATAGAAGTGTGATAGTGCACATATTCACACTTGAACCATTATCAACCATGACACTCTATATAGGTTGGTGATCAATGTTACCTTGAATGAACAAAGAGTGCATATCAAATTCATAATCGAATGTCTCAAGTTTTTTTAATTTGATAAATGGTCTAGATGACACTAAAACATGATATGTAAAAATAATTGCATTCAAATTATGTTGGGCCTCTATATGAGGATGATAATAAACTAGTGGAGGGTGTACATTATATGTGAAATGTACTTTTGATTTATCTATTGTTTCTTCACATGTATGCTTAGGGAAATGATCATTGAATATCTTCATTGTTTTAGTCTCACTTGGTTTTGAATTTGTACCATTAGTAGATGTACCCATATAAATTATGGTCCCATCTATCAAATCATGTATCTTATGTCTCAAAGTGATGCATCTATTGGTAGTATTCCCTAGTGTTCGATAGAAATCACATAAATAATTTTAATCAAATCATTTTTAAAGAGGTTTAATCACATCAACCTCTTTAATTTGAGGGAGTGATATGAGGTGACATTCCAATAAAATAATTTATACCTTGTAGGGAGATTCTATTGGTAAATTATTTCATTGCAAGAGTGGATAACACAAAACATGGAGTAGGACATGAAAATGCATTTATTATTGTCCTTGGATCACTCTTATTTTAACTTGGATTCACCTTGTATGGTACCTTAATCTGATTCTTTATATTAGAACTAGAAACTTGGTTGATTATATACTTTATCTTATTCATTTCCAATAACTTAACCTCATTTTCCTTAATTATGTGACATAAATCAATGGAAGAGAGAAACTTATTAAACATAATAGATTTATGTAGAGGTTGAATAAAAATCTATTTTAATATGTCTTAAAATTTCATATTTACCATTAGATTCATAATTTTGGATAAATGGTCTTATACCATAATACATAGTCTATGATAGGCTCATTGGATTATTGTTTGACTGGATCAATTTAAGCATATGATATATAAATTCACTTATGTTAATTGATAAACATGTAAGGAAAATAACTACCAAAAGATATAACTAATTAACTAACTCATATGGTAAATCATATAAACATCTTAGAGCATACTCTTTTAAACTCCTAGGAAACAACTTGGTCAACAACCCATCATTGGACATATGTTCCAAACATGCTATGTAAAATGCTCTCAAATGTTGTTTGAGGTCACCTTTTCTATCATAAAATGTAATCTTAGGTGAAAAAAAACTAAGTCGTAAAGGATAGGTTTAAATATAATGATCCAATGGAGTATGAATTACATTTTGTGAGTAAAGTGTCTTATTAGGTTTCAAAGCACCTTGTTCAAAATGTAACACCTTTGCCTATAGATCTACAATTTTTTCTATAAGAGATTTTACACCAAGAATAGAATGTGTGTTTATCAAAAGTGGTGTAAATAGTTGACTAAGTATAGATTGGTATATCAATCTATTGAAACCCTTGGGTTTATCCCATGGTAGATGTTAGAATAAATGTTTTATTTAATGATGTAGATATAAGAAGGAAACTATAGCAATATATGCCTCAAATGATTTATTTTTAGATGTTTTCTTTATTTCCTCTATAAAAATATCTATGAACTCATCTTGCATATTTGTATTCTTTAAAATATATATTGTTCATTATCTTTTATTAGAATTATAAAATATATTAACTGATTTTACCATTGTGTTGTTACCAACTAAAATATGAGAATGATCAACTTCAAGATTACTTAGTTAAGAAATCTATCTAAGATATATGGAAACAACTCAGATTTTAAGAAATGTGAAATAAAAAACTAGAATATTTTTGTTAGTAAATAATTTTACTAAGTATGAAAACCCTAATATAAAAATTAGAAACATTAAAAAATAAAAGAAGAAACCCTAGTAACATGAATGCTTAGGGTTTTGAAATATTCAGTAATAAATAGGTTCACTAGTATGTTTTATCAAAATTTGGAGATTAGGAGAGTATTAATATAATTTATACAAACTAATGAGTAAACCAGGATGCATAAAATATATAATAAATAAACATGAATGATTTAGATCATACTATTTATATAAATATGCAGAAAGGGAGAAAGTACTAAGAAAGATACGAATCCATTAAAAATTAGGTCTGCAAGCCTACAATACAGACTATGTAATCATCTATGAGACTATGTGAGGTCATTAGAAATCAATAATAGGGCTCTCTTCTTTTTTGAGACAAGGCCATACTATTTGAACAAAGTCTACATGTGATGGTGTTTATAAGGTATAATGATGTTCATTAGGGTTTTTGATCTCTATGAAATTTCTAATGGGTGTATCTTCACTTGTATATCTTGTGTGTGTGTGTGTGAAAATATTTTCAAATCATCACATGATTCATTGTGTGACTTCTTATTCACTCAAAATCTTAGCTTAAATGATAAGAGGTAAAAACACCAATATAAAATAAGGAAAATTATGTTAGGGGCTTCAATTTTTTTGACCTCAACACCCCATGTGCTAAGTGTTATCTACATACCAATACTCTGAAGAGGAATCAAATTTCATGTAGTTATCCCATGATTAGTGGTTTGTATGGAATATTGGTGAAATCTAGTATGTTAGTGCAATTCTAGTATTATTAGGGACTTAAAAAATGACTTATGACATTGATTTTGTATTCAAACTTAGATTAGGGATATTTATATTGTATGTACTAATAATTAGGAAGAATAGGTGTTTTCATCTCAATGTGCAGTTAGAATAATCTAAAATTTGAAATTGTGTGAGCCTCTTCCCATCTAGTGAACAAATGGATAGAAAATATTCTTATATATTGGTATTTTTGAGATTTCCTCAAATTAGACTTGTGAAATGTGTGGAATAATTTGTTAGAATGAATTTTATTTTAGAATTTAACCATTAACTGGTTGTAGGGTTTAAGTAGTTGATTTAGACACTATCAGCTAGCGGGATTGTCCTAAAGCAACATATTTGTCCAAGGAGTAGAGACATCTAAACTAGAAGTATGAATTATTTAAATAATGAGTCCAAACTTCTTTTAATGATGAATAAAAATAGTCAATATCAAATTTTTCAAAGGGTAAGGTTCATCCTCATAGAAGTAAAGGACTAGTGATTTGAAATTATGAAGTTGACCATTGGTTAAGTGTACATAAAGAGTGGTCACAATTGTATTATTTTAGTATTAAATTTTAGTTTTAGTGACTATATATATATATATATATATATATATATATATATATATAATCATGTCCCTAAACTTGTGCTAAACAACTAGTTTGAGTGGAGAGATTAGATATGAGAATTCAATTGAAAAGACTATGAGTTAGCAAAAGCATAGATCTACATATATAAGGTTGTAACACATGTCATTATGATATCATGATATCATAGTTTCATTGTGATGATGTATTTATTTTTGGTTGAAATCAAATAAAAATATTAAATTTTGTTTCTAGGTATTCTAAAGGTTGTGCAGTCTTAAGGCATTTATTAATTGAGATCTCTAACTATATCTACATCATTATAGCTCACATTTGACAGAATTATAACATCAAACAAATACATTCTCTAGAAAGAATATAATTTTGTCTAGGTATTATTTAGAAACATATTCAGTAACATTAAAAATACAAAGCCAACAAATGAGGAATGGACTCTTCTCATGTCAAGAAGAACGCTGTAAAAAATTAGCAACATTGTAAAATTAAGACAAGTTAATTTTTTTTTTTTAAATCAATCACATTAAAATAGAGTAATGAAAGACAAAAATTTTCACCCAACATGCACAAAACTCAATTGAAGAATATAGTATTACTATGTAAAAAGCTAAAATTATGTTGACATCCAATTTATGAGTAAAAATAGGATTACTCAATGTATATGTGGAAGAGGTTTTTCATCTTTTCTATACCACATAATAAAAAACTCTTCTTTCCTACATATGTAGTCATTAACTTTTAAAAATCCTATGGTCCCCCATGGGATACCAAAAAAATCCACACATTTCCCAATTCATTGTGTCACACAAGGAAACCATTGATAAACACCACTAAAAATAGTATATATAATTATATAATATTAATAGACAAACTATGTAATATTAATAGACAAGGCTTAATATTAACTACAACATAATAGACAAGGCTTAATATTAACTAAAGTATCAAGAGTGCAATCAATCTTAGACCTATATATCTGCCAGTATTTTTCTATACTTTATGTATGAATGAAAGAAATTATATATTAAACTATTAGAAAATAAGAGGAAGTAAAGAGTTTTTCAAAATTTATTCCACTGCATGTCTAATAAATAATAATTCTTGGTTTCTAATAAAAATAAAATATGTAAATATCAAAAAAGAAAAGGAAGCTAAATTTTTCTCAAAACCACTTCTACTACATATCTAATAAATTAAAAAAAAAATGATATTTTATAATTTAAAAATTCCATGTTTTTTAAATTTTTTATTTGTAAAATTTACTAATACAACAACAAGAATACATTGTTCATATCTATCTTTAAATATGTCATTTTCTATAATACTTTAAAAACTTTTAAAGATTTTTTAAAATAATCACATTTTTCAAATTAATTATTGTTTTATTTATAAAATAAGTAAATGAATTTGAAGTAAACTACAAAACTCTTGTTTTATTTTTATTATTTATATTTATATATAAAAATATGTTAAACAATTTTTTATGTTACATTTTAAAATGACATTAGAATAAATCACATTCACACTTAACATTTCCATGATCAAATGGTAAAAACATTATTAAAAAATATAACAATTGTTTATTTGTTAATTTCATTTATGAATTAACTACTATATGTATTAAAGATCATATTTATGTGAAAAATATATTGAAAAATATAATTATATTGTGTGAGTAAATATATCAAATAAAAAATTATAATTATAATTATTTTGATCATTTTTTTAAAGATTTTTTTGAAATAGAATTTTTTCTACAATGAAAATTTTATTATATTATTATATACTTATTTTTTTAATGTATTAATTGATGAAGTTTATTATGAAATAGAACATCTTCTCCCAACAATTTATTATTATATTGTATGAAATAATATAATCCTTAATTTTTCAACATCACTTTTATTAAAAATATCAAATTATTATTAAATGAAATCCTTTTACTTTTAATAAAAAGTATTTAACAAAACACAAAAATTACATCTTCCCATTTTAATTGTGCACCTATAAGGCAACTGCTAGTAAAATATAGACCATCTTTCTAAAAGTTATTACATCCTCTCGTCTTAATTGTGCACCTATGGGGCAACTGTTAGTAAAATATAGACCAACTTTCTAAATGTTATGGGCAGAGTTGGGGTTTTAAAACATAATTTGAGGCATGAAAGATTGTTAGCACATATGGGAATGAGTTTGTATCCTTACATTAAGGCCGATATTTTTTCTTCAACAATGGAATACACTCATTAATTACGTAACAAATGCACACATCCATCCATTTTAGAGAACATCAAAATTACAAAGTACAAATGAGAATAAGCATTGCATTCTCTTTGATCTTTATATAAAATTATAGATTGAGTACAGTGAAGATACTCATTTGAACATGCCGGCAACCACACGGGGAGCAGCCGTCACCCTGCTAGCCCACCCTGGAAGAAAATTAATTAAAACTGATTATTATAAAAATTATAGATATCTAGATTATTTTAAAATATTTTTATTAAATAATTATTAAAACAATTATTATTTATAAAATTATCGAATTAAAATAAAATAAAATAAACACACAAATAAAATAATAGAATTTAGAAGATTTTAGTTACGATGGGTATTGAAAATCCAATAGTATGAGAGGCTCATTTTAGAGCCGGTTCCACCGAAAACATCGAAAAGATAACAAGTAAACTTTATTTGGCCCAAATAATAATATTTAAAAAAAAAGTCTACCCAAAAAAAAACAACAATCTAAGGATGCAATAATTATGATATTATCGGTTGGTATCATGTAATGAATAGTCATAAGACAACCAAGGAGAAGCAGCATCATGTTGTTTTATTGACTTTAAAAAGTTATTAGATGTGGTATTTAGAAATAAATTTGGAATAAGATTGAGGAAGATGGAGTTCTGGAGAGTATGGAGAGGAAGTACATAGGTTTTATGATTAAATATGGATTAAAATTAAAATATGTGATAATATGTAAAAATAATTTGGAAGTAATATTTATGTCAAATAAAAATGTTTTTTATCTTTGTTTTGTTTGTGTTATACATTGATTAAATATATAAATAAAGTTTGAGAAGTGAATGTTCTTCTAATTAGTTATGTGGTAAAACTATTTTTATATATAAATGATTTTATCTTAATTTTAAAGATTATATATAATTTGATAGTAACCCTGAGGGTTCTAGAGTCCCTACATTAAAAGGTTGGAATGTTAGTGATTACCAAAAAAAAAAAAGGTTAAAATCGTATACTTTTGGTTGTAGAAGTTAAAAAATAAATTAACTTTGTTTGTGAATGAATACAAAAAAATCAAAGTCCTATACATTTCATTATAGAGAAAAAATAAACAAATTAACTTCATTTTTAAAGAAAGTTCATTGGAAATGTGGAAGAATACAAATACTTTAAGCTTGATTTTCTTGACAAATTTAGTTGAAAGATTTTTAGGGGAAAAAAATACAAGTAGGTGGTAGGATTTATACTTATTAAAAAATAGATGCAAGAATACATAATTATGGGATTAGAAAACCAAGAAAACCTTATTTGTTTTGCTTGTCAAAACAATGGTCTTTAAGGACATGAAGTTTGAGACAACAATAGGCTAGAGTTAAATAGAGACAAATAAAAAAAAATAGAAAAATATTTAATCAAAAGTAGCTTCAAAATTAAAACATCAGTCTTGTCGAAAATTTTATTCCCTAGAACATGAAGTTTCTTGTTGGAGACATTAATAATGAATTAGATATTAGATTATTTAAAGAAGATATAATGTATGGAGACATATTTGTGGCCTAGAATATATATACAAAGGAACATAAATCAAGTGGAATCTAAAACTGTTGACAGTTTAATTAAAGACTAGCTTACATTATGTTAGGTGTAAAACCTACAAGTGAGCAATGTTTAATAAGAATGTGAAAAGAGAGCATGTCTATTTTATAACAAGAGGATGGTGGTGACAAAATGCACTACATCATAAAATTCTTAAAATATAATAGCATTCAAATCAAGTATAATGAGCCCTCAAGACAAAAACTTAATCACCTTATTTAAAGATGCAAGACTAAACAAAACAATATTTTTTTAAATTAAAATCAATAATAGAAAATCCAAAAAAATAATAATAATAATAATAATAATAATAATAATAATAATAATAATAATAATAATAATAATAATAATAATAATAATAATAATAATAATAATAATAATAATATCAGAACATTTTTCTTATTAACCTTAATACCATAAATTACTTAATCTTATAAATATTATTATAATATTTTATTTTTTATTCAATACAAAAAATTTAAGATGTTATTGAAGTTTTTTATAATTTACAGAGAGTTTACAAATCAAATGACACACTGCACTGATTGGATCTCGTTTATCTGCCACAAGATTGAAGACATGGTTTTCATAGGTCACTATTAGGAAATGAGCTTTTGAAAGGAGGGGAAAAAAAAAAAAAACTAACTTGTAACACATTTTCAATCAACATTTCCAACCTGAGTCTCTGATTCATCATTTGTGCGGTAGAAAATTAAAAAAACAAATCAAAATCAGCAGATAAAGGTTAACCCTGTCAAATTTAACCCAGTCCATTACTTGCAACATTACATAAACTGTTTGGTGCATGTTGTGGTAGTGGTATTGCTACGACTGATATTTGTAAAATTTAAGATGAGATGGTACCTTTAGGTGTATTAGAGGTTCGTATCCTGATCTCCCTGGCTTCCTGAGTGAGGGCACAGCAATCACAGCACCAGTGCACCAAACAGTCTGCACACGGTTCCTCTGGCAGATTATATTTCTGCCTAAGTTTCCTTCGATATCCGCATGTGTATAGACATTGCACTCCAAACATGCAAAACAGCACATACAAGCAACCTTGTGCACAACAACCTGCAATAATACCCACATTATATATTCACCTTCAAAGTAGTAATAAATTGACATCAAGTAGTGGAGACATTGTGATGATATTTCGAACTATTTTTTAATAATAAATTATAAAAACAGATTTTATAAGAGAGATGATCTCACTAGTATCTTTGGTCTCTGCATGTTCAGCAACCCGTCCGAAAGTAACACATGGTAAGAATGTTGTTACACAACCTGCACACAAAACAAGAGAAGAGAAGATAAATGGTTTCGTATAGAGAGTTAAAGTTAAAAGGATAGATGTACGCAGTCTCACAAATAGAGCAGTCTTCGAAACAAGAGCAGAGGCCTGTACTCCACTTCATTCTGAATTCTGAATTCTGAATTCTGATCTGTGTAAGTCCCACACTATGGCTTTTGCATTTGTAGAATGTTGCTGCCCAAACACAACTTTGTTTGGGCGGAGATTTTTATAAATTTTGGAGGTTTGTGCTCGTGCTCTCACGCGTTTTGACTGCGAATATGATGTATGCTTTGAAACCTCCGGCTCTTAATTTAATTCGGTTGTCTCTACTCCAACTTTCTCAAATACACTTGAGTTTTGAAAGTCCGTCTTTCAAGATACTAAATTTTTTGAATTGATGTAGGCGAGATCTTTGTTTTATTTACTAACCGCAGCGCCACGTGCCGAGTCCTTACAAGGTTACAATAGAATTGCAATATATTTTACATTTTTTTAAAAACTTTATGTTGCCTTCATTATGACTAAAGTATTTATATCTAGTGAAATTAGATGAAGATTAAGAAGTTTTTTTTTTTTTTAATATTCATTGGTAGTGTAAAAGTAGAATGCAATTTTTTTTTTTTAAAGTATATCATATATGATGAATAGTGAATGTAATTTTGAACATAAAGAATTTGACAAAACGTTCAAGTATAGTAAAAAAGGGTAGCTTTCAAATAGTTTATGGAGATTATCATTGAAATTCCAAATTGGTTATGCATATCAATTAAAAATTGGTTGAGGGATAGTTTTTTTGGTACTTGTAAAATAATTTATAACTAACGTTTAAAATTTTAAATTAATATTTATATATAAAAAATAGCATTTTCTACATGTCAAGCTGCTCAACACCATTAAACGGCACGTGACTATAACTTAATAAGCAGCCATAACTATTGAAATTGAAATTGTCGATCCATTTCTTGCTCATTTGTAAGACTCTTCTTCATTGGTTGCACATTATTCTCAAGATAAGAAGCCATACCTACCTCTAACTACTTGATTTTGAAATCTTTTGTAGAATTCTAGCTAGAGCATAGCAAATCATACTCAAGGTAAAAGAGATCATGATTCAAATGTAATAAATTCTCGAAAGTATTAACATCATTCTCTACACAAGGCTAAGAATGTGGAGATTGTGAATCAACTAAATTGGGCATACAAGGGAGTTAATAATGCCTATTGATTTCAATAGACGAAGTTCCCAATTCAGAAATATCTTTCTACATTATAAACTTAGAATCATTCTCTATGATCAATCTATGCACCAATAACTTTGAAGCCAACTCAAAGGTATCTTCAATTGGTTTAGCATCAGTGAAGTTCATGTCTTGATAATTTGAATTACCACTATCCAAATACATGTTACGTCCCTTCGTAAATTTTACTACTTTTGATTTAACCAAAGTAGATTTAGACATACAATCAGTTGTAGGAAGCAATGGGTTTGATTTTATGCATAGTTTGAAAAGTGTTTCATTCTATGCCACACTCTTCTTGCTGAGACTATTAACTAAGGGATAAAGATATACCATTAAACTAATAACTAATAATAAAAATAATATTTAAAATAAATCCAATATAATTCATATGTGTATGTATACATGTCTATATATATACACACACATACTTACATATATGTATATATGTGTGTTTGTATATGTATGTAGAATTTTAGTTTTATGTGTGTGTGTGTGTGTGTATGTATTTTGTATATGTATGTAGAATTTTAGTTTTATATGTATGTATGTGTGTGTGTGTGTGTGTGTGTGTGTGTGTATGTGTGTGTGTGTGTGTGTGTGTGTGTAATTTTAAGTTTTTATTTATCCAAAGCATACCATCCAATAAAAATAAGGGTTTTTGAATGAAAGTCACTTTCTTTTCTCACCATTCCTGGCCATGGATCAGTGCAATAATGGTTAAAAACTATGAAGTAAAAGTGGTCCTCCCCGATCTCTATGGGGGTTAGAATTGAATAGATTTCTTGAGGTATTATAGAATAGACAACTTGTATAGTCACATGAAAAGTATCACAATCATATACCTTATCCAATTTCTATAATTATAACCATTGAAACAATAAAAACTGACACCCTTACACTCAATTATATCTAAAGTAATTTAGCCTTAATACTATTTATGGATAATCTTCCAATATTATAATAAATTTACTTATCCCCTTAAAACATATCATATGAAAATGTAAAGAGGATTGCCCCTATGTATAGAGTTGAAACCCGAAAATTAAAATGTCAAAAATATTAAAATTCTACTTCTTCCTACTAAAAAAAACTATTAAGCTCAAGAAAAAATAAAATATATTAACTATAATTACTATAAATTCGAATTCATAAAAAAATATAAACATAAAATTCATTATTGTGCTCCAAAATTATTGAAATAAAAATGGATATTGACACCAATCAAACTCTGATTTAAATATTACCAAAAAAATTATGCTCGAAACTAACTAGCAAATACCTGTTCACTCTATTCATAGTCTCACATTGATTGTCGTCTTTTGATTATGTTTAAAAAAGAAAATGATATAAGTGCGTACGTGAATGTTCCAAATGTTCTAAATATGAATAAATTCAACATGCAAAGGAATGTACTTGACCAATTATATAGTCAATTAAAAAAAAAATGATATCTATCAGCACCAAAATGCATTTGGATTGAATGAATAGTACCAGATTAATATACGCTGAAGTAACAAATGATTTCTTATCAGCACCAAAATGGATTTGGATTGAATGAATATTGTCAGATTAATATACGCTGAAGTAGCAGATGATTTATACCTGATTTTATTTTCATGTAAAGTTCAAGAAGACACCCGACACGAATTTTGAAGTATACACCTTTCTCTGAGTAGAGAAATACATGCTTAACAAAATTATGTGATTTCAGCTTGACTTGATGGTGATCTGCATCCTATTCGTATATGTGAAATTATTAATGGGGCTCTGTATTTGAATTGTCATAGGCATCAAATTGAACATTAAAAAATGTCCAATTTATTAAATCTCTTAGTACCAAGAACATTAATATAGCTCTTTCCACATAAGTACTTGTCATAGTCATCTGCAAACTACATGATAGCATTTGCACCTTCTGACATTTCAAAGCAAATTATAACTGCCTCCATTGAACTTGATGGAAAAGCAACATTCAAGTTTTAGATCCATATATAGTCCTTCGAATCATGTCACAACAATTTTGTGCCATTATCATCGGTTTGTCTTACATTCAAGATGGACTGACTCCACTGGTTGAATTCTAGCAGCATGAAATTTCAGATACAAATTATCTTATAATACAACTGCCATCTGCATCATCTGCTATTGCATTGATATATTGTCTTTTTTACATGTCTTTGTGGTACATTATTTTTGCCATTTCTGATAGTCTAACTGGCATATATATTTCTACCATACACACAATGACTACATAATAAATAAATGAGGGCACACAAAACCAATATATGATTTCAATGTAGGTGATGTCTCCGACATGGATAGAGTTTGGTCATCAGCCTTTTGTCCTCATAATAGTGATAGTTACTTTGCCCTATGTGTGAATTTTAGTAAGAGCAATTGCAGCCTTTCAGAAAATCTTGATCAGAGGAAGCAACAGATGGAGATTTAGCATGATCACCAACAGGGTGTTGAATTGGTCTTTTTAGGGACATTAGAATCCTCAGGGTAATATCATTAAGAGTCGCATCCCCTTCTACTCCGCTGGTTTTCACTACTGCAACCAGATGGTTTAAAACTTTGGCTTACCCTGAGACAACCGTCCTCCAAATTCAAGTTCACTATATTTCCAATTCTATCACACAAGGAAATCAATCAAGACCATTATAACATTGTGGTTTTCATCGTAACTTACCGGACAGGTGAAGCATGCTAGAAGATGTTGATGATAAATCAAGCAACGAAACTATCTTTTCTGCTTATAATTATAAACCATATCAGTTAAATATATCAGGAATGCGCCTAAAGTTAGGGGTTCATATGCAATAGGTTAATATAACCATTATTATTTATACCTGGATTTGAGCACACAGGCCAGGACATTCCTTCAGTGTTCAAATAAACAAACTACGAAAAGTAGCGATCATTGAGTCTGAAGATAAAGAGCACAATAATTAAATTTTTAATTAAATTTTGTTCACATCAGATTTAAGACAGATTACCTTTGAAACATCCAACGAAGAAACTCGATTTATTTACTTACAATTGTTCACGAGCACCTATAATAAGGCCTTCTGGTTCATTGATAATCAACAGTAGAGTTTTGAGGAGGAATTGAGTTTGTTTTTTAAAGTTCTTATGTATCAAATCCATTTTAAATGGTAATCAATATACATTTGATTCTTGTTATAGCAATTACTTTTAAAGTTTAAAGTAGACCTTCCCTGAAGTTGAAATAGCTTTTATTTATGGCAGTAGCATAAATCAATTCTCTATGCTGCGCCATGTAAAAATTAAATTATTTGCTTTGTTATGCCTTCTAGTGTAGGAAATTGTTTGCAAAATAAATATATATATATATATATATATATATATATATATATATATATATATATATACATATACATACTGGTAATTAAATTGATAACATTCTGTGCAAATGAATTTTTCATGTTACTAGCCAGAAGAAACATAGTTTCACTAGTAATCAAAACTGAAGTATAAGCCATGTGACCTTGGCCATGTAAATAAGTATGTTCCTGCTTCAAGTGCAGGGAAAAAGGTTAACAAAAGATTCTTGTGTGAAGGCAACAATTCTACCAGCTGATGCAGTTTCTACTTCAAAGGGTATTTCCAGAACAAAGACTAGGCTTGGTTTTTACTTTCCACACAGTACCCAATCTCTGATGCATATTCCACATTTTTACCTTGAGTATGAACCATCAACAATATAAACGTTTTTCCCATCAGGTTTACTTCACCAAACATGAATTAGACAATTGCAATTCACACTTGTCCTATTCTCGAAATTGCAGCCATTTGTATTAATACATAAAACTTTGCCACAAAAGATAATTATCTTTAAACTAAGATCATCATTATAGAAATTGTACATGAAGCAAGGGATAGCAAGTGTTTTGAACATTTTTTGCGGGTGTCATCTATGCCTATCAACTTGCTAAGTAAAAATGAATCCCTTACCAATATGAAAATCACAGCAAAAATATTACATCATTGATTTAAGAATGTACTCCCTGCAGACATTAAAATCTGCCCAAGAACAATAAATGGTCATGATATTGTAATTAAGGAGTTGGAGGATGAAGCAACCATTTTTGTAGCAATTTCAAGTGACACAGCTTTTATAAATGAAATTCTTGTTACATTTGGGAGTTACAATAAATTAATTTGCTACCCATTTTAGAGTTGAGGCAGTTGTTGACTCCTATTTGAGTAGTTCTAACGTTCCTAACGTTTATTCATCCAGTAAAAAATGTATTTCTTTGAAAGAAAAAAATAAGAACAAATTCTTGAGAGAGTTAAGCATATATTATAACATATATCATTAAAGAACTTACCAATAAATTTAAAAAACTATAAAAAGTTTATGTTGATAAAGAATTCACCAATAAATTTAAAAAAACTATAAAACGTAAGCCACAATTAAGTTAGAAACTTTTCTACTAATCATTTTATATGTTGCATTTAAAATATAAGTCAATTTTTTTTTTTTATTGAAGAGCATTTCTATATATTAATAAAATATGAGTATAGTACAATGTTAATCATACAAAAAAATAGGTGGAGAAGACACACTCCATGTGCAAAGGAACATAAAACAATAAAGAAGACAATTAAGCAGTCGTAACAAACATGGAAGTTAGGGGAGGCGGTGGAGATAGTGGGCCCTGAGGCTTATCACCCCATCATCCCAGAGCAGGAGGATCCTTGTCCATAGGTAAGGGCTCCCAGCCGTCAATTTCTTGAGCTTTCAATTCATCATCTGTGTGTCTTTTAGGAGAGATTCCCAGACCCATTCATAGAAATTTATCTTGTGAGGGAGGACCCCAACCCCTATTGTCACTATCATGATTCAAGGGAGGAGGGCCCTAACCCCTGACATCGCCTCCATAACTAGAAGAGCCAATCAAACCACCACATCACAGAGAAGACCATCAAGGTGGTGATCAATGAGGAGAATGACTCTTGTGTTTAGTTCTAGAATGTTGTCAACGTGGACCATGACCTCGCCCTCAGGGAGGCATAAGATAACATGGTGGCTCATGAGGTTCTCGGCTAATTATGCATGAGGCATTTCCCTAGTGGTCAAGAAAATGCTGGAGATGGTCAAGTTCTAGGTGAACTTTATCAATCTAGCTTTGAATATGAAGAGTAACATTAGATAGAACAATAATTTTGTTAATAACAAAAAAACTACATTCTAGCTCTTCATGATTAAAGCAAGCATAATTTATAGATTTCCTTAACTTTGAAATAAAATATCAGCTCGACAGATCTACCAAAATCTATTGTATTTTTCATGAAGCAGAGCCGAGTCTCCTAAAATAGACATTTTCCACATAAAAATTTCAGGCAAAAAGACTAAAAGAGGGAATGAATCTAACACCATGTGGATTGTGTGTGAGAGTGAAAGAGCCATTTTCCACATAATATAATTAATGAATAATAAATGTGGATTCATCATATAATAAGGTGAATTATCGAACTAATTCCAAACAGCCTCAACTCATATAAAAAAACTTACAAAAGTAAGAGAAAGGATCTAGTCCTCTAGTCCAACCTCTAACACTAAATGTACCATCCCTTATTACATCATAGAACCAATACTTTATAGGCAATGAAATATTATGGAGTCATAAATCATCTCACTATAAGATGGTTACAAGCATTCTATGAGACATGTCCAACCAAGATCAAATTTTAATTAGATCCTACTTAATCTCAAGGAAATTAGGACCAAGATCATGCCAACTAATCTCTAAATTGAACTTGGGTGGCTACAGCTATTTTGAAACTCATCAAAGTACTTTATTGGTCATAGTATGTGCAATAGGGGCCATACTTGGTTGAATCAAATTTTTTTCTTTTATGTTCTTGAATTGAATTTACGGAGCCAAAGTTTTTTGAGATCCATAGGAATGACTAGTTAGCCATGCCCTACACTGTGATGATCACACTTGATTAAGGCATATTTAAAATTTTTGTGGTTCATTCATACTTAATCCTTATGTTCATTCCATCATATGGATAACACACTTTTTTTATTAACTTATGAATCTACACCACATGGTACCTCTTGTACTAGAAGACAAGATAATTCTTGAACTTGATTACACATATTTGATTGGGGTTACATTCTAATTTTTGGACGTAGATGGCCTAAATGAGCAAGTTAACCATCAAATTTTCGTATGGATCCCTTTCTTGGAGGTCCACGTATCTTCATCAGGAAATTCATACTATGTGGTTATCTCTCATTGTTTGGGAAGCCAACGTGTCTTTCATATGTCAGGGCCATGCTACGTGGCATGTTTTGTCATCCCTTTACTTGGTTGAGGGTCCCATGCCCTTTCAATTTTTTCTTGCCAAGGTGTAGAAATGGAAAGATCTCTCTCACCCATAGCTCGCAAATCCTGACTCAATATTTAATGTGTCCTAACTACCCCAAAGCCTTAAGATGTTGACCCATGGCCTCATCTTGTGCATTCACACAATCTCCTCTTTTTCTACCTATTATAATTGACCTAGGAGTGTGAGGAATCTGTATGTTTCCACATGGCATCATCCCATTCAATCTAAGAGTCTTATACTTATTCACTTAGTACTAACCATCCTAAGGGCCTAAGGAAACTAGATTATGCCAAATGGTATCATCCCATGCACCTAGAGGATCTTTCAGTGGATGCTTTTTCCTAGGCACTTTAGAGGAGTGGACAAGTGAGGAATCAACATGTGGTAATTTCTCATTTTTGGGGGCTTGTAGCAAATGAACTAGCTATTATAATTCAAATTAAAAATTAGTCATTAGACTTCAATTTGCCTAATTTTAATTGAAAATGACTAAGTCTAAAATTTTAAAAGGAAAGGAGAAAAGCTCAAAGAATTATTGATTGAAAGGGGGGATTTTTTTGAAAGACAACCAATATGATCCATTTCAAAAATAAAATGACTAAGTATAATGATCAAGTAGTATAAACATAGTCAATTTTAGGCTATTTAAGGGAATAAATAGATCCAAAATTGATAAATTTAAATAGTTTGGTCTGAAGAGAAAGAATTTTGATTCTTTGATGGTCTTGATAGGCTAGATGGCCATCAATAACACTAACATGGATCCTACCATATCATCTAGTTGGTAGGTTCATGCCACATGATAGTCATTCACTCATCTGGGGCCTAACTAAGTGTTCACATGCATCATTGTTGGGCCCCCTTTTATACCAACTATGTGGATAGCACCAATTGGACCTATCTCAATGTGAGGTAATATTTGGAGTGGTTTCTCCCTTTTTGTACCTTTTGGCACTAGTTATAGGAATCCTCAAGGATCCTGTCCCAGTTGGTAGGTAGTTGCATGGCACTGACCTTCAAAGGACATCCCTACAAGAAATTGCACATGGTAGATTGAGAAGCATGGGTGTCAAAAGAGTAGAGAAGGTGGGATAGTGACCCCTAGTGATAGCTTATCATATGATTTGCACTCATTCAACCTATGTAGCGTAGTGGAGCTAATAGACTCATGATTCCAAATGATAGCTCATCACTTAGCATGCACCCATCTATCCTGGCAAAGAGATGCCCAATTGCCTATAAAATAAATATTGCATTTAAATAAAAGAGGAGAGGAGATGAAGGAAATGAAGATCTGGTAAAATAGAGAGCCATCATTAGTATTTCATATTCTGCATAAGATAAATTAGGCATTTAAATGTATAGCCCAAGCTCACCTATGAGCCTTTGGGTATGAGTAGTGACAGGGAAGAACATATGCTCTATTTTATATCTTGAACTTTGTATGCCGAATTGTGAAGTTAATGTAGAATGTTGTTGAAATATTAAAGTGTTGATTCTTCTAGTATAAATAGTGCAGTGTTATATTTATGACTTAGTTTATAATAGCATTGATATAGTTATTTACATGAATGTATTTTAATATGGAGGTTTATCCATGGTCGTTAATGGCATCTTTGTATCATATAATGACTTTAACCTACCTATAAATAAACTAAGTTTTGGAACCTAAATGCGCCAAGACCCTAAGACCCATGCCTAAAGTGCTACCTTGAGGATGAGCACTTGAATCCAAGCCATCCCCATGACTTTTATAAGCGACTGAATGACCCTATACTAGTTATTCCCATGGATTGCACTATTGAGAGCTCTATCTAGCCAAAGATGAACTTACACCTTAGGACTTATGCCTTTGAGAAGGCTCATGCCTATTTAACTTCCTAGATTAACCTAGCACTAGCAGGCTACCTAAATAGTCTTACCCATGACTAAGTCCCTTTGAGCCCAATGTTGCACCATGTTACAACTAACCCAATTTGGGGTTGATCCCTTTGCTATTATACTTTGAGTGGACACACAAGGTTTGCACCTTGTGTTAAACTAATGCTAGCACAGTATTGTGTTAAATGTTTATCACCATACCCTATTATGCTCGTACCTACCTATACCAAACACTCAACTAACTTGGCTTAATAGGTAAGTGCATGACTAAGCACAAAAGCTAACCTAGTGAACTTTTATACAACATTTTAGTTCTATTACTAGGACTCATGTTGAATTTCATTTCTATAATGGTGTAACAAAGTGATGCTCTAACTATCACTTGAGAACATCAAGCACTATCTAAAGCAAGTGGAAGATAGTCTCACATAGAAGCATCTCACATGCAAAGGATAGGAGCTAAGAAATGGGTACAAACTAACCTATACGATGCTTTATATGAGGTGTTCTTTTATGAGCTACCTGAACATGTGTATCAATGGTGGGTTGCCTATACCATTGCTATAAGGTGAAGCTATGGCTATCACCTCAAATAGATAATAGAGTGCTTAGAGAGGCTTAAGAGCTTGGAGGAATTTTGGATGTGTGTTATGGATAAGTGGTGGAGTGGTGAACTAAATAATTAAATATTGGAGTTCACAGTGTCAACCTTCTCATTCTTGAAAGAAGCAGAGTATGATTTTATTCATGAAC
This sequence comes from Torreya grandis, assembly GCA_037957365.1. NCBI lineage: Eukaryota > Viridiplantae > Streptophyta > Pinopsida > Cupressales > Taxaceae > Torreya > Torreya grandis. The sequence continues at coordinate 513,582 of JARHVA010000977.1, forward strand.
CAAAGGACATGTTCATAAGAAAGATTGACACTAAACTGAAGAACCTTCTAGTGGATTATGATATAGAAATCATAAGAATATAAGGCTAAAGTCCGTGCATGTATGAGCAAGTGTAGAAGGTGATAAGGGGAAGTATAGGTGAGGTGTGATGGTAGAGGACAAGTGACCTGACATTCAAGATCTCCATAGGTTGAACTATAGTAAGTGAATGTGCAGGATGATGGAGGATCTAGAACATAGAAGTGTTTAGAGGACCCATAGTGAGTAGGAAGGGTATGGGGAAGGATCCTTTGAATTGTAGTAGTGTGAAGAGAGAGAGGAAGAAGCAAGAAACTAGGCTCAGTAGTTTGGTGTAAGATGCAATGGGTCCCTAAATGATGTGGTGACTAAGGATGTGCTAGAATAACCTACCCCCTTTTAACCAAAAGCATAAGCTCATGCACTGGATTCTCCACTAAAATATAGAAGAAAAGTAACTAAACCTATTATCAAAGTTGACTTTGATAGGATTCAACATTTAGATCAAGAGTTTGTTATTGAGAAAGTGATTCCCTACAAAGAAATGAGCGAGGATACATTGAACCTATCAAGCACCAATCTAGGAACCATTAACATAGGTGTAAGCATTCCTGTGTAGAGGATGTTAGCTATAATGACTAGGCAACAGCCTACAGGAAGTAGCATAGTGCCATAGGTGAGTGTTATTGCATCGACAAGTTTGACAATGTAGTTAAAATTGATAGGGTTAATTCCACAACCTACAATTGTCATTGGAGGGCCACCTCCAACACAGATGCAAGGAGGACATGTGCCTCATAGCTTGGCACCACCCTTTTAGTAGATCTACTATGGGATGGCAATGCACTTGCTTGAGTATCGTGGCATCAAGAATACTACAGAAAATGTGCTTAAGTGTGAGATATAATGGCACACTTGGGGCATTCCTCAACTTGAGTGTAAGGTGACCTAGTTTTTGACCACATTGTTGGAATGCACCCATACCTAATATCAAAAATTTGATCTAAACTAGGCTATGGTTGACTACAATATGCTAAAGGAAACCTTCTTGAAAGAATTTAATATCCCTAAATTTGAGTAGCATAGCATCACAATGCTCAAGGAAATTATCCAAGGATTATCCGAGAGTATGCACCTATATGACACATGATTTAAGACTCTTTTCTCTAAGCTTTTGTATGAAATTCACCCCTCCTAGCATATGTAATGGTTTGTTGGAGTCACGTTAGTACCTTTCAAAAGATCACTATCCATGAAGACCTTCATGGATGCTCACAAACTGCTTAAATCCATGCTTCAGGCCAAGGTAGTAGGTAGCACCAATACTAGGATCAGTCCATTCATGGAAGCATAAATCACCTCAAAGGCCTCCCAACTACAAAAGATGACTATCGGTTCTACATATGACACTCATAATGGGTTATGGTGCACCAACTATGAGATGGACGGACATAATAATAATAATTTCTTGTGAAGAAATTTTTGCACCCTAATTCTCAACTATGAAGTTTGTCATGGGCCACATGACTCTTAAAACTATCCTCTACTATAGTGTGCTAGTCAGGTAAACATTACCATTTATTGTAAGATGTGAAATGACTATACACACTCCATAGTGAACTATCAAATCATCTATGAGATGTACCAAAACATATAAAGAGGCATGAGGCAGGTGACAACATCAATTGGCAATCAGGCAGGTCAATAAAATGAAGGCTAGTGAGGCACGTATAGGTGAGGAGGAGGATGTGGTGAAGTAAGATTCCCACCACAATCATGTTACAAGTGTGGGTTAATTAATCATTATTAGTGTGATTTCCCCATGTACCTAACATGTGGGTATTATCAAAGACCACATGTAGTTGAGGAATACCCAAACTTTTGCAAAAATTTGACTCAAGGTCAGCCAAACAAATGTGCCACAATGGTTAAGCATAAATCTAAAGAATAAAGGTGGGCTCCCAATCCATAATAGACTCACAAAGAACCTTAAAAAGTGTGGGCAATAACCTAGAGTGGGCTCACCACTCAACCAACACTTGTGCTAACCCAAGAACTATGCTTGGAGTATGGCAAATCAAGCCACACTGAGCATAGAGTGTGCCCTGAGCCAAAATTTACACCCTATCTTGACCCTGTGTGATAAAAGGATGTCCTACAACAAGCCATGAATTTGATATATAATTTTTAGGGTGAACTCTAGATGGCCAAAAATATAGAGGCATAGGCCACTGCAATGCACAAAAGACAAGACAACCATGAGGTTGAAGTATAGGAGTTGGCTGAGATCCTATGCCTCTTACAAATTAAAGGAATGATACCCCTGCTGAAAGATTTGCTATTGAATCATGTAGGGAAGAAACTATAAAAAAAGGTTGCACCTCAAATGATTGAAGTTATTACATCATATATGGAGTAGGCACATAAAGTAAGGCATAATTAGAATGCAAAGTATGACCAAGAGTTTTGATCGATGCCACCATCAATGGATGATTAATTTTTTAAGTACTTGTAGACATGGGTGTTGAGGTTAATATTTTAACCAAAACCATGTAGGATAATATGGGACAATCACCCTTGAGACCCTCACCTCACATGTTGTTCGTGGTGAACAAAATCCAAGTGCAACCTTTTAGGATCTTGAAGGGCACCATTGTAGATATCATGGGCATCGAGGTCTAAGAAAACTTAAAGGTCATCAAGTTGACAGAGTAGGATACCTATCCAGTGCTCTTGGGTAAGCCATGGTGTTATACGAATAATGAAAACATGCAATTTAAAAAGTGCTACATGACTTTTGAAAATGGAAAAGGGAGGGTGGTGATCCCCTTATAAAGTGACCAAGGGCACCCATATGTGGAGAGTATTGATCTAGAGGATGAGATCAACCACATTTACAACATCATAGTGTAGGGCACCAAAAAGCTCAACCTTAGTAACCAAGGTGTACTCAAATGGGAGGATGCATAATCAACCTCTAATACAACTGACGTAGCCTATGAATAATGGGTAGAAGGGGCTTATGAGGTCACTGGTTAAAGGTGGTGCCTAATGCACATAGCTGAGCAAAAACTAGCCAAAATAGGACTAGTTAAGATTGAGCACAATTAGAAGAAATGGATTCCCCACCCTAAGAAGGATAGAAAAAGGGTGTTCTAGATAAGTAAAGGGAAGATTTTATCACTCCTAAAATATGAAAGAATTTAGCCTATAGAGAGGCATCACTCCTAAAATATGAAAGAAGTCAGATTAATAAGGATAATAACCAACATGTAAAACTAATAGTGAGACCATATGTTCCTGACATTGTAACCAACTAGCAAGTTTTTAATAGCGATAATCAAATTGTTAATTTTCTATGAGATGAGGTTAAATCTCAGGAAAAAATCAATCAAGGCTCCAAGGGAAACATGGGGATCAATAATTTAATTGAATACTAACAAGTTTCCCATGGGTCTTGTTATTTTATAAGGTATCTTCAACTCTGATGATCAGATGAAGGGTAACAAGAAAAATCTCATGATCAAGGAAAAAGACTATGAGCCAGTAGTCATCTTATAAGGCAAAGCATTGAAGATCGCAAAGGTATGTAACACTTATAAAAATTAAAATTTTATTAGATTGTGTTAATAATTTGATGACAACCTCACTTGGAGTTATAAAGACGTAAGGGGTTTTGACCCTAACTTAGCCCAACACACAATAGAACTTGACCCAAATACTAAGCATGTTAGACAAAAAGAGATACCAATCGATCCAAAAATAAAGACCTTGATGAAGAGTGATTTATCCAATTTGATATAATATAACATAATTTTCCCTATCAAACACTCATATTAGGTTGCTAACTTGGTCCTTGTTAGGAAAAAGAATGGAAAAATTAGGCTTTGTGTAGATTTTCAAGACCTAAACAATGCATCCTTGAAGGATCATTATCCTCTTCCACCCATGGAACAAATCATTCAAACTATATCTAAATCTAAATTTTTTTCCCTTCTTGATGGTTATTCTCAATATAGCCAAATCCTAGTTTAGGAATTTGACTAGTTTAAGACCACTTTCATTGTGAAACGACTACCTTCCTACAGACTGGAAAATACCTGTATGAGCTCTAGCATCCCAATAAGAGGTACTTCAGACTCCAATATATTCCTTATGATCTTTATTATGGGATTTTTTTTGTAAATATATTAATGAAATTATGTTGAGGTGCATTTAGTATGATCAAATTCTCAAGGTACTCAAGGAGTTTCATAATGGCTCATCAGGTGGCCATTTCTCTGCAAGGACCACTACAATAAAAATAATGAGGGTAGGCTACTATTGGCTTGACATATTAAAAGATGATAATAAATGGGTGTGGAGCTATGAGAAATATGCCTACTTTTCAAGCAATCAAAAATTAGCAGCTCTCCCTCTCAAACCAATCTGAGCTGACTAGCCATTTGCTTGGTGGGGATTGGATTTCATTTGCATAACCAATCCACCATCAAGTACCAACCACAAATGGGTCCTTATAGAAACTAATTATTTCACTAGATGGACTAAATCATTTGCATTGAAATATGCTATAGAAGCATCTATTCTAGAATTCATGGATGACATTGTCGTTAGATTTGGTGTTTCTTACACCATTATCTCAGACAATGCCAAAGCTTTTGTGCACTCAGGTGAGTGAATGGGTGATGAGACATAATGAATAATTTAATAATTTTCCTAATTATTACCTTCAAGGTAATTGCTTGGTCTAATATACCAACAAAAATATCATAAGCATTATTAAAAGGACAATGGAGGATAACCAAAGGACATGGCACACTAAGTTAAAATCATCACTTTGGCTTGACAAGATCACCCCCAAAATATCCATTGAAATTTATCCATTCATTTTGGTTTATGGAAGGGAAGTGAGACTTATACTATCAATAGAGTTACCATCTCTAGAAATTAATCATCAGCTAGAGTTAATTAAAATGATACAATGACCATGTGGTTGGTAAAACTCATGGAGCTAGAATAAGTTGGGAACCGGTCAATGCAAGCTATAAAAACATATCAAAGTTAAGTGAAAAGAAGAGAAATTTTGATAAGAAATCATCTGAATTTTTTTTCAATGAAGTAGACATGGTTCTCAAATGGGATTCTAAAAGAGACAAGTCAGGTAAGTATATAAAGTTTGATGTAATATGGAGTGGTCCATACATCATAACTCAATCCAAAGGAGCCAATGAATTCTATTTATCTAGACTTGAAGGATTGAAGCTTCCCATCCCAGTCAATGGGATATACCGCAAAGCATGATTCTAAGGTTATAATTCTTACCAAACATTATTTATGTTAGGTTTACTTGGTCTCCCAGATTAAGTTCCTTTCACACAATTTGTAACTCATTAAGAGTTTTGTTTCTTTAGTTTATTTTTCTTATTTTGTTTTTCCCTATTTTATTCCTTATTTTAGGCAATTCCCAATTTTGTTTCTTCTCCAAGTAGAATGTGTTAATAAATGACTCCATGCCCAATGGACTAGAAGACTACTAGAAAATAATTTATTAGTATCCAATCACCTTACAGATGTTGTAAAAAATGTTGATATTTTTAGTGCTAAAAATATCAAAACACCTTATGCCCTAAGGGAGACCCATAATATTTTTTTAGAAAAATATTTAAAAGTGACCTAAATGCATTTTTTAAAGACCCAAGCAAAAATTAGATAGTTGGGTGTAGTTTGCAAATTTTCAAAGTTGTAAAGTGTACCCAAACCTCCACTTTCCTACTTACCCAATGCCTAACAAAAATCAGAACTCACATTATACTTTGAAACTTGTAAAATGCAATCAAGACTATGATTTCCATTATTAATTGATATCAATGGGAATCAAAACTCTGGTTGCACTTTATAACTTTGCAAAATTTGAAAGTGCAACATGAACTCCACTTTCCACCATTTTCCACTAACCTGCAGGAATCAGAACTCTTGCTATCCTTTAAAACTTTACAAAGTCACAAATTGTAATCAAGATCTTTATACATCACTCCAAGGTATTTTTTTCCTCCAATAAACCCACACAATGGAAAGTGGAGACTAAAAATCAAAACATAATTTTGCAACTTGTAATATTATAAATAACTCTGATGACCTATTTTTTTGTCATTCATCCAACTACCATTGTGCTTAACATTATTTTCATAGTTTGGTATATAATTAGGGTTTTTACATCATTATCATTATTACAAACCAAAGTTTAAGTTTTGTTTCCAAGTGAGATCATGAACTAGACCCCTAGAATGAACAATGTCAATTTTGATTCATCATCATTGTCAAGCAATGCAAATGTCTCACACCAGATCCACCATTGCCAACCCATACACATGTGTTAACTATATTTTTATAAGTCACCCACATTTATTTCAATCACTTACATTATTATTTTAATAAATCTTAGGTTTTATGTGCTATATTTTAGGAATTTTTCTCAGAATCACAAAAAGCATCATTATTGCTCATAATTTCTAGTTTCACATCCATATGTTGAAATCTTCCTATTAAATTTGTCAACACTATTGTTATTTCATTAGATATTTCTAATAAATCTAGGGATTTTATCAAATTTAATAAAATCTATAATATTCCCAAAATATCCTCTACATAAATCACTTCTACCTTCTGAATATCAAACCCCATGGAGATTTTAGTTGTTGAAACACATAAAAACCCCGATAAAGATTCACCTTGATTTAACAGCTCTGAGTTCCCATCATAAGTCTGACTTACCTAACCACTTTTCTATTGTAGCATGCTTTTGTCTACTATATTATAATCATGTTTGAATAATAACTAGGAAGGACAAGATTTTTCTGATGTTGTAATATCAAAAATAGCAAATTAAAGAGCATACTTTGTGTAGTTCCCCACATATTCATACAATAGATTTGGTGGTTTTAGTGGGTGTCCTTACACTCTCCCTATGTATGTAAGTGACAAATGGTCCTTAATGTAACTGGTGAGACAACTAATGGAAACTCACAAGTTTTTATCAAGTAGTCATAAGATAGGGATCTACTTCCCTATCAGTATAGGGAGATACACATGCCCTTATCTATCAAAGACCAAATATGTGAATGCAAATATGATCCAAAGGAACTTAATATCTCTTGATTCTAGACCCTTTTATGATGTGATTGGTTTTGTTACTAGTATAATGGGTACCACATATTCCTACATTCCTTTTTATGAATATTACTGGGAAGATATGCAAGATGAAGAGAAAGTTAGGTTAAGAGATTATTCTAGATTGACCCTATACAAATCAAAACCTATGATATGGAACTAGTCCATGAATATTTGAAATATGAGGAGCATTCAGTTGACAAGATGTACTATGATATTCAAATCTATCTCCGGCCTCTTCCCCAATTTTTGTGGTCTACACTTGAATCCTTCTCCTTGTTAGATAGGACTGCCATAGTTATATATAGAACATTAAGCTAGTTAAGGATCAAGGGGGTCAAAATAACCAAGGAGACCTTGAATATCATAGACAGGCTCAAAGAAGTAAAGGATAAGTATGTATTGGCAATAGTAGAATGATCTAGTAGTGGAACTCAAATAGATCAGATAGTGGGGCTAGTTGTTTTGCACAAGTAAAAACAAAGTAGAAGGCAAGAAGGTATTTTTCCATCAGTTAAGAACCAACATCCCATATAATGGATTAATCACCATCAGTTTCTAAAGAGGACACAACTATTGTCCAACCAACTACAATAATTCCTCCTCTTTTCTCCATTGCCTAGTTAACATAAGCAATTACCCCTCCTATTTCCACTAGCCAACCAATGCAAGTAATTGCTCCTTCATCTGACCCACCTGTGTAAATGACTCCCTTGAAAATAATCAAATCAACATAGTTACATACTCCAACTCCACCTTCACTTTCCTCTTTTTCAATCACTTCCACCTTATTCCCTATATCTACCACCCTCTTAATCACTAATACCACCCAGTAGTATATGGTTGTATACTGAGTCATTCTTACTATAATACCACTAGCCATCCTAACCACTCAAATGGGTACAACTTCATTTTCATCTTCCATCACAATACCCATTTCATCCACTCTTAGTATTCCCACTACATTGATTGATTCATTTATTTCCTTGGACTCTTCCTTTCCATAGGTTCCCATGTTCTAACCACATGTACCTATATCACTCCCATATTATGCACCCATGGTAAGTAGATCCACATCCACTTCACCCATTCAAGTACCCATTTATTTCACTCTCACATTAACCTAAACCCCCACCAAGGAGGTGGAAAAATAAACTTCCACTAACACAACTGTGACTACTCAACCCACCCATGGGGAAGAGAAAATCAAGTCATTATTCAAGGACTCAATGGTAATATTAGTGGTAGATATGACACTTGTCATGGTAACCACTAATGTAACAACTTCATCTTCAGACTCACAGATAGAAGTGACCATTGGAATAATACAAGACTCAAAGGTATCCACTCCAAGTTGGATGACACAATTAGTGTCAAAGAAAAGGAAACATATGATATCTCCCAACACTTATGAAAATTCTATAGTTTTATACAGTAATTTCACATTCTAGCATTATACTGTAATTTTCCATTCTAGATTTATACCATAATTTTCTACAAATTTGAATGGGATCCCTTTGTATTCTAGCTTTTATACTATAAGGGTTTTGAATGTTTATAATTTTGACCCTTTCTCTAAACTCAATAACCATATATGAGCCACTCCAATTATGATTTAAAAAGCTCCCTTTGTATTCTAGCTTTACATTGTAAAGGGTTTTGAATGTTTGGCATTTTGGCTCTTGCTCCATTGATTTTATACTTGAAAACTTTACTTCACTTTTCCTTGATTATTAACATTCTTCTTCTTAACTCCATTTGTGGGGCCCAACAATGCCTTAACAATCATGATTAAACTTTTCTACTTGGGGTTGGGGTTATGCAAACAACTTATTATAATACTTACCAATAACCTACTAATTTTATCCCTTATTGTACTAGTATCATGCAAGGCTATTATAATTGTCTATGTACTAATTTCCTATTATAGGAGGCAGAGTATAGAAGTGTGAGTTCTGTTTCAATTAGTAATTTCCACTGAATGAATTGTGTGTTTAAGCAGGCAACAATATAGTTAACATAAAATAAATTGTGTCCTAACTAATCATTAATTCGTTCAATCAGTCAACAATAAAGTCAACATAATACTCCTTGGTTCTTTAGTGATAATTATGCTAATGTGAGGATGGGCATGTATAATTGTTTATTGTGGGATTGTAAAACACTTATTATGTTCATTTTTCATGATAACTCAATCAAGTTGATAATAAAAGAATCATGGAAACCCATTTGATTGTATTGTTGACAATTGATCTTGATGATATTCTTCTTTGGGAATGATTTTATGCTCAACAATTGGATATTCAACAATCAAAACAATGATTATGTGTTGAATGAATGATTATGTCATAGCTAATCCATAATTCCTTCAAGTAATCAATAATACAGTCAACATAATACTCCTCAATTTTTCAGTGATAATTATGTTAATGTGAAGGATGTGCATGTATAACTATTTGTTGTGGGCTCATAAAATTCTTATTATCTTTATTTTTCTTATAACTCAATCAATTTAATAATAGAAGGCTGATAAAAACTCATTGACTATAATTTTGACTATTTGAATCTGATGGTATGCTTATTTCAAAATCATTTTAGGATATATTATGTCTTTAAACTTGTATCTATCTTTTGTGACTCATCTATTCCTTTAAATAGTGATATGAATAAATGTTTATAATGTTTAATTTCATATTTTTAATGGAAAGACTGATGTAGGTGGTGGATAACTTATTACTTTGTTTCTCTCAATGATATGTTTATCTTATCTTAGTATAGGTAGTATTCATTTTTTTGGTGGGATTGTAGAACACTTATCAACTTAATAATAGAATGACCATGGAAAGCCATTGAATGTATTGTTGACTTCTTCAACCTAATGTTATGCCTATTTGGGAGTTATTTTATGCTCAAGTGTTGGATATTCAACAATGAAGACAATGATTATGCATTGAATAAATGATTATGCCATAGTTAATCCATAATTCCTTTAAATAGTCAGCAATACATTCAACATAATGCTCCTCAGTTATTCAATGATAATTGTGTTAATGTGAATGATGTGCATGTATGACATCTTATTTTGGGCTCACAAAACACTTATTGTGTTCATTTTTATTGATAACTCAATCAAGTTAATAATAAAAAGATCATGAAAACCCACTGACTATATTTTTTACTGCTTGACCCTGATGGTATGCTTATTTTAGGATCATTTTAGGATCCTACCATGTTCTATCTTTAAACCTACATCTATCTTTTGTAACTCAGTTATTCCCTTAAATGGTGATATGAATGAATGTTTCTAATGTTGTTAATGGAAAGAGTGACGTAGATGGTGGATAAGTTAGTAATATATTTATTTCATTATTATTTCTCTCTTATCTTAGTACCCAATATTAGTGTATCTTGTAGGATTGTAGAACACTTATTGTGTTCCTTTTTTTAATAACTCTATCAAGTTAACAATAGAAGGATCATAGAAACCCATTGGATATATCCATAACTACTTCAAGCAATTAATGTTTTGGGGGTAGAGTTAGTGCTTTTTGTGAATAGTGTTTACCTAGAGTACAAATGTATATAGTATAAATTCCTTTATATGTAACATATCCAACAATGATTATGCATTTAATTCATATTCATGTACTAAATAATATGTATCATATCATAATTACATAAACTATTCAATAAACTATGTGTTGAATGAATGATTATGCCTTAACTAATCTTTAATTATTTTAAGTAGGTAATAATAAAGTCAACATGAAACAAATCCAAATGTATTACATAAACTAAACCAATATGTCCTTCTAATATGACTGCTTCAAAGAATTCATGTTTTTTGGGTAGAGTTAGAGTTTTGTGTCAATAGTGTTTAGCTATGATAAGTAAGATGCATGAGATGTGAGGTGTTTGATGATACATCATGTTGGGTTTCTATCACTTAATTTATTTATTTAATTTTAGAATTATAGTAAAGATAAAAATTTAAGGAGATAATTCTTAAGTACCCTGTTATATGTTGCCATTTTAAAGTTTTCATTAATATTATATGTAATCTATTAATATAATGTTGGGTAATGATGCATATTGTCATTTTTTTTTGCTCGCACTCTTTAAGGATCACCCTGTCAAAGTGTTGAGGTTGTGGGTGTGCCAATATTTTTTTCCTTATTGGTGGTGGATGACTTAAAGTTGTATCATAGGTGGTGGATAACATATTACTACATTTATCTCAAACCATTCAACAATACAATCAACATAATACTCTTCAGTTATTCATTGATAATTATGTTAATATTAAGGATGGGCATGTATAATTATTTATTGTGGGCTCATAAAATACTTATTGTGTTCATTTTTTTTGATAACTCAATCAAGTTAATAATAGAAGGCTCATGAAAACCCATTGATTGTATTGTTGACTGCTTGAACCTAATGATATGCTTATTTGAGAATCATTTTAGGATCTTACCCTATTATATATTTAAACCTACATCTATCTTTTATGACTCAGTTATTCCCTTAAATGGTGATATGAATGGATGTTTCTAATATTTAATTTCATGTTACTAATGAAAAGAGTGACATAGGTTGTGGATAACTTACTACTATGGTTATTCAATGATATTTTTCTCTTATCTTAGTGTATACACAAAATATTTTTAACTTTTATCAAATACTAATACTTTATATCTTGTAGGAACCCATCAATACCCAATCTATCTGAGTGCACGCCTTAAAGTATACTCCAAATAAGGGGTGGGAAGACCATTAGTGCTTTGTAGGATTTTTGCTTCTTATTTCCACTTATTATCAATCCAACAAACTCTTAAAAACCATCCCCTAATTTATTACTCCTCTTTTGCATACTCTTCTAATCTTTTCTCACTTTCCATCCCTCTTCTCCTCACCTTACGCCCCTTTTGGCAGTCTGTAGTACTAGGTCAACTAGGTCAACCCTATACTATTATGGATAAAATTAATTTAGGGTCTAGCTCAGCTCTTGGCCCATCTAGCCTATGACCTAATGATTTTTTGTCCATAACAGTACTAGGTCGACTTGGTCAACCCTATCAGTTGAAAATTTTGAAAAGGTTTAGGGTTAAATCCACCTATCTATACAATACCATTTCATCATTATTTAAAAAATGAACAAGAATTATTATTTACTTATGCTTCTCTAAAATATGCTCTTCCACCATTTTACTTGAGGAGTCTTGGCTTAGGGTTTTTAATTGGAGAATCTAGTCTTGTGGAGAAGTCTTGGATGCTTTGGCCTTTCTTAGTGATCCTTAAAAACTACAAAAACCTCTTGCAAAGACCCTTTGGCCAAGGAAGAGATTGAATCTCAATGGGTTCATGTTTCAGGTAAATATTCTCTAACTTTGCTCCTCTCTTTAGTAGATAGAAATAGCATAAGTATTAGCTTCAAATTATATTACCCTTCTTCTTCTTATATTAGGGTCTTACTCATACATAGTTTGATTGCTTTCTCTTATGCATGTTTGTTTTTTTACTAACCCCCATATTGTGCCACAAGCTTTGGTGAGCACTAGATTATATTTTTTTGATTTATTTTTTATTAGTTTAGTGAATATAAAAACATAGAGCTTAGTTAGGGTTATTGCATGATTGTGCTTGACTAGAGGCTTTGGAACCCTCCCTAGTGTGGTTTATTGTGATAAGAGATCCCCTAATTGGGTCTATTATATATCAATATTGATCATATTCTTAATTATCTAATGCATCCTCAATCAAAAGTGTAAATATGATCTATCTTCTCTGAGTTAGAATTGATTTATAGACATGATGCATTTCTGATTGCATACATTTTGGTGAACTTGATGTGAATCTAACTCATACAGGTTTTATTTCACATTTTTCTAATTTATATCATTTTATTTCTTATCTTTATATATTTAAAATACTAGGTCAATAGTGTTAGTATAGGTTCTAACTTATGTGCATAGTTTTAAAACATAGTCACATCAAAATGCCTTTATTCTATTTGTGTAGGTCTCCATCAAATACAAGATACTACGTCAAATAGATCGACATAGTATAGGTTTTCACTTCCAAAAAGGCTACTAGGTCAACCTTGTCAACACAGTACACTTATAGACTTCTAAAAAACATAGTAGGTTAAAACTACTAGTATAGTACTCTTCACAAGCTTCAGCAAATAAGGAACTACAAAACTAGGTTGACCCAATCAACATAATTGCCATAATTTTCAAGTAAAAATTAGAGTAATTCAATAGAAATCTCACTTTCCTTTCATATTCCAACCTACCAAGGCTCCTTTATCTCTTTCTCTTTCATTTATGTTATTCCTTACAGTTCTATTTTTCATAGTTTATAGTCTTTAAAACTACCCTTATATAGAAGACTAGGTCAACTCTATTGACCTAATTATGTATTTTGTCTTCTGTCTACAAGACTAGGTTCAAACTATCAACACAATTCTTAAAAGACCCTTACTTCATCAGTACAGTAGTGACATTATCGACTCTGTATCATAATCTCTACACACACTATTGTCTAAATCAACATTATATATGTTTCAAAGTTGAAATTAATATCTATATGTTAGTAATCAATTTACACTTTCACTTTTAGTTGCTTTCATGCTTAGAATATATCACATAGTATAAATAGGTGGTTTTTCAATATACTATTTAGTTTCACTATTTTTATCTTTCTTACACACACTACCAAATCACATAATCTTAAAATGCATTTAAACAATTATCTACCCAAGGCTTACCTACTTAAATTTCATCATCAAGGTGGAAGCTGACTTGGTTTTCTAGCCAAGTATAAACACATGGTTAATGGTATATATTGGCAAAGCACCTAACACCCTTATCATTATAGTTTGTGAAGTGATGGGATAGGTCCTAATACCAAGCTAGTATCATTACCAACATAGATCCCTTTCAACCTAAACATCCTAAAACCATCCATAGATTGTTTTCTAGTTCTTTAATTTCAACCAACTTCCTATCACATCTAAAATAATACTCTAATAATCTAATTACCTTCAAGATGACCACTTAGCATTTACTTCCTTAGATGACTGCTTGTTATTTGCTCAATTATATGTTGTATTACAAAAACTTGCATTGGTCATCATTGGTGTAAGGTTTTTGTGTTGTGTACCTCAATTGGATCATCTTCATTGACCAAATTTGATTTTATGTTTCCTTTCCTTTCTTGTTTTCAAAATACATTGAAATATTTTCCCTTATTTTAGTACATAGTCATTCTAGTCAACACATTCTCTTACAAACTATCAGATTCTTTTGCCTACAGTACTGAGTCAACCCTATCAACACAATATTCTTTTTTCCCCTCAGGATATAGTACTAAGTCAACCTTATTGACTTTGTATCCCTATTTTCTTAGTTTTTAGACCTTATTTTCAGTATTAGGTCGACTATGTACTCTTATCAATATTTATTTTTCTCTATTTTTAGTACTAGGTTGACCCAGTCAACTTTGTACTCTTACTTCTTTCCCTACCTATCTGACTCAATCTTTTATTTCTCTTCCTTAGCATTTTGTTCATTTATCTTGAGTCATCAAGATATCCCCTATCAAAATCTTCTTGGACAACTTTAATCCATTTAGATACTATATGGGATGTTCATTTCTCCCTCTCTTTTCCTCCCAAGAGAACCATCACTCTTGGGGCACCTCTTCCCATCCTACATCTATGACTTGTAATATGGTAAAAATCACACTCAATATGAATTAGGTGGATATAATCCTTTCTATACCTATCAAGATAATTCCCATCTTCAAAATCTTTAAACTAATGTGGGAGCAATTGACACAAGTTTAATCAATAATCCCACTAATAATCCATATTCTAATAACCCTCCCCCTAATACCAATTCCTAGATTGATCTTACAAACACCAACCCACCAATTGATATGACTTAACTTCTTTCACAAGTCATATAACAAATGAACATAATGCAAACTGCTTACACCTCTCAAATGATACAACTACAATGTCATTTGATCAATCTGGCTAATCAAGCTCTGACTATCCATTCTCAAGACAATCCCAATTATATTCCTCCACCTCTTAGATATGCCTCAGGAAATGTTATTCCTTAATTGGCAATAAATAAATAAATGCTTCAAACTACTTAAAATTAGCATTTAACTCCTTTCATTGTGTCCATTGATATTGGTAACATATATCCAACTATCGAGTATGATGGGACTAAAGACCCTACCTAATTTCTCAGAGCCTTTAGAAATATTTAAAAAGAGTGGATCCAAACTAATAAACTCTTAGTCAAAACCTTCACTAGTGATGTATTATAATGGTGCAACCAACTTCCATAACATTCCATTTGGCAACTTGAGGATTTAGTCAATCCTTTAGTTAAAGAGTTTAAACATAATGATTTTCCTAAAAATTGTCTTAGCCACTTCATCAATGCTAAGCAATCTCCCACCAAATTAGTTTATGATTTTATAAAATGATGGAAATATATAACCCATAAAACTAATCATAACATGACTAATGATAACTTGTTCAAACTCTTTATAACTACTTTAAATCCTTCTCTTCGATATAATGTTTGAACTTTTGCTCCCCAAACACTTAATGAAGCTCTTGATTAAGATAAATGTCAAGACTTTCTCATGAAGCAATTTGAACCTAATCCTAAAATTCTTAAAGGATTTTTTCAAACATCTACTAATGCTATCAATGGAAATAATCCTCAAACCAAACTAGGAGTTTCCAAATCTGACATTCCTTCTCCTTCTCACACACCACTTATTGTGAAATAAATAAAACAATTTTTACTGCCCTCTAAACCTTTCACTTATCCTAATAATCCTCCTAAGTGGTATGACCCTAATCAATTTTTTTGGTTCCACACTGACATTGATCACTCCTATGAATCTTGTAGAGGGATCACTAAATTTTTTGTCTCCTAAATGCTTGGTGATTCATTTAATCATGAAGCCATGATCAACCTTCATCATCAAGACTACACTATTTCTTTTTAAAAATGGAAAGTTTCCAAAACTTCTACCTCATATAACCAAAAAATATTTTTTCACATCTAATAATGGCCCAAGATAAATTTTGAGACTTATATGTTTAACATTATCTGAAAACCTTATCTCAAATCCATGATTTTAACCAGGATGTTCATACCATTTATATGGATCATGAATTAGATCCTGAAGGTCATGTGCCTCCTGTTAATTCTCCAATTCTATATACTCTTTGGGTGGTAGAAAAAATCATACCTTTTACACCTCTGAATATTCCTACATCTTCTCTACCACCTATGGATCTAATCATTGCATCTGATCCTTCCCCCATAAACAAAACTAACGGCACACCAATCCCATCCAATCCATCTACTTCTCCTAGTCCCAAGATTACACTAGATGCCAAGGCTACTGATTTCCAATAGATACATTTTAAATATGATCACCATGGTAATGAAATTCTACATCTTGAAGTAGATGTTGAGTATTATGGTCCTCTTCCTACCTTACCTAGCCATGAAGTTATTATTAAAATAGTTCATGCCTGAGAACCTCAACTTCCTTGACAACATCACAAACTTGAGAATTTAAAAACCAAAACCACTTGCTTTAACAATTTCATTTCTATCATTGATCCTAAAACTAATCCAATTTCTTATTTACCTAAATCACCATACCATTTTCAAGATGTAAATGCTATGCTGATCTAAAAACTACTCACATTGAATATGGTACTCCATCATGCTCTCAACCAATTATAGTTTCTCATGAACTCTCACCTATTGAATATAATAAATTTAGATTATTTTTAGATAAATATCATGAGATGTTCATCTGGTCCTATGAGGACATGTTTGGTATTGACCCTAGCATTATGGTGCATAACATCATCATCTATCATGATGCCAAACTTTTACATCAAAAACAATGGAAATTTCCACCATAAGTCTATAGTTTATGTCACAAAAAAATCATCAAACTTATCAGTGTTAAATTTATAAAACTCATGGATTATTCTGAATGGGTTTGTAACATAGTTCCCATTCAAAAAAAGGTTACTATCATCATTCGCATCTTCATTGATTTCTGTAATCTTAATCTCACCTATCCTAAGGATAATTTCCCTTTACCTTCAATAGATGTCATTGTCAATTCCACAATTGGTTATGAAATTTTATCTCTTATGGATGGATTCTTGGTCTAAAATCAAATTCACATTTCCCCAAGGACCAACATAATACCACTTTCACCATGGAATGGGTCACCTATTGCTATGTTAAAATGCCCTTTGGCCTCAAAAATGATAGATCCACTTATCAATGAGTAATGACTCATAAAATTTCATTATCTTATCCATAAAATTATAGAAACCTATGTAGATGAAATCACCACTAAGTCCAAAAGTCACAAGACTCATATTTCCAATCTTTCCATCATCTTCGACCGTCTTCTCAAATACCAAGTTAGAATAAATCCTTACAAATGTGTCTTTGGTGTCACATCTAGAAAATTGTTAAGATTCTTAGTCTCCCTCTATGGCATCGATGTTGACCCTACTAAGATTATTTCCATCATTGACATGTCCATTCCTCATTCAATTTCAGACATTCACACTTATCTTGGTAAACATGAGGTAATTAGACGATTCATCCTTGAAATGGCCTACCATATCCACTTCGTCAATTCTCTTCTTAAGAAAGGTAATGATTTATAATAGATGTATCCTTGTCAAAAATACTTTAATAACATGAAATAATCATTAATTCACTTGCCTACACTTTGTCCTCCTTGATATGATCAACCTTTGATCCTCTATACTTCTTCCAAACCCATATTAGTTGGGGCAATGCTTGCCCAACAAGATGATACTGAGAGTATGCCATCTATTCCATCAGTTGAGACCTCATTGAATATTATAAACATTACATAAATGTCAAATGTGATTGCCTCAACATATATTTTTTAGCTAAAAAGCTTCAACATTACATGCTTTATCAGACCACTTATGTCATCATTCATTTTGACCCCCTTCACCACTTCTTCTCCAAAGCCTTTCTTTAAGGAGATAGAATTATAAAATGGATGGTCCTCCTCATGGGAATTAATCTTTGAATTATCACTCAAAAATATTTCAAAGGACAAATCATAGCTGATCAACTTGTCATAGTTCATATACCCACTACTAATCACCTTCGAGATAGTCTTCCCAATGATAACATTCTCTATGTTGAAGGTCTAAATCAAGATATTTATCTGAAAGATTACTTCCATAACTTTAATATTGATCTTGACTAAAGCAATCTTCATGAATCTATTATCCACCCTGATGCTACTAAACCAAAATTATTTATCAAATAACTTCTTGAAATTAATGTTGGCTTATACAAGGATACTTACACCCTTCACTTTGATGGTGCTAAATGCCTTCAATGAGTTGGGGCAAGTTGTATTCTTAAAATTCATATTCATAAAATCATTCCTTTATCTTTTTGCTTAAAATTTGATGTCACTAATAATATGGTTGATTATGAATCCCTACTATTAGGCATGAGAGCTACTCTAGATTTAGATATCCAATACCTGCATGCCTTACGTGATTTTCAGCTCATTTTTGATCAAGTCAATGATGATTACTAATTCAAAAATGAGAACCTCATTTCTTATCATAAAATTTCAACTAATCTCATCAAATATATCATCTCTTTCACTATCAATCCTATCCCTTGAGATCAAAATTCTATTATTGATTCCCTTGCTTCTCCAACTTCTCTTTTTCATATGCACTAAGTTCTTTCCAATACCATTTTCTTATCTAGTAATAAAATATCCATCTTATACTCAACCATAATATTCACTTATCTACCACATCAATATTTTCACCATTTGACAAAGCTCATGGTATAAATACATCATTCATTTTTTAGAGCATCAAACTTATCCTCCCAACTTAGACTCTTGTGAAAAGACTCACGTTTGTAAACAAGCTTTTGAGTATGTATTTAGATATAACATACTTTATTATCATAATAATGAAGGTACCTTGATCTATTGTGTTATTCAAGATCATGTACCTCCTCTTCTTAAACAAGCACATGGGGGCATTTGTGGTGGCCACTATAATAGACATGTTACATCCTGTAAATGCCTATGTATGGGATACTTTTGGCCCAATATTGAAAAGGGTCCTATATAATTTGATAAAAAGTGTACCCCTTAACAAATTCATGATGATCTAAGTCATTCACCTCCAATTTAGATTCAAACTATTGAATCTCCTTGGCCGTTTTCCATGTGGCGATTAGATATCATAGACAAATTTCTTTGATCTCAAGATGGACATGTATTTATCATTACAACCACAAAATATTTTACCAAGTGGATTAAATGTATGCCCCTCATTAATTTCCCCGGTATTACCATCTCCAAACTAATCCTTTATCAAATAATTTTCCACTTTAGTGTCCCTCATATTATCATTTCAAACAATGGTAGTAATTTCAAAAATAAAGATGTCAAACAACTCTATGCTAAAT
Source organism: Torreya grandis (assembly GCA_037957365.1). Lineage (NCBI taxonomy): Eukaryota > Viridiplantae > Streptophyta > Pinopsida > Cupressales > Taxaceae > Torreya > Torreya grandis. The sequence continues at coordinate 533,333 of JARHVA010000977.1, forward strand.
TTAAGATTAATCAAAAAAAATCCACACCCTATTATCCATATTTAATGGTTAAGCTAAGGTCATAAATAAAATACTTTAAAAAATTCTCTATAAGATAATTCATGAAACCTATATAGATTGACACCTTCATCTCTATCCTGTTCTTTGGGCCTATTAGACTAGCATACGTATTGCCACTGGGGCAACATCGTTCTCTCTAGTCTATGGTTCTGAGTTAGTCCTATTATAATTTGAGAGTCCCTATATATATATCTCTATTCATGACATCATACCCAATGAATAATTATGTGAAGCTCACCTTCATGCCCTTGATCTCCTTGATGAGCATCGTGTGTCTACTTGACAACAAAATTACCAATACAAGGCTTGTATTACCAAACAACATAATAAACATGTTAAAATTCACACATTTAATTTTGGTGATCTTGTACTTAAATTAGATTATACCCATGATAAATAAGGTAAATACATCCAAAAATGGTGGGGCCCTTATTTAGTCAAAAGATATTCTTTGTCTAAGTACCTATCACCTTTAAACTAATGAAGGTCATATTTTCAAAGAGCCACCAACACATAATTCCTTGAGAGTAATTTTCCTAATCCTTTCCTTATTTTCATGATTTTTAATATTCCATATATCTAACACTTTTTTCATGTTACTCACACAAGTCCCACCCTATGCATTAGTTCTCTACTTCACAAACCTTAGTCCTTCCTTTTTGGTCTTTTGTTTTTCCCTTTTTCTTATGAGTTGCTTTGTAAAACCATGGATAGTACCTAGTCTTCCTCATAATGTACTATAGTATTATTTTTTTTCATACCTTTTAAACACTTTTTGGCACCCCTTTGGCTTGTTGTTTGTGAGTTTTAGTGTAAGACCATGGATAGGACCTGGCCTTCCTCACAAAAACCATCTTTTTCTTACTCCATTTAATTTTTCAATACTTTTTGGCACCCTCATGGGTTTTTATTTTATGAGTTGTAGTATAAAACCATGGATAGGACTTGGCCTTCCTCATAAAATACCCATCTTGTCATTCCTTTATCTAGAATTTGTTTTGAAATGGTTACAAGTTCTTGATCTTTATTCTCAGTCTTAGCTTTTTTTTTCTTTTGATAGATGGAATTTACACAAAAATATATGTTAGCATGTTTTCCTCCATTTCCCTCATTCTTATGATAAGGAATCACACTTTACTATCATTGTATTTTTTTTCTCCCTTTGTCACATTTTTTATGATTTTAATTAATTCAAATTGTTTCATTTTTTATTTCTCTTGATTTCCTTTCCTTGTACTCCCCATTTGAAGTCAAGATAGAACTTTTATTTCACCTATATTTATGAGACTCTTAGACACCATGATCTCTAATGTTCTCTTTCTTAGTAACCAAGTCCCAAGTATTCAAATGAAAGTCATCTTTATCACCCTTGGTTGGTTTTCCAAATTTGTATGGATGAGAAATAAAAAATTCATCAAGAAAGTTATGATCCAAATCATTTGAAACAAAAGGAAATGATATACAAAAGGCAACATACAAATCTCGAAAGTCAAAGTCACACCAAAAGATGTGATTACAAGCATATCTCCTATCTCTAGTTAAACCTCAAAAATCCACAGTTGGCCTCATAATAGATCCAGGATCCATTTGGGTATGGTAGACCAGTGGATTGGAATAGGAGAATTCAAAAAACTCTATGGTGTTACCTACTTTGTTATGCAAGTACCCAATCTTCACTATAGATAGATGGTTCTATAAGTGGTCTTGAGGAATAGGGAACAAGTTGTGGGAAGGTAGGTCAACTTTAATTTTCATTCATTTAGTCTTTATGGGATGATATATATACTTCATTTGTTGACCTAAAACTTGCGTGGCTAATAGAATTTCTTTAGAATCCTTAAGGTCGAAAGTCCTCTTATTTTGACAAACTTAATTTGAGTTTCTTTACTTCAATAAAGAGTTCCTCTACCTTGGTTTTTCCTTCATTATCCGCTCCACCCATTTCATATCCCTCCTTGATAGGCAAATTATGATTTTAAATTTGTTTTTCCTCTTCTCTACTTCCTTCTTCTTCACATCTAAAAAACATGCTAACACTATTTTGTTTCAATTTTATCTATCCTTAGATCAAAATGATATGCTTAATAAACTATGGATTACTTTCCTTACACCATGTATTTACATTTATAGACATGATTTGATTTCTATTTACCTTTATCATTGTTGTACTGCCCCTTTTTGTGGACACTTGAGTCTATTTCTAATTTCATGTACTTTTTCCATTGTTGAGTGAGTATAGCTTGTTACTTCTCACTCACCAATGTTGTTTTCCCTTTTATGCACCCTTTTTTCATTGATGATTGAGTAAGGGTTATTAATTCTCACTCATCAATGTTGTTTTACCATTTTTTCTTGCCCATATTTATTTAAGGATTGTAACTAATTTTGCATTGATGTTTGATTACCATCCTTTTCCCACATGTATCCTTTGTTTGATTTGTTGAGTTTGTCTTTCTTACTTAAGTTTTAATTTTTTGAGTATTTTATCTTTAGTAGCCTTGGATTTTCATTTACCTAATTTACTTTAAAAATTTTAACTTGGTCATTTGGTCTAACATAACACTTATCACCCCAACTTTCCAAATTTCCATGTACGTCACATCCACATAGCACTAGTTATCTTGGATTTCCTACATCTTTTTTTTTTCTCTTTAGTTTTATATTATTGGGTTTGTCAAAAGTAGTCTCTACACCCTCCACAATCAAAACTACAAATAAAAAAGATAATTCTTCAGTGATAAAGATAAGTCAAGGTATGCATTACATTTACCTTTTAGTTCTTTCCCTTTCAATCATTTTCTTTTTAATTATTTCCCTTTCAATCATTTACTTTCAGTTATTTTTTATTTAAAATATTGTAACTTTTTTCAGCCTCAGTGTTGTGTGTTACTATGTTCCTTCTCAAAGCACCATCCCCTATTGCACTTATGTGACACGTGATTAGATTCAAGTGGGGCATATGCATACACACAATATTTTCAACTTTTATCAAAGATTGACATGTTTTATCTTGTAAGAACCCATCAAGACTCAATCTCTCTCTGTAAATGCCTTAAAAGGTACAGTAGGAAATAGGTGGGTAGACCATTGATGCTTCATTAGATTTTTATCCCTTATTCCCTCTTATTAACAATACAATTGACTTTTAAAAAGCATCCAAGACATTACTCCTTTTTTTCATACTCCTCCAGTCTTTTCTCACTTTCCATCCCTCTTTTCATCACCTTAATCCCCTTTTTATAGTCTATAATACTAGGTCGACTGGGTCAACCCTATACTATTATGAGTAAAATTCATTTAGGGTCTAGGTCAATTTTTTGTTGACTTAGTCCGTGACCCAGTGAATTTTTTTCCATAACAATACTAGGTCAATTGGGTTGACCCTATAAACCAAAAATTTCAAAATGGCATAGGGTTAAATCCGCCTATGTATATAATACCATTTTTTCATTATTTAAAAAATGAACAAGATTTATTATTTTCTTGTGCTTCTTTACAATCTACTCTTCCACCATTATACCTAAGGAGTCTTAGCTTAAGGTTTATACTTAGATAATCTAGTCTTATGGAGAAGTATTGGATGCATTGGCCTTTCTTAGTGATCCTTACAAACCACAAAAACCTATTACAAATCCCCTTTAGCTAAGGGAGAGATTTAGTCTCGATGGGTTTGCCTTTCATGTAAGTATTCTCTAACTTTTATCCTTTCTTTAGTAGCTCGAAGTAGCATAAGTATTGGCTTCAAATAATATTACTCTTCTTCTTCATGTATTAGGGTTTTACTCATACATAACTTAATTAAGATTCTCTTATGCATGTTTATTTATTTACTAACCCCCATATTGTGCCACAAGCTTTGGTGAGTGATAGATTAGATTTGTTTAATTTACATGTTATTATTGTAGTGAATATGAAAACATAGGGCTTAGTTAGGGTTATTGCATGATTATGCTTGACTAGAGGCTTTGGAACCCTCCATAGTGTAGTTTATTATGATAATATATCCCCTAATTGTTTATAATGGATCCCCATATTGATCATGTTCTTGATTATCTAATTTATTCCCAATTAGAAGTGTAAGTATGATATATATTATTTGAGTTAGGATTGATTTATAAACATGATGCATTTCTAATTGCATACACTTAGCACCCATTACTAGTGTAACTTGAGGGATTAAAAAACACTTATTTTATTCCTTTTCTTTATAACTCTAGCAAGATAATAATAAAAGGATCATGATAACTCATTATTTGTATTCATGACTACTTCAATCAATTAATGTTTTGGGTTTAGAGTTAGAATTTTCTATGAATAGTGTTTTTTTAGAGTACAAAGCTATATAGTTCAAATTCATTTATATGTTGCATAGCCAAAAATGGGTGTGTTTAATTCATATTCATTCACTAAATTATATGTAGTATATCATAATTATGCAAATTATTCAATAAACTATGTGTTTAATGAATGACTATGCCATAACTAATCTTTGATTCTTTCAAAAAAGTAATAATACAGTCAACATAAAACAAACCCAAATGTATTACATAAAATAAATTTATATGCCATTCTAAGATTATGGCTTGAAATAATTCATGTTTTAGGGATAGAATTGGAGTTTTGTGTCAAGAGTGTTTATCTTTAATAAGAAAGATGCATGAGATGTGAGTTGTTTGACAATACACCATGTTGGGTTTCTATCACTCAATTTATTTATTTAATTTTAGAATTATATTAAAGATAATAATTTAACGTTGAAACTCTTTGATACCCTAGTATATGCTTCCATTTGAAATTTTTCATTAGTAGTATATGAAATTGGTTAATGTAATGTGTTGTAAAGATGTGCATTATCAATTTTGTTTTTGCTTGCACTCTGTAAGGATCACCCTATCAAAGCATTGAGGTTATGGGTGTGATAATGTATTTTCCTTATTGGTGGTGGATAACATAATGTTGCATCATAGGTGGTGGATAACATAACACTACATCATATGTGGTGGATAACATAGTACTATGTTTCTCTCAAAGCAATCAATAATACAATAAACATAAAAAAAAATGCCCTAACTCATTAATTCCTTCAATTAGTTAAAAATATAATCAATTTAATATTCCTCATTTATTTAGTGATAATTTTGCTAAATTGAAGGACTAACATGTATAATTATTTCTTTTGGTCTTGAAAAAAACTTATTGTGTTCATTTTTATTGATAACTAAATCAAGTTAATACTAAAAGGCTTATGAAAAACCATTGACTATAATGTTGGCTACTTGAATCTGATGGTATTCTTATTTTGGAATCATTTTAGGATATTAACCTATTATATTTATCATAACTAGTTGAAGATAAGTTTTATTTTTTTTGACACACATGATCCATCCAGTGGTAGTGAAAAAGTAGAATGCAATTAATTTTTGTTTAGTAGATTGTATATGATGTGAGTTCAATCTTGAAAATAAATTATTTGATAAAATGTTAAAGCATAGAAAAAATTGGTAGCTTTCAAATAGTTTGTGGAGATCATAGTGTAAATTCCAAATTATCCATGCATGTCAATAAAAAATTGGTTGATGATAGTTTTTTAAGGTACTTATAAAACAATTTATAACTTATTTTCAAAACTTTATTTATATTAAAATATATAACATTCTTTGCCTATCAAGCCACACAGCACCATTAAATGTCCCATGACTATAACTTAGTATGTAACCATAGTTGTTGGAGCTGAGATTACATATCCATTTCTTTTTAATTTATAAGACTCTTCTTCACTAGTGTCACATTATTCTTGAGAGATTAATATCACCCTTTTTCCAACTCATTGGTTAGGCTTACCTCTAACTCATCGATTTTGAAATCTTATATAAAATTATAGATAGAGCAAAGTAGATCATACTCATGGGAAAAGAGGTCATGATTCAAGTAAAATAAATTATTATAAGTATTAACATCATTATTTTTACTAGGCTAATAATGTGGAGATTATGACTCAACTAAATTGGGCATACAAAGGACATAATAATGCCCATTAATTTTAATAGATGGAGATCACAATTCCACAGTATTTTTCCACACTATGAATTTAGAATCATGCTATGTGATCAATTATGCACCAATAACTCCAAGGCCAATTTTAAGGTATCCATAGTTGGTTCAACATTAGTGGGGTTAAATTCTTGATGATTTGAATTACCACTAGCCAAATATTTTATATGACACTTCACAAATTTCACTACTTTTGCATTAACTAGGGTAACCTTAGACATATAAATATTTGTAGGAAGATATAGGTTTGATTTTAAGCATAGTTTGGAAATAGGTTTAATCTATACCATGATATTCTTGCTAAGACAATTAACAAAGGGCAAAAAAAAATATCATTAAACTACTAACTAATCATAAAAAGCATATATAATGAAATCCAATCCATATATATATATATATATATATATATATATATATATATATATATAATGCATATTGTATAATAAAAATAACGTTGTTTTAATGAAATACTCTTTCTTTCCTCATCATCCATGAACATGGACCAATGTAGCAAAGGTTAAATACCATGCAGTATAAGTGGTCCTCCCCAATCCCTATGGGGGTTAGAATAGAGTTGAAATTTGTTTTAATTATTTTTTTAAAATAAAATTGGGATAGAGTTTAAATATAGTTCTTATGGAGAGCATATTTAATTATTAAAAATAGTTTATGAATAATTATTATAAGAAAGTACATTTTGAATCTCTAGGCTAGTCCAAAAGCCTCGTACATTTACAAACAAATAATACACAGGGATTTCTTGAGGAACTATAGAATAGACACCCTACTTGGTCACATGGGAAGAGTCAAAATCATATACCTTATCCAATTTATACAATTGTAACCACTGAAACAACAAAAAATATGATATTTATAAACTCAACTATACGTAAAAGAATTTAACTTTAATAATAATTATGGATAATCTTAAAACACTATAAAAATTTACTTGTCCCATGCAAACATATCATATGATAATGTAAATAGGATTTCCCCTATGTATGACGTTGAAATCCCAAATTTAGCATTCCAAAACTATTCAAATTCTACCTCTTCCTATTGAACAAACAATCAAGCTCAAGGAAAAATAGCGACTATATTGACTAGAATTATTATATTGAATCCATAAAGAGATATACACATGAAATTATTTTGTTCTCCAAAATTATTGAAATAAAAATGTAAGTTGAAACCAATGAAATTTTTATTGAATTATAATAAAAAATTATGCTCGAAATTAACTAGAAAATACATGTCCATTATATCCTTGGTCTCACATTGATTGTTGTCTTTTGATTATGTTTAATAAAAATGATATCAAGTAGGTTAATGTTCTAGACATTACAATACTAATATATGAAACATGTAATGGAATTTATTTTACTAATTATTTATTCAATTTAAAAAAAAAAGATGTCTATCAACCCCAAAGTTCATTTGGATTGAATGAATATTGACTAGATTGGTATACAGTGAAGTAGTAGATGATTTATATCTAATTTTATTTTCATATAAAGTTAAAGAAGACCCCAATAATTAATTATGAAGTATACACCTCTATCTGAGTAGAGAAATAAATTATTAACAAAATTATGTAATTTCAACTTGACTTGATGGTGATCTGCATCCTATCCATATGTTTGGAATTTTTAATGAGGATCTATATTTGAATTTTCATACCCATCAAACTGCACATTTAAAAAATGATGAAATTATTAAATATCTTAGCACCAAGAACATTAATATAGTTCATTCCCCATAATTACTTGTCATATAGTCCTTTATAGGCTACATAATAACATGTTCACCTTCTAACATTTCATAGAAAATTATAACTTCCTCCATTGAATTACTTGTAGCATGTCATCAATAAACTTAATGGAAAGCTAGCATTCAAGTTTTAGATCATGGATAGATCCTTATATAGTCCTTTGTTCCATTTCACAATAGTTTTGTGCCATTATCATGTATTTTTATTACATTTAAGATAGATTGACTCCACTAGTTAAATTTTAGCATCATGAAAATTCATTGATTATACTAATTGAATTATATTAACATGAAATTTTAGATACAAATTACTGTAGAATACAACTACCATTTACATCATCTATTATTATATTGATATAATACAAATATTTCATGTCTCTATGGTACATAAATTTTGACATTTTTGAGAGTCTAACTGGCCTATATATTTTAGGTATATTGTGATGCAATTGGAACCACAATAGGAGCAGTATTAAGTCAATAAGGAAGACTTATTGCATATTTTATTAAAAATTTGAATGATGAAAATTGAAAGTATTCAATAAATGATTAGGAATTCTATAGAGTTTTACAAGTATTGAATAAATCAAGACATTATTTGGTTTTAAATGATTTTGTATTATATACAAATCATCAAACATTATAGATCATTAATAGTCAACATAAGTTGAATTAGAGACACATGAAGTGGGTTGAATTTATACATAGTTATTCATTTTTTTTAAGCATAGAAATGCAAATTCTAAAAAAATTGTTGATGCATTAAGTAGAATAATTATGTTTTTTAATGAGTTAAGAGTGGAAGTCATAAGATTTGATCTCATGAAATAACATATGAAGAAAATGAATTTTTTCAAGAGGCATTGATGTCATGTAGAAAACTAGTTAGTAATTATAGAAAACCATAGTTTGATTATTTTAATTAGGAAGTTGTGTTATTCAAGGGAAGGAAATTATGCATGTTGAGAGGTTCCATGTCAGATAATTTGATCAAAGAAAAACATAGTATATGATTGAAATACTAGTTAGGGTATGAAAAAAATTAATTCAAATAGCATAAAATTATACTTGACCATGAATAAGCATAGGTATCCATAAATTATTTCAAGACTCTAAAGTTTTCCAATTAGTGAAAGGGAGAAATTAGAATATGATATTGTATTAACCCTTTCTTATTATGGATAAACCATGGGATGATATAAGTGGTATTAATTTAGGTTTGCCTAAAATATAAAGAGGAAATAATTTAATATGTTTGATATTTGATATATTTTCAAAGAAGGTACATTGTGTGGAATGTAGAAAGACTATTGATGCAATAAACATTGATAATTTGTTTTTCAAAAGAGTTGTAAGATTTCATGGTTTACCTCACAATATATATTAGATAGATATGTGAATTTGTTTTGTCATTTATAAATAACATTGTGGAATAATTTGAATACTAAGTTAAATTTTAGTTCAACATGCCTTCCTCAGAAAGATGGACAAACATAGGTAGTTAACAAAAGTTTGGTTAATATTCTGAGATGTTTAGTTGAAGGTAAGTTAGGAACATGGGATAATGTTCTAATGCAAGTTGAGTTTGCATATAAAAGTTTAGTAAATATAATCTTAGGAAATACCCATGTAATATTATTTATGGGTGAATTTCAATAGTTGAAGAATTATGATACATGAGAAATGAGAAAAAAAAAACTTGCGCAGAGGGTTTTGTAGATCATATGCAAGAAGTGCGTAAGTGTGAGAATAGTTGGAAAGGAACACATTGTAGTAAAAATAATGTGTAGATAATAAAATAATATAAGTTTAATATCAAGTGGGAGACTTAGTTTTAGCATACTTGAGAAAATAGATATTTCCAAATGGTACACATGATAAAGTGAAATGGAAAAAGATTGGTCCATGAATTTATTTTTTTTGAAATTTGAAAAGAATGCACATGAAATAAAATTAACTAAAGGTATAGACATATCACCAATTTTAAATGTGGTTGACTTATATCTATATTATGAAGGATAAAATAATGAGAATGTAATTTCAGATTCAAAAGACACATATTAGATGTTTCAAATGCATGAGAAAGAGTGCAAAGAAATAGAGGAAGAGATTTACATGTGAGTTGGAAAGACTAAAAGAATAAATAATATAAGGAATATTTGGTAAAGTGTAAATGTGACATGGATTGGTGCATCATAAGCTTTAAAATAATGTATATCATTATCAACTTTCTTATAAGTCACATGATAAAGATAAAATGTTTATTTTCTTACCTAGGGTGTATGATGCAGGAGAACCTAGGTTAAGAATCAATCTTGCATCAACCAAAAATTTGTTAGTTTATGAATTTCACACATATTTTGTGTTGCACATACCTTATTTGTGTTGTTTTACATTACCTTTGGTATGCATGCATTTAGTATAGCTCAATGTTGCCTATGTGAACACTTGTGTCTATAATGTTTTATGCATTCTTTTGTTATGTGAATTTTTAAACATTCATTTGTTTATGTAATTTTATGAATATAAATGAAAGGATGTTGTGGAAATATTATCTTATCACATAGTTGTACAGATATTTTGTGTATGTTTATGTTAGTTAAGATATCATTTGAGCAATAAGGTATATGATGGAGATTATTTTTACAACAGTGAAAGATGAGTAGAGGATAATTTTGGAGGTACCTAAAAATTCAATGTGCAACCTATGTGTGAATTTTTGGATCATTAGGAAAGCCTATGCTTAATATTGATAATGTTTTTATAATGATGTAAAGATCATGGTGCATAATTTTTCAAGAAGATTGGTGACTACAAAGTCTTGAAAGTCTTGTGAAATTTTATCATGTTATTATGATGTGTTATCGAAAGATTCATTGATGATTTTTTTTAAATGATTGTGAAATTCATGGAAGTTGATAAATATTCCATTAATAATGTATGTGACCTATTTTTGGATGCATTTAAATCCAACATGTTCTTATTCTTTATAAATGTGAAAAAAATAGTGCTTGGGATGCACAAAGATGTGTTAATGTTTCTAGTGGGTAAAAACACTTAATGTAGGTAGGTGTGACATTGTTGGGTCCCCTGTTTATAACTTAAGTAATGGACCACACCAAATCAGTACATCTTAATGCATAGAAGTCATGCAAATGATTACCCTTTTGGGACCATTAGCACCAACTAGAAGAATCTTTGATGATCTTGCACCAGCTGGTAGGTAGTTGCTTAGCACCCACATTTAAAGGAGAATCTCTTAAGTAATTACACATGGTAGATGGAGAGCATGGGTGTCATAATAGTGGAGTCGATAGCTTAACAACCTCTAGCAATAGCTTAGCATCTGGTGTGCACCCATCCAACCTAGTAAGAAGATGTTCATTTTCATATTTAAAGGAGTTTAAACCTAAAGAGAAAAAGAGGAGGTGATGGATGATAATGAAGCTCTGCTCAAATCAGGAGCCACTATTAGTATTTTATAACCAACATGAACTATGTTAACAAATTTGAGTGTATATCCCAAGCTCACCTATGATCCATTGGTCATGATCAGTTTCTAGGATGAGCTTAGGCTCTATTTATATAATTTGTACTTTGTATTAACAACATTGAAGTTAATAGAATGTCATTTCTTGGCATATTATTTGTCGATTCTTTCCTTATGAGTTAGCACTATTTTATGTTGGTAGCTTATTTTTATGTGAATAATGCTTAGTCTCCATTGGTATAATGTATTATGATACAAAGGTATTTAATAGGTCATTAATGTTGTCATTATTCCATATAGATAATTAGCATACCTATGAAATAGACTAAGTGTTTAAATTGGCATGTGCTAAGGCACTAAGACTCATGCCTAGAGTGATAACTTAAAGAATGAGCACTTCAACATAATACACCCCTTGACTCAGCTAAACACCTAAATTACCCCTAACTTTTTATTCCCCTAGCTTGCATAATTAAGATTTTTGCCTGGCCTGATATGAACCTACTCCATAAAACTTGCACCCTTGAATAGGCTAGTGCCTGCTAATATTACCTAGTATGGCCTTGCATCGAGAGACTACCTAAGTTGTTTTGCCAAGGACCAAGTCCTATTTACACGAAGGTTTCACCATGTTTCAACTATCCCAACATGGGCCCAGTTCTTTTGTTGTTGTACTTTGGGTGAGCACACAAGGTTTGTGCCTTGTGTGAAATTGATGGTAGTACAATATTGTGCTAAATTTTATACACCATAGACCTTACCATGATTGTACCTAATTTTACCAAGTAGATGATTGACATGGCTTGAATATTAATTTCATGACTAAGCAAAAAATATAACCAAGCACACTTTTCTATAACATTATAATTTCATTATTGGGACATGTTAAATTTTGTTGCTCTAATGGTATAACAAGATGATGCTCTAACTATCATTTAATAACATAGAGCACTAGTTAGAGCAAGTGGATGATATTTTCTCATATAAATAGTAGACATGCCAAGGATAGAATCCAAGAGAGTGGGTACAAGCCAACCTATATGATGCTCTATATGACATTTTTTTTTGTGAACTACTTAATCATGTGTACAGGTGGTTAGTTGCCTATGCAACCTCTAGAATATGAAACTACGATTAGAACCTTGAGTGGATAAAGGAGCACATAGAGAGGATTGAGATCCTAGATGACATTTAGACATGTGTTATAGATAATTGTTGGAGTGGTGCATTGAACAGCTACATGTTGGAATTCTCAATTTCAACCTTCTCTTGCCCTAAAGAAGCAATGTATGAGTTCTTTCATGAACCAAGGGGTCATTCATAAGAGGGATTTACACTAAAAAATAAATTAATAATGGATTAAGGTATTGAAACTATAAGGATGAAAGGCTAAAATCATTGTGCATATGAGCAAACACAAAAGGTGAGAAGGGGAAGTGGAGGTGAGGCATGATGGAAAGGGATGAGTAACCTGACACTTGAGAGCTCTAAAGATAGATCTAAAAAAGTGAAGGCATAGGTTGATAGAGGATTTGGAATATACAAGTGCTGAGAGGACCCGTAGCGAGTGGGAAGGGCATAGAGAAGGATCTCTTGAGTTACAGTAATGTAATGAGAGAGAGAGGAAGAAGTAATAGACCAAGCTCAGTAGTTGGGTGAAAAATGCCTTGGGTTCCTACAAGATGTGGAAAATGAGGATGCAATTGAATCACCTACCCCCTTTGAACCTAAATCACAAGATCATGCACTGGATTCTCCACCAAAAGATAGAAGAATGATAACTGGCCCTATTATCAACATTGACTTTGATGGACTTCAAGATTTGACCCAAGACTTTGTAATTGAACAAGTGATACCTTACAAGTAATTGAACCATAATACCATGAGACTAGTGATCACCAACCCAAGAATATATAACATAAGCATAAGCATTCCCATTCAAAGGATGCAAACTATGTCAAATGGGAAACAACCCATAAGAAGTGGCCTGACATCACATGTGAGTAGCACCACATCATAAATCTTGATGCTACAACCTACACCAACAGGGTCAGCACTCAACCCTACACTGAGAGGAATCAGTACACTTAGAGGAATCAGAGGACTAATTCCAACATAGACATTAGGGGGAAAATACCTCAGACATTAGCACCAACCCCTCATTAGATTTATTATGAAATGGTGATGCACTTGCTCAAGTATCATAATGTAAAAAATGTTATAGAGCATGTGCTTAAGTGTAAAATTTAATGGCATGCTTAGGGTATTACCTAATGAGAGCACAAAGCAACTTGTTTTATGACTATTGACATAGTGGATTGCACCTTCTAAAGGGAGTCTTAACTCTCTTCATCCATGCAACACAATGGAGACATCCTTCTTACTGTGGGTGGAAAATGTGAGGGATGAATCTCTAGATTAGGGGATATCTCCTTTGATGCACCTTGAGGACCTAGATCTCCTACTGCTAACAATGGGGGGGGATGAAAAGGGAGAGAAAATAATAAAAATGGGACCTAATCTAAGAGGTGATGCACCAAAATAATTGTTCTACTCAGCTTTGGCATACGCTTTGAACCATGGACAACAATAATACACTTCATTCAAGTGAGAGAAACTTCCTTGCATTAGTATTTCAATAGGGGATCCTATGAAGATATAGGGAAAAATAAACTAGCATAAGAGTTATTCTGAGATACACTATTGAATAGCCTATTCACTTTCCTATACTTCTTTAGACACTTCTTATGACCTACAAGAGAATAAAAACACTATGCACTAGATATACTAGAATAAAATAATGAAATAATGAAAATAAAATGACTGAACACAAGATAAAACCATAGACATATATAAAAGTGCAAGCTCAAATGGAGGTTAAATGGTCTTTCTAATTCAAGGTAAATTCATGTAGGGCTTCATCATACAAGTTGAGAGATATTTTCTCAAATGATAAGTTATAAATATATAGAGAACTGGAAACAAAGTAGCTGACAAATCAAGGAACGGAAACCCATGCTGAGTTAAACACTTCTACAAAGACCAAAAGACCATGTTGCTATTGTATTATTCAAACTAAATATGGGAGAGCCATGTTATACATGCCCAAGTCACCACCCTTTCTATCTTGGGCCTATAAAAGTATGGGATACTCCTTCTAGAAACTAACAAATCCATCACTAAGTTGTTGTGGTTGGACCATGCTCTCTTCAATGCTAGGTGCAACTAGTTATGTATTAATGGTGAAGCATGAAAACATGGGTTTCTCTCCTCTATAGTTCAAAAATCAATCTATTTTATTGGTTTTTGGTAGATATATTTCACCAAATATATATTAATTATCCTTGTTGAGTTGTCTATGCCACTTGTCTTGGTCTAAGTGGTCATTGATTCTACCTTTTGACCTTGTCAGCTACTAGAAATATTCTTTGCTTTGTCTTTTTCCACTCTTTACTTTGCTCATGTTTTGCCTCTTGCTTGTATTCTCCTTTGCCTTGGCTTCTTCTTGGCTTGTCTTTGACTTATCGGGCCTTCTTTGTTTTGGGTTTTTTGCCATGATTTCCTTCAAATAAAATGTCTGAAGGAATTCCTTCAAAAAAATTGTCTAAAGAAATTATTTCTTTTGATTACTTCTTTTCTTGAAGGGCATGTGCCCCTCAGACCTTTTGTCTTTGTTCTTCATTTTTTCTAGGTTCCCTCCACAAGGGCACTTTGTGCCTCGAAATTCCCCTTCAAAACTTTTGATTTGGTCCTACCATTAACCAAGGTACCCCTGAAAGGGTACATACCCTTTAGGAATTATGCAATGACCCTTCAAAAAAGTGAAAAAGTCCTCTTTATTTTCCCAAGTGCCCTCTAGAAAGACACTTACCCTTCAAACTTTTTTCAAATGTCCTTCAAGCTATAAAAATTCCCTCCAAAGGAAATTTGTTTCCTTTTGTGAACTGCTTAGACCATTTTGGGTTCTTCAATCACTTCTACTTATAAAAGTAGACAAGTAATGCACCTGCACAAACCTAATTTGCACTAGATAGACCATTTCAAACTTCTTAAGAGCTTTTACTTTAAGTTTTACATCAACTTTAGCTGATAAGGCAAATAAGTAAATACACTTGGAAAACCTGATTTGGTTTGTCAAGACCAAATCAGGTATTCCAAGTGACTTTACTTATAACCTTTGTAAGTAAAGACATTTTCAAAGTCTAAATTACACCATCAAGACCAAATCAGGTTTATCAAGTTACTTGACTTATGAAAATTTTACAAGTAAAGTCATTTGGGAAACCCAAAATGCACTAATGTATGTGAAGTAATTACTCTTGACAAACCTGAAATACACTTGGCAAAACAAAATGAGGGAAACACCTAGATTTTTTATGAGAAAGTTCTGGAAGAGAAATTTTTGCACAAGGTAGCAGAGCAATAATATAGCCAAAACATGGATTGGATGACTTTTACAAATAAAAAAGATGGGGTGTCCAATTTTGCCTTGTGGGACAAAAATTGGTCAACATAATTGGTGACTCACAGGGGAAGCATGCCTACTATGCTTGGGAAGACTGGTAGCCACAAAGTCCATTGGGCATGGAGTTAAGATGCATCTTGGAGAAGTCAACAATAGCTTTGTAAGGAACTATGAACCAATAAATATTTTACCCCAAACAATAAGGAAAAAACACACACAAAGGCTAAAAACACTACACACATGCATAACAACACTTAGGGAAATTGAAACAAACAAGGAAAACTATGTACATGACAAAAGAAACCTAGTAATAATTCTTAAGGTATATCCCATTGACTAGGATATGTAGCTCTTCACCATCCAACTTGGAAATTTAGAAAGTATTGTGTTGCTTGCATTGAGTGATGACATATGGGCCACTCCACAAAGTGTCAAACTTCA
Source organism: Torreya grandis (assembly GCA_037957365.1). NCBI lineage: Eukaryota > Viridiplantae > Streptophyta > Pinopsida > Cupressales > Taxaceae > Torreya > Torreya grandis. Next base: position 549,610 of record JARHVA010000977.1, read on the forward strand.
TGTGCCTTCCAGGTTTGGCTTATTCCTCATCCCACTTCAATATAATGTCACCTTTTGAGAAGCTCCTTAGCATAGACATTTTGTCAAAATTCTTCTTTGTTTGTTGCTGGTGGCTGGTCATAGCATCCATGGCTTGGTCTCTCACTTCTTGAAGCTCCATTAGCTCATAATACCTGACTTTTAGGCTATCACTCTCCATCAATTATAGTTAATGGGAAAGATCCAAGGCAGATAACTCAAATGAGATAGGAATTATAGCTTCCTTTCCATACACAAGTGTGTATGGTGAATTCTTGATTGCCCTCTTTAGAGTGATCCTATTTGCCCAAAGAGTTATCTTCAACTTGGCATGCCAAGTCCTTTGATTTTCCTCCATTGTCCTATTTATGATCATAAATAAATTCTTGTTTGTGGACTCAACCAGCCCATTTACTTGTGGATAGTATTTGGAAGAAGTCCTAAGATAAATTCCATACTTCAATGCCCACTCACTTGTCTTTATTCCCAAGAAAGCCAATGCATTATCTAAAATGATTGTAGCTAGGACCCCAAATATGTCACTATGCCTTCATAGAAGTCTAGGACTATACTCTCATTGACCTCTATCAAAGCTACGGCCTCTACCCACCTTGTGAAATAATCTATGGTAGTCAAAACCCACTTTTGGCTAGCATTACAAGGAGGATTGATCAGTCCTATGAAGTCCAACTCCCATTGCATGAATAGTTGTTCCACCCAAATAGGATGAAGAGGCATGGTAGCCAATTGCTCCTTCCCATCAAAGAAGGCACATTTTTGACATTTCCTCACCCAAAAATGAGTGTCTTTAAACAAACCAGGCCAAAATTAACTAGCCCTTATAATCCTTGTAGCTATAGCCTTGAGAGCAAAGTGGCCACCAGCTGGTCCATTATGAAACTCAAACAGTACCTTGTCGACTTGGTCTAAATCAATGCATCTCAAGAGCACCAATAAAAAATCTTTTATAAATAGCACTCCATCAACTAAGACATAAGGAAGAGAGTGGAGTCTAAAATACATCCTCTTAGTCTTATCAAGACCTTGTGGACACTCACCAGTTCGAAAGAAATGAACCATGTCTTATGCCCAACTCTTCATGACTATAAGTACAGTTATTTTAGGTTCATCATGGAGTACCAAAATGTCCTCTTTGACTTTTTCAAGACTGTATTGAGGTGTTCATATAGCCCTCTTCCTCTTACCAGCTTGGTGGTCTTGATCTCTATGTCATACTCCACTACTTTGGTGATCCAACCTGTCCTTTTCTCATTCAAGTCTCAGTTCAGCAAGAAGTCTTTTACACTAGGATATGGCACCATGATGTGAATTTTTCTACTATACAACATATGTATAAACTTATTTAGACTTTGTATGATTTCAAGCACCTACTTCTCAACATACATGTATCTAACCTCATAGCCTTCTAAACCTTAGCTAAAAAAAGCAAGAAGTTGTTCTAAATTCTCACCATTTGCTTGAGTGAGCATAGCCAAGATTACCTCTTCATTCTTAAAGGTATATATATTGAATTCCTTGGAGAAGTTTGGACTATCCAAGGTAGGAGATCGTGTGATAGCTTTCTTGATTCCTTCAAATAGTTCTCTTCTTCTTGCTTTCCATGCGAACATCTCATACATCCTTAGCATGGAAGTTAGTGGCTTGACAAGCTTAACAAAGTTAGGAATTAATCTCCTAATGAAATTTATCTTACCAAATAAACTTTATAGGCCCTTCTTGTGCTTAGGCAAGGACAATGCTAAGATGGCATGTACCCTCTTTAGATCAATGGATAGGCCTTCCATCAAAATGACATGACCCAAGAGCTTGCCTTCATGGATGACAAACATGCATTTCTTTGGGTTGAGAGTAATGCCAAACTCTCTACACCTTTCAAATATTTTCCTCAGGTGCTTCAAGTGTTCACTTGCCTCCTTGGATAAGACTATCACATCATCAAAATAAAGTAGCACAATATCATTGATCAAACCTTGAAAAGCTATGTCCATAGCACATTGGAAGGTGGCTCCAGTATTTGGCAATCTAAATGGAATCTTCTTATAGGTGTATGTTCCCCACTTGGTGGTGAAGGCTATCTCGTATTGGTCACATTCTTATACTAGGATTTGATTGTACTTAGAGTATCCATCTAAGAGAGAGAACCTTTCACTACCTATCACCATCTGAAGAATTTTCTCCATACTTGGAAGGGGATAGTGATCTCTTAGTGAGACTCTATTTAGGTCTCTAAAATCCACACACAATCTAACTTCTCCATTCTTCTTCCTAACAAGGACCAAAATTGGCCAGCCAAGAAGAGTGTTTGATAGGGAAAATGACCATGGGCTCTATCAATTTCATGAGCTCCTTCATCATGAGATGCTTGATCTTTGGATTGATTAGCCTTTGATTTTGCTTGATGGGTTTGGCACCTTACTCCAGCTCAATGGTGTTTTGGGCCAAGCTTGGATCAAATCCCTTCAATCACCATACTCCCAGGTGAAGACATCAACAAACTCTTAACATAACATAATGAAAGCATGCTTTTCCTCATTGGTACACACTTTCCCAAGTACAAGCAGCTTATCCTTATAGATCTCTACCCTTTCATAATTTTACTTCTTGGTTGACATGCTTGCTTTATCTCTCTTGAGTTGGTCATCTTTGTTGAAAATTCTCTCAAGAGTTACCAAACCTTTGGAAAGCCTATTTTTATTTAGTTGAATAATCTATCCATAATATTGTTGATGTATTTTGGACTAATTTTTGGAATCAAACTCAACTTCTTCCTACAAGAAAAGTGCTATTTTTTGGTCACTTTCAAACACCTACCAATTGGTGACATTTTTTGGTATGGAGGGCATCACAATCACCTTTAAATGATGTTGATTCTTGTTTTGTCTCATCCCCTTTAGGATCTCAAACTAAGCACCAACTACTGCTAGTCTACCTGCATAATTGTTCTCCTCTCTTGGAATGGAAGTGATATTGAAAGAAATGAATTTATATACAAGTTCCCACACTCTATGCTTGTAAGACCTGAGTAAGGATTTCTTGGTCAAGATTTGACCTCTCACTTGGTTCATAATCAACTCACTATCTCCAAACACTTGCAATTCTTTGATTCCTCTCTTTCTTACTGATTCTAGGCCATGAACAAGGGCCTCATAATCTGTTATGTTACAGGTACAGGAGAATTAAAACTTGAAAGTTGAGAATTATTTATCCTTTGAAGTGGAAACTAACATTTCCCAACCACCAGTGCCCATCTTGCTTATAGATCTATCAAAGAACAACTACCATAAACCACAGTCCTCTTGGTTTGTCTTCATCAATTTCAGTATGAAATCATCTTTCTCATGCATGCGGTAGACTCAAATACCATCTTATTCAATGAAATTGTAAGGATCATGCTCAAATTTTTCATTTCCCCATTCATCTAAGAGTAGTTCAACAACTCCTACAAGGGAATATGATGCAGATTGATCCACCTTGAGCTCTTCTTTATCAATGATTGCATAGTTCACATTCACCACTTTGGGAGAGTATGGCTCTAGGTGATCCTTATGCATGGCATCTAACTCAATATTCACTTTAATTCCATACTTTGTCCTGAAAACCATGTAAGACCAGTTGGCTGCCAAGTATCCACCTATCTTGGATGTGAAATCCCTTGGCAAGCAAAGAGAAAAGGAAGAACATCTACCAAATCATGGGGAATTGAGAAGGTTGGACAGGCATGTAGAGTTATATTCAAGTCTCTTGCCACTCCCAAGGTCTTAGCTGGTGATGCATACAACTATAGAACTCCTTTGGTCATTTGCTCATACTTGAGGCCTAACTTATTAGCTATGAATTTGGGCATAACTAAGGTTCTTACTCCACTATCAATGATGAAATTATGGAACAAGAAATCCCCAATAATTAGGGACAAATAGAAAAAAGGGACATTCTCATCTTTCTTTGCTTGACCAGCCATGGGAGGAGCCCCATTTACTACCAACACATTATCATTTCTTGTTGGGATAGCTTGCTTACCTAGCCCATACAATTCCTTTTGGACTATATATTTTTATCATGTTAGTGCTGAATAATCCCGTAATGAGATGTTCATGTGTAGATTATTCATTTTGTCTACTATATTGATTAAAATATTGCCCCCTTTAGAGTTCTCCTTGATAACATTTGTAACCTATGGTGCAACCTGAGGAGCTAAAGCTACAACAATTGGCCTATAATTGGGAAAATTTTGATTTTCTTATGGTCTTGGGACTGCTTTAGGTACACTTCCTACTTGATTAGGTGAAGGAGACATTGTAGGTGCTTGAGTGGCTACTTGGGCTTCATCAATGGCTCTCCTTTTGGACTTGGTGTTGGATACAACTCCAACATTTTGATTACTTGTGTTCCCCACATAGTTGACTATGTAGAACTCTCCTTCCAAGTGATTCATAAGATTGGAATTAGATTAAACCTACCTAATATCTATCCCAAGTTGTGTTAACATCTAAAAATTTGGGTTATCTGATCATCTTATGCATTCATGCTTTGATTTGGTAGTGTATTGGCATAAGCAACCTATTATTGGCCATGCTCCAATGGTGGATAGTTGGGTTGCTCCTGTACCAAATTATTTTGAGTGGGGACAAGAGCCTTGGAAGATGTAGAGGTATTTGGATTATATCTTTGATAAGGCTTGACATGTGTAATTTGGCCTTGCCCTTAATTATAATTCTGGAAAGGAGGCCTATTTTCTTGCCCAAACTATTGGTAGCCTTGATTTGGCCTATAACTTTGAGCTTGTTATCTCTTGAGGGAAAATAACTCATTGGTAACACTCTATAGTAGGCTCTTAACTTCATGAATGTCATTTATAAGGGTAGAAACCAACTTCTATTGATTAGGTAGAGGAGCTAGAGTGGGCACAGCAGGTTGGACTAAGGGCTATAAATCAAGAAAGAGTGGCATAAGAGGTCTAGGAGCTATCTTTCCCACTTGAACAAGGCAATTTTTAGCAGCTATGGCTATCTCATAAGTAGTGGGTAGAGTGTTTCCACCCATGGACTATATCATGATAGAAATGACACTATTCATGGCCTTCAAGTAGTAAAGGAAAGCATAGCTTAGGGTTGGCCTCACAAGAATTGGGATCCTATCTCAAGTCTTTTGGAACCTAGTGTTAAAACCTTGCATAAACTCATGTGGGGATCTCTTTATGGTGGTTAACTTCTCATCTAGAGACAAATGGTCACTTTTTTCCCCAAACCTATAGGTCAAGATTGTCCCTAACTCATTCCATGAGCCAACTGAGTTCATAGGCAAGGTCCCATACTAGTCCAAAACTTTCCCTTTGAAGGACAAGGCTAACAATCTAATGGCTACATTTTCTTCAATGATATTATGGATGTTTCAAAGGTTTGTTATGTTTCTAATATGCTTGACAATAGTGATTAGACCCTCTCCACTAAAGGGAGGAACACTTTTAAGATAGGTCCTTAGAATTGGTTCATACTGCTAAAGGTTCAAGGGACTTTGACCATTGAAGGGCACAAAAGGGAAAGTCCAAAGGGCTACCATGGTTGTGAAAGGATTCAATAGGGGTCTCCTTGAGTAGGTATATTTTATGGCTAGTTTAGGAAAATGGCTTGCTACGTAAGGGTGGGTATTTGTAAACCTTAGCCTTTTTGTTGAGTTTAAAGGTAACTCAACAAATTCAAAAGGGACACCCTTAGAAGAAGATCTTATAGTGACCTTTAGCATGGAATGCCAGGTTGGTCATTAACTAGAGACTTGGTTCCTGAATGGAGTCACCAAGTGTTGAATATAGCTCCTTATTTTATATTTTTATCTATATCAAGACCAACACCAATCCTAAAACTTGAAAGACACATAAATTATCCCATTGGGTGTGCCAAAAACTATTGACATGGTGGATTGCACCCTCTGAAGGGAAGTTCAACTCTCTTCATCCATGTGACACAATAGAGACATCCCTTTTACTGTGGGTGGAAAACATGAGGAATGAATCTTTAGATTAGGGCTAGCTCCCCTTGATGCACCCTGAGGCCATGGATCTCCTACTGTTAACAATGGGGGGGGTGAAAGGGGAGAGAAAATACTAAAAATGGGACCTAAGCTAAGAGGTGATTCACCAAAACAATTGGTCTACTCAACTTTGGCATACACTTTGGGCCATAGACAACAAGCATACACTTCATTTAGGTGAGAAAAACTTCCTTACATTAGTATTTTAGTAAGGGGTCCTATGAAGATACAGGGAGGAAAAAACTAGCACAAGAGGTGTTCTAAGACACATTGTTATGTAGCCTATTCACTTGCCTATACTTCTTCAGACACTTCCTATGACCTATAAGAGAATAAAATCACTATGCACTAGACATATTGGAATAAACTTATGAAATCATGAAAATAAAATGACTTAACACAAGATAAAACCATAGACATATACAAAAGTGCAAGCTCAAATGGAGGTAAAATGCTCTTTCTGATTCAATGTAAATTATTGCAGGGCTTCACCATACAAGTTGAGAGATATTTTCTCAAATGAGAAGTTAAAAATATATATAGAACTAGAAACAAGGTAGCTAAAAACTCAAGGAATGGAAACCCATGATGAGTTAAACACTTATGTAGAGACCAGAAGACCATGTTACTACTGTATTCTTCAAATTACGTATGGGAGACCCATGTTGTAGATGTCCAAGTCACTACTATTGTTTTCTTGGGCCTATAAAAGCATGGGATACTCCTTCTAGCAACTGACAAAGCCATCCCCAAGTTATTATGGTTGGACCATGCTCTCTTCAACACTAGGTATAACTGGTTGTGCATTAATAGTGAAGCGTGAAAACATGGTTTGCTCTCCTCTATAGTTTGAAAACCAATCTATTTTATTGGTTTTAATTAGATATATTTCACCAAATGTATTAATTCTCCTTGCTGAGTTATCTATGACACTTGTCTTGGTCTGAGTGGTCATTGATTCTACCTTTTGACCTTTTCAGTTGTTAGAAATATTCTACACTGTCTTTTTTTACACTTTACTTTGCTTGTGTTTTGTCTCTTCCTTGCCTTATCCTTTGCCTTAGATTCTTCTTGGCTTGTCTTTGACTTATTAGGCCTTCTTTATTTTGGGCTTTTTGCCATTCTTTCCTTCAGACAAAATGTCTAAAGGAATTCCTTTGGGCATTTTGTCCAAAGGAATTCTTTCTTTTGATTTCTTCTTTTCCTAAAGGGTACATGCCCCTCAAGCCTTTTATCTCCATTCTTCACTTTCTAAAGGTACCCTTCGCAAGGACACTTATCCTAGAAAATTCCCCTTCAAAACTTTTGATTTGGTCCTACCATCGACCAAGGTGCCCTCTACAAGGGTACATACCCTTCAAGAATTCTACAATGACCCTTCAAAAAAGTGAAGTCCTATTTCTTTTCCCAAGTTCCCTCCAAAAAGACACTTACCCTTTGAACTTTTTGAAAACATCCTTTAAGCTATCAAAATTCCCTTTAATAGAAATCCTATGCCTTTTACAAACTATTTAGACCATTTTAGGTTCTTCAATCACTTTTACTTATAAAAGTAGACAAGTAATGCACCTGCACAAACCCAATTGTCACTAGATAGACCATTTCAAAATTCCTAAGAGCTTCTACTTCAAGTTTTACATCAAATTTAGCTGATAAGGCAAATAAGTAAAGATACTTGGAAAACTTGATTTGGTCTGTCAAGACCAAATCAGGTTTTACAAGTGACTTTAGTTATAACCTTTTTAAGTAAAGGCATTTATAAAGTCCAAATTACACCATCAAGACCAAACGAAGTTTATCAAGTGACTTGACTTATGAAAATTTCACAAGTAAAGTGATTTGGGAAACCCAAAATGCACTGTTTTAGGTGAAGTAATTGCTCTTGACAAACCCAAAATACACTTGGCAAAGTAAAATGAGGGAAACACCTAGATTTTTCATTAGAAAGGTCTAGTAGAGAACCTTTTGCACAAGGCAATAGAGGGATGATCTAGCTAAAACATGTATTGGATGACTTTTACAAAGAAAAAGGAGGGGGTGCCCAATTTTGGCTTGGAGGACCAAAAATTGGTCAAGAATGACCATCTTGTTGGATCATACCCATACTTGGTATCAAAAATTTGATCCAAACCAGGCTATGGTTAATTATGATATACTAAAGGAGGCCTTCTTGAAGGAATTTGATATTCCTAAGTTTAAGCAATAGAGCATTACAATGCTCAAGGAATCAACCAAGGGTTATCCAAGAGAGTACACCTGTATGATATGTGGTTCAAAACCCTTCTTTCTAAACTTAAATATGATATCCACCCCTCCCAACATGTGCAATGGTTTTTTAGGGGCATACTAGTACCTTTTAGAAGAGATTTGTCTATGAAAACCTTCATATACCCTCACAAAGCATTTGAATCCATGCTTTGGGCTGAGGCAATAAGAAGCATCAACACTAGGATCAACCCATTTATGGAAGTTCACATCAATGGCCTCCTAGTTGTAGAAACTAACTGGTGGTTTAGTGCATGACACTCATAGTGGATTGTGGTGTACTACTTGTGAGATGGAAGGGCATAACAAGAATAATTGTATGCATATAAAATTTTGTACCTTACTTCTTAGTTATGAAATTTGTCATGGGTTATATAACTCTCAAAACTATCCCCTATTGTAATGTTGTAGTCAAGTAAACACTACCATCTATTGTAATATGTTTGATGCCTATACTCATTTAATATTAGATTATCAAGTCATTGATGAGATACACCAAAATATGGAAAGAGGCATGAGGCAGGTAATAACCACAACTAACAGGTAGGCAAGCCAAGGTAACGAAGGCTATGGACAACAAAATACTGGTTATGAGAATTAATAAGGCATGTGTGGGCAAGGTGGAGGATGTGATAGAGGAAGATGCCCCCCATGATCATGCTACAAGTATGGGTCAACTGAGCATTACCAGTGTAACTTCCCCATGTACCCAACATGCAGGTATTTTTAGTGACCACATGCAATTGAGGATTGCCTAGACTTGTACAAAAATTTGACTCAAGGTTTACTTAGTGTAGTTAAGGATGTTGCTATGGTTAGGTTTAAGAAAAAAGAAGAGGAATGGGCCCCCAAGCCATAGCAGCCTTGTAAGGAACCACCTAAGGTACAAGCCATAACTTAGTGTGGGTTCACCACTCATCCACCTATTTCACTGATAAAGGAACTATGCTTGGAGTATGGCAAGCCAAGCTGCACTGAGTGCATAACATGACCTGAGCCAAGAGATTCACCTTACCCTAACCCAACATGATATCAAGATGTCCTACAATAAGACATGAATGTAATACAAAAATTTTAGGGAGATATCCAATTAGATATGGATTTGGAGGTGCATGCAAGGACCTCACATAGAAATAAAGATGGCTAGGAGGCTAAAGTACAAGAGTTGACCAAAATCTTTTCCTCTTACAAACTGAAGGGATACTTCTCCTACTAAAAACTTATTTCTAGAGTATGAAAAGAAGCGACTAGTAGAAGAGGTCATGCCTCATATGATTGAAGTTTTTGTGTTGCCTATGGAGTGGGTGAGTGAATTAATGCATACTCAAAACATATAGTATGACCAAGAAATACTAATAAATGCCACCATTGAAGGATGGTTTGTTTGTCATGTCTTCATGAACATGGGCATAGAGGTTAACATTTTGACCAAAACCACCTGGGAGAAGATGGGATGACCACCCTTAAATCCATCCCTACATATCATGTTTATGGCCAACAAAATTTAATTGTAACCTATTAGGATCTTGAAGGGCACCATTATAGATATCATGGGCACTAAGTTCTAAGCTAATTTGAAGATAATTGAACTAACAGAACAATATAAATATCCAACACTCTTAGGTATGCCATGGTGTTACACCAACAACATATATGTGATCTTCAATAATCACTACATGAATTTTGAGAATAGTAAGGAGAGGGTGGCGATCCCCTTATCAAGTGATCAAGGGCCACCATATGTGGAGAGTGTTGATCTCAAAGATGAGATTAACTACATTTATAATATCATGACATGGGGTGTTGAGAAGCTTAACCTAAAAAACCAAGGAGTGCTCTAATGGTAGGATGAACAATTATCATCCAATATGACTAACATTTCATGTGATTGATGGGTTTAATAATCTTATGAAGTAACTAGTTAAAGGTGTTGCCTAGTATGGATAACTATACCAAGACTAGCTAAAATGGGACTAATTAGGATTGAGCACACTCCAAATAAATGGATTCCATGTGCCAAAAATATGGTGAAAATGGTGTTCTAATTGAGTAACAGGAATCTTGAAGCACTCCTAAAATATGGAGGAAGCTAGCCTATAAAAACCTATGTCCATGACATTGAAGCATGTGTTCCTCAGGAAGTAGATAAAATGGGTACACTAGTGCATACCCTAAATATTACTACTACTCATTGGTGGGTAGTGTAAATTTTTATCCTACTAACCTAGAAATATGTGAAGGCAAAAATATGCATAAGGTTTGGAATGAGTAATGAGGACTTGGACATACCTATGTACTCAGGTGATTTTGACCCGATTGTGTATGTGCACTTATGTGAAAAAACTTGGAGTGTCTATGGCAAGAACATGCCCATAATTTTGTGGGTGCATGCCTTATATAGGACTTTTAAAACATGGTCACAAGTATGCTATGTTGTAAATAAAACATGTTATGAGATATAAAACTAGGAGATGCTCAAGGAAAGGTTTGTGCACACCTTCTCCTTCCCCTCATAAAACTTAGAGCTACTAGAACCATTACAAGTTATTTTTAGGGTAATGTTTGAATACACTACCATTTTAGAAGAGAACTTTAGAGATATTTTTAGGGAAAAAGGACTAGGACTCTCAACCTTTTTCAAAGAGAGGGATCTCAACAATGACTCCAATGAGGAGGATGACAAGACCTAGAAGGATCTCAATTGGAAGGCTCTAATAGGGAGGCAAAAACTTGTGTACCTTGTAGATAATAGTTCCCTAGATGAATAATATCCATCTTATTTTTAAATTGACACAATTAAGGGGACAAGTTAAGTTGAGGAATCTCACCAAAAAAGGAATGAACCCTATCACGTTCCACTCAAGACCATTAAAATAGACATCAATATAGAGGATGAGCTGAAAATTGCCACTATAGGCACTTACTAGTCTAAGGTAGATATGGCACAAATCATAGACCTCCTATAGTAATTTCAAGACTTATTCCCATGAAAATATTAGGACATGAAGGCAACCCATCCTTCCCTTGGAAAAATGAGCATCAATTTGGTGGATGGCATGAGGCTTGCTAATAATCACCCGTATGGAAAGAACCCTAACCTTCATGGCAAGGTGAAAATAGAGATTGATGGAATGCTTGCCGTGGGCATCATCTACCCTATAAAATAGGCCAAATGGGTGAGATTTATGGTCATAAATATCAATAAATATGGGTACATATAGATCTGAGTCTACTACAAACTTTTGAACACTTCTTGCATCACTAACCCATTCTCAACGAGGTCCTCGATGGTGTCTTAGGTTACGAAATCTATACCTTTCTTGATGGATTCTTGGGCTACCATCAGGTGTAGATCGAGGAGGAGGATAAGCCTAAAATAACCTTTGAGACTGAATGGGGGTGTCTTAGTTATAATGTGATGCCATTTGAACTCAAGAATCCACTAAGCATATTCTCAAGAGTGGTGATCACTACTTTCAAAGACTTCATCCATAGGTTCCTCCAAGTCTATCTCGATGACTGGATTGTATATGACCTTGTCAAAGATTATTATGATAATTTATGCCTCATGTTTTAGAGGTTTAGGAAGCTTCAAATATTTCTAAACCTAAATAAATTCATCTTCACAACCCCCTTTGGGACATTACTTCATCACATCATCTACAAGGACAATTTTCTTGTTAACCCTACGAAGATAGCCATTATAATTTAGCTCTAAATGCCCTTTATGCATAAATATTTCCATGCTTTTTTAGGTCATTTTGGGTACTAAAAAATGTTTATACGAATCTATGCAAAGATCACAACACCTCTGGAGGAGATCTTGTGAAAATTTGGCCCGTTCTATTGGGGTAAGACACAATAAGAGGCTTTTGAAATATTGAAGCTAAACTTGATTAACGCACCAATTCTATAATTTCTAGACTAGACTAATCCTTTCCACATCCATTTCAATACTTTAGGATTGATAATTAGTTCCATATTGGCACAATTAGGCGATAGAAAAATGGACCACCCTATTTCTTTTGCAATAAGGAAATTGACACAAGCAAAAAAATTACACCAACGTGAGGTACTGGTAATGGTCTATTCCTTACAAAAATTTATTAAATATCTATTGGTGACCCTATTTATATTTTTTACTAACCAAAAGGTGCTCAATTACCTTATGAATAAGCCTATTTTACATGGTCACATATACAGAGGGATATTTCTATTCCAAGAGTTCCAATTCTCCATTGTTATTAAGCCTAGAAAGTATAACGTGGGGCCAGACCATTTATCCTACATAAATTTTGGTGATGTGGTGGTGTTGACTTAGGATGACATGATAGATATGTAAATATACAAAATATAGCACATCCTTGAAGACTTGGCATAGATTTTCACTTTCCTAACATATGGGTTTGTTCCATAGACCATGTCCAAAAATGAGAAGTAAAAACTTGTGGTTTGTGTCACCCCATTTTAGCTCATTAAGGGGGAGTTGTATAAACTATGAAGAGATGACATCCTACACTAGTATATTCTAGAACAAGAATCACATGAGGTAATCATATGAGGTCATTGTGCTAGAGACACAATGGCATGTAATATATTACAGTTGGGCTTGTGGTGGTCAAACTTATTCCAAGATGTAAAGGAGTGTGCCAAGGCATGTGACATATGTTAGTGCATAGAGAATCCCAACCATTGGGATGAAATTCCTCTCATCCCAATTCTTTCCTAGGTGCCATTCAAGAAATGGGCCATTAATTTTGTTGAACTAATAACTCTTGTAGCAAGGCATACGGGTGCAAAATATATCTTGGCAGCCACTGACTATTTCACTAAGTGGGCCAAGGCCACAATAAAAAAATATTATACCACCACGATAGCCATGTGCTTTATTTAAGAGAACATAATAAGTTGATATGGGTACCTATTATGTCTTACTATAAATAGGGTCACTCATTTCATTAATGAGATAGTGTGCATCCTCTTAATTGAATACATGGTGGCGCACCGCAAGATTACATTGTATCATCCCTAGGTAAACAACATAATTGAGGCATTCAACAAAATCATGAGAATGTGCCTGACAAAGATATGTGATATTAGTTTCAGGGATTGGGATGATCACATTTCAATGATATTATGGGTGTACCATATGACATATAATCACTTGAACAAATCTATACACTTTCAATTGGCATTTGGAACTAAAGAAGTTATCCCCATATATTTCATGGTGCCATCCTTATGCATTACATGGATAGGTAGATTAGATGACCATAAATATTTTAGGATAATTTTGGAAGACTTAGAGTGATTATATGAAAAGTGTGCCCATGCAAGATGGAGTCAACAAATCGAAAAGGTGTACCAGAAGCTCTAGCATGACAAGCACATCAAGCATGAGGAGTTAGTTAAAGGAGAATTGGTTCTAATATTTTAATTAAATTACGTTAATTACCTAAGCAAACTATAAATATGGTGGATGGGCCCCTACATCATCCACCACATATTGGAGATAAGAACATGCAATTTGTGCACATTGTCTAACAAAATACTCCCAGGACATTTCAGTGGTAATCAATTGAAGATGTATTGTTAGTAGGATGTATTGAATTTATGTCACTATTCAGGTAGAGTTTAGCTAACCAGAATACTGTTTGGTGAAATCCAAACCACTTTATTTAATTTTGTTTGTGTTCCTTGTATATTATAAAGAGGTAATAAGTGGCATGCGGTGGCTACAAAGACTTAACTTCTAGCACTTCAATCATAAATCTAGTTAGATTAATTAATCATTTGTGCTTTATAAGCACATAAGTCCATGACACCTAAGTTATGGGTGTATTAATCTAATCTAGCTCTAAAAAAATTCACCTAGTCTCTCATGCATAATTCTAACTGAGTGAGTCGAGCACTTATACCATCTAAATCACATGAGGTCAGACATCTAAGTCATGGGCATAGGAGACTTTCCAGTCACAAGTAGAGAATGCATAAGATCCATGTACACAAGATGAGAATTATAGGGATCTTGAAATCCTAAGAATGAACCACTCTAGTAATTTTGTGCATAATACTAGTCAAGTGAGTTGAGCCCATTTGATTTTTAAGAACCTAGGGCTAGACGCCTAATTTTCTAGGCACAAAGAAGTCACTAGACTCTAAAATTTTTAGAACATAAAGACAACGTACACAAGCACAAGCATAACCTTTGTTTCATAGTTTGAAATGGGTGTATCAAATGATTATGCACCAAAAACTAGAGGACAAGGTAAAGATGATCAACAAGGTTGGGCACAATCAAGAAAGTGAAGATGCATAATATGATAGTGTGTAAGAAACCCAAGAGAGAAAACAAAGTGATGCAGGGCCATCATAAGGGATTTGTATGGGGTAGGATAGGGCAAGGAAAGATGACATGTAATAAATTGACCAAGACAAAGAAGTGTACTTGAAATAGAAATGTCACTATTAAATAAAATGGAATCAAGGAGGTTGAATCGCATGCATGCGAGGTGTTAAACCAAGGTTTCCATAAGGAAGGTGAAGGTCATGTCAAGTGAACAAGTTTAAAATGAAATAATCTAAAGATAGTTGACATCCATGTAGATTTAAGTGGGAAGTGACCATTTGAATTTAATGTCAATTCACTAAATTACTATTAGGGAACATTGAATGAAAAAGTGGTAGAGGCATAAATATATGCAATTAATGAATTTATGACAAAGAATTTTTTAGGATTTTAGAATTTTTTCATGTTTTCCAAGAAATTGAGGTGCCTATGCCATAAATCCAACATTAATGATGGTAGCTGATAGATAAGGGTATAAAATGGAAAAAATGGACTTGCTTAGGTTACAAAGTTTAAGCTAATACAAGACTTAGAGCAAACCTAAGTAAGAAACTAGAGAGCTAAAGGTAAAAGCCCTACCATATCATGAATTTGAGCACTACAAGCACTAAGAGTAAAATAAAAACATACTAAAGAGAATTACATTCATAGGAAAGCCAATTTAAAGAGGTGTGGATAGAGATTTGTGAAAAAAATAGATAGTAGGAGAAAGAAGGTGTCACCCATGCCACAATTAATGGCTAGTGAAGCTCAGGAACCAATGGTATAATTATAGATCCCACATCTACAAAAGTGTGAGCCATCATTCAAGGCCTTAAAAATCCATGCCTACCAAGGTTCAACATTAGAAGATTCAGGATGGTAAATATATACAAGGCGTCAAGTTCCATAGAAGCACAATAGGAACCCAAGCAGATTAGGACTATGGAAGAGATGATGGATATTAAAACCAAGGTGTATCCAATTGAAGAAGTTAACATCGTGGAAGTTGACATTGAGGTGCTAACTAAGATTTCATATCAGTTCATGCAATTTCATCTAGAACTTGTGGTGGGGGAAGATTATTGCTCATTTGCACATAATTACCAACTGAAGGAATATAACCACTAGATGTCAAGTCACTTGCAAGACTTAATGCAATATTGGGTGGTGGACATGGGGTGTAAGTTAGTACAAGGAGGTGCCCTGTTCGATGTCTCAATCTAAGACAAGTTGATAGCTTTCAACATAAGCCAACTCTATGAGTTGCCCTACTTTAGAAATCTATAAGAACTCATATAGTTCCTACTCTTACACACCCATGAGGACCACTTTTACCTTGCAAGCAAGCACATGAATATTTTGGTGTAATTGATAAAAAATTATAACTAGGCTCCCAGATGTCAGCAAAGACATCCATCAAATGATAGATGATGATGAAGAGGTGGAGTGCATAGCTCAACTCATTAAGTATTTCAAAGGGGGTTTCACATTCCCTATCAATAATTGTGAGGACCCCAGTATCAAGGTGGTGGTGCACCTCGTAAGTTCCAAATTATGCCCATGCAGTCAATAGACTAATGTATCAAAGGCATACCTATTCATCATGTATCACATGGCATAAGGCATGCAATTTAATATTACGAATTTCATCATCAAGGAGTTAGTGAAAAATGTACCAGAGTGTCATAGTACGAAGGGGACCTTTAGATGGGGGTCTATCTTGATATTGATTGTCATTGAGGAAATTGGGATCCCAGATGGGAATGAGGATAATATTTGGGTTTTCCTAGAATACCATGATTTACTAGTACTAGTGGAGGATAAAAAGAGCTAGTAGAAGAAGAGGAGTATGATCCAAGCTATAAGGAAAAATTGTAATGGGTATTCACCAAATAAGATGAATTTTATATGACAAAATACATGTCCCTAAGGACTTCCATAATGCTAATGTACCATCAAGTTTCTTGGGCACTAGATTACTAAATGGATGAGCCTCAGTTTGAGGTTTCGACAAGAGTACTTTGACATGCCAAAAATTTAAAAGAGGGGCATGATTACTATCTTATAAATCCTTGAGATATGAACCTCATGAGGTTGGATAATACCCTCCTCAAAATAACCTCTTAAGTGGTGTGTTAGAAAATTATAATGATGTTTGTGAAACTAGGTAGAAAGGTATTATGCTCAAATCAAAGGAGGAATTGAAGGCAACAAATCTTAAACTCCAAAATCTGGTCAAGCACATAAAATAGGTGAAGCCATCCCTTTTGGATGGTGTGGATACCTCAGAGATGAAAGAGGTTGATAAATTTTGTGCACTAGTTTAAAAAATGGTGCCCCATATGAAGTCAATGCTAGAAGAGCTAGAAGACCTTTGTGAGGCCATAAGAAGAGAGTTAAAAAAAATATTGATGTGGTCAAAGAACTCTTTGATAAACTAGAAGAGGGTGTGGTATAATCAAATGCAATCTTTTACGAGTTTGCCACACAAACAACGGTCATTGACATACACCTTAAGAAGGCAAAGGAGGATAAAGATTCCTTATTCAAACACTCTTTCACAATGAACCAAAATAAGTTCACACAAGTGATGGTATAGTTAAATGACTTAAGCACCAAGATGATGACCCAAGAATAAGAACTAGAATCCCTTTTCCATGACTTTCAAATAAAGGCGAGTGAGAAAGGGGATATTTTAGATGATAGGGTAAGGTGAGCAATGGAAAAGCTTGAAACCTTCAAAATATAATTGGAAAGGAAGGATATGCTCACCCTCAAGGTTGTATCAACTAAAGTAGAAGGTGTAATTGAAGAGATCAATCTCACAATCTAGGGCTTTGAAAACTTCAAGGTAGAACTAGAGTAGGGTGCACGCAAATTCTATGCACTAAAGGCATTGAAAGACTAGTTTGGGGTGGACTATAAATTTTTTATGGGGTAATGTTGGTCCCCCTTTTTATAACTTAGTTATTAGACCATGACAACTTGGCACATCTCAATATTTGGAAGTCATGCAAATGATTACCCTTTTGGGATAGTTAGCACTAGATGGAAGAATATTTAGTGATCTTGTGCCAACTAGTAGGTATTTGCTTGTCACCCAAATTTCAAGGAGAATCTCTTAAATAATTGCATGTGGTAGTTGGAGAGCACAAGTGTCAGAATAATGGAGCTAGTGACTTAACAACCTCCATAAATAGCTCATCATCTAACATGCAACCATCCAAACTAGCAAGAAGATGCTCCTCCACCTATTTAAAAGAGCTTGAACTTGAAGAGAAAAATAAAAAAAGATGGATGATAGCGAAGCTCTACTGAAACTAGGAGCCACTATTAGTATTTTGTAACTAACATGAACTATGTTAACAAATCTAAATGTATAATGCAAGCTCATCTGTGATCTATTGGGTATGAGTAGTTTTTAGGATGAGATTAGGCTCTATTTATATAATTTATACTTTATATTGACAACATTGAAGTTAATAGAATGGCATTACTTATCATATTGGTTGTTGATTCTTTCCTTATGAGTTAAAACTATTGTATGTTGGTAGCTTAGTTTTATGTTAATAATGCTATAGTTTCCATTGGTATAATGTATTGTGATACAAAGGTCCTTCATAGGTCACTAATGGCATCATTGCGATCTTTTTGAGGTTTTATTGAATGGGACTTGTGAAAATTTCAAAATAACCTGTTAAGATGAATTTTAATTTATGAAATGGTTGTTAATTGGTGGGAGGATAAAATTGATAAATTCAAACATTAATAACTAATGGTATTATCTTAAAGTTTCTATTTTGTCTGAGGAACAGAGACAACTAAACTTGAAGTATGAAATAATTAATTAGTGAGTATAAGCTACTTGGAATGAGGAAAAGGAATATTTAGTATCAAGGCTTCCTAAGGGTAAGGGTCATCTGCATAAAATTAGAGGAACAAAAGTTTGAAATCATGAAATTGAGCATAGGTTAAGTCTGGATAAATAGTGGTCACATGTTTATTATATTATCATTAAATGTTAATTCTAGTCACTAAATTATCCCCCCCTTTTATTATAGTAATGCATCAAATCAAAATTAATAGAGTAAAAGGAAGAGTGTTATACCTAAGCTTGCTTGTGTTGAGTAGTCTTGGATGTAGATCACATGATAAAATACAATTCATGAAGTCCTAAAATAAAATATGCATAAATAAATCCTTACTCAATATGAAAATATGAAATTAAAGATAATAAACTTATAGATCAAATAGCAAGGAATGAAAACACATTTTCATGTAAGTGATCCATTGTGTTTTCTAGTTCAAAACTACTAACTTAGGGAGGGTGGAATGCTTGGATATTTATTCATTGAAAAACTCAAAAAATTCACTTGAATTAATCATCATACAACTCAAGGTATTATATTATCATATAATCACTATAGTAATTCCAATAGATCATTTTTGTGTAAGACTACTGAAAAATTAGTTTAAAAATTTTGAGTCAACTACTATAGATAGAATAATATTCATCTAGTCAAAATTCTAGTGTAAACATGGTATGAAAATAATATGAATTATATTTGGTACATATATGACATAGAGAATGACATGATTTTTCATTCCTTTTATAAAAATTGCTGAAAATTAAACAACAAAGTGATTATATGACATGTAATGCCCTGAATTTCATATCTAACTATATTGATTCTGATAACTAATTGATATCAACTAAATCTTTGAGTAAAAACCTAAAACACATGCCACATATGATGCCCCTATCTAAGAAAAATATGTGATAATCATGTGTATAAATATATAAAATATTTATAAATAACCACTAAAAATTATTCTATAGATTAAGTACCATTCTGAGAAGTGTGAAAAACACTATTTTTGATTTATGAGACGAAAGCACACTATTTTGGATAACCACAGATTACACTATCATCAAAATATATTCATACTATATTATTACTAAAAATGATTATGCATTGTGATTACCTACGTAATTAATGTTGGTTTTTGTATGTGTAATGTACTATTGCAGATTAGTCTCTAAAATAATACATTGTCTATGCCCTCTCTTTTGAGGTGAATTATGAAGCCTATGCATTAACACAACTCAAAATAAAAAAAATTGTGTGTGATGTCATGAAAATAATCTGGAGTAATAAGGATACTTTTAGATATCATGACATCATATTAACAATCTAATAAAAATAGTAATATATGATAGTGTAAAACCAAGCATACATAGTGTCATGTTTAGATATATGTTAGCAATTAGGCATGTAGTGAATAAATGATCATATATCAAGTAATTGAAACTTATATATAACTACTTAGTGAAAATGCATGATATCTATAATGACATCAGAAAACTAGGGAGATACATGATATACATTGTCGTATAATCACCTAAAAATGACACATGAGTGCTAAGGTGTTACTTGAGAACACCCATCCCTAGCTTAACCCTATACTTATCTTAAGACCTATTCAAACACTTATCTATCCTTCATGTGGGACACACATATCCTTAAACATCCCTAAATCAAACATTGACCCTCACTTTAACATTTTATCCCCTGGTGCCTCAAGTTCTACCACCTAGACACTAGCACCATAATTTGGACAACAACACCACATGGCACTATTGTCCAAGTTTAGGCACTATTATATTTTTCCCTCCTTTTTTTACCAACATATGTCTTTTAAAATGAGAAACCACCTAGAGTCAGCCTAGACCTCTTTCTACGACCCGTACAAGCACTAGAGTAGTATATATACTTGATTTTTATCCCTTTATCCACTAGATGAAAATTAGATGCAAATTACACAAACAAACTCAAAATGATTGTGCATAATCAAGGTTATAAATCCCTATTCTAACCTTCTTCTAAATACAACCATATACATCATTCCTTAGCTTATATTACTTAGGTTTTTTGTCTCAAACACATTTTAAACACTCAAGCCAACATTCATACTAGTTTTACTTGCACTTACACCCGTACTTAGGTGGAAATAACTATAGATTACTTGATCCCTCTTCAGAGTATTGGTATGTTGTAAACTCTCATAATATTATGGTTTTGAGGATGCCCAACCCACCCCACTAATAACCCACTTTACTACTTGTGCCAACTGGATGCCATAAAAACATAGAGGTTTAAGGTTTGCATATAAAATCAATAAAAATAGGTTATCTAAAAAAATTTATAACTCATGCACATAGGAAAAAATTTGGTAAGCCCAGACATAGGTGTACCCAAAAGTTCATAATAGTCTATATAGAGGACACTAGTGCCAAAATAGGGACACTAGCACCACATGGCATTACTATCCAATTATGGTTCTACTATCTAAGAAAGTTTTTGACACTTGGATCCTATCTAAGATACTCATATCAGCCTTTATCTTAGTTTTCAATGGATAGATATCTTTTTAAAATGACTTTCCAACTAAGAACTTGATTACATTACTCATTGTTATTTTTATAAAAGTCAAACTAGGTCAATTTTATTACAAATTAGTGGTTGTATTTATTACACATTTCTACACTAATTTATTATACTTATCCCTTTAGCAACCTAAAATTTACATATACTAAGTCCTAAATAGTAAAAACATTTGGTGAAACTAACTTACATAAAATATTATAAAACCCTAACCCTTAATAGCCCTAGGGTTTATGTTTCCATCCTTTTAAGACCCACACTTAGATTTCAAATCCTTGTATATTTTTATTTGTATTTCATACAATCATGATAATAATGACATATAAAGTTTATCACTTTTTAATAAAAAGTTTTCTAGATTCTTTTGCATGCTTATTTCCTTTCATTTGGAATGAATTAAAATATGACATAAACACATATGTACATGATGCTTTATATCAATTAAAATGTATCTCATATTTCATTCTATCTCTAGCATGTTATTGTTCTCTATTGTGGAATTTAATTAAGAAACAAATCCTTACATACATAGAGGATAAATTACAATATATTTTACTAGAATTAATCCATAATTTTAATACACTAACAACCATTTTTCAAGTTTTAATGTCATATCTTATGCATAGGAAAGAATCTCCTTCTACTTATCTCTATGAGGGTGATAACTAATTTCCCTCTAAGTAGGTCCATACTATCACTCTTCCACATGATGATTCATCCTCTATTATTGTTATTAGTAATCATAATCATCCTATCCATGCCTCCACCTCTCCCCTATAGGGTGTGAGCATACATGTTCAATCAAAAGTAACTAGGGTTTACACTTATGAGACTCTAAGGGATCAAATTATCAATATGAGAAAACTAATATCAAAATTATAGAATCAAAATCAATTATTAAGTGAAAAGGTCACATTATTGGGAAATTAAATTACATGTATAAATTCTTTAGAATATTTTAGTTTTCATCATGTATATGCATCTACACGAAGCTAAGTTGTGTCTATCACTCTTTCATATCTAAATCATAAAGTACAATATGAGAAATATAATCAAGATCAAAATAATATACAAGATAGGAATTGAGACACTCTCCCCCCACTTAATAATGAAAATCTTATTGTCAATAAGGATGAGATTTTATAGATATTCAAAGATAGACTTTAAGAACATCCCCATGATCATGCACATGTTCAAAAAGCATAATGTAAATAAATAACAAATCAAATAATGGTCAATATTCTACTCCCCTAGATAAAAATATTATTACACCTACTTTGGGGTTAACTCAACTAATACAATAACCTATTTTAATTTGGATACTTGATTAGAAACTACACCTCATATGTCTAGTTCTTCTTCTCTAGATGTACAATACCTTATCCATGAGATTGATTATATGCAGGCTAAGGTGTTACATCTTGATCATGGAGCTACTAGGGCATCACATGCATTGGATTTTCATGTTCTTTTAGATACACCTTTAGTACATCATATAAAGACAAATCCTTTGCCATCCAAATTCATGGAACCTAAGATTACCTTGTATGATGGTAAGGGTGAGCCAGAGCACCACCTATGAGCTTTCCACATAACATGTTTGGACTACATGTCCAATGATTAGATCCTTACTAATTTATTCCCATGTAGTCTAAAGGACTATTCCTTAAACTGGTTCTATAATATTTTGAATCATTTTATCACCATATTTAATCCATTGGAAGATATTTTTTTAACACACTTTTTAATTAACATCAGTGATAATATCTCATATGCTCAAGTAACACAACCACAACAAAAATACAATGAATGTATTGTAGAATATGTCTTTTGATATAAAATGATATTGGCAAAGATGACTAGCCCTATGGTAGATAAATAACTCCAAAACATATTCAAATAGAGCTTACTACCAACATTTCATGAAGCTTTCTTATTTAAGAAGTTTCTAACGTTCACAGATTTATACCACATAGTGAAAGAAAGGGAATGCAAGCCTCTCTCTATGGTAAAATTAAAATATAGAAGTGGATTAGAATAAAATTCTAAGAGTTACAATAAGCCTCTATAAAAATTAAGGGCTATTGAAAAAAGAGTGATCCAAAGGCCATAGTTAATGTAGCTTCAGATCCATCTCCTCACTTGGTTTTATCTACTCCTCCACAAATATTTTTCACCAACCTTCCAAAATCACTAACACATATTTTACAATATTTCCTAGAATTTAATGTCTTATCTCTCCCTCTCATCAAAGAGGTTGATACAAAATGACATCTTCTAAAGAGTCATGATTCCAATGCATTTTTTAACTATCATAGAGCACCAAGCCATACTACAAACTGATACATCACCTTGAAACATAAGATATAAAATTTGATAGAGGCCAATATCATTGATGTGGGAATACCCATAGAGGCACCCAAAATTAAAAAATGGAAGCTAAGGCATTGAAAATATTATCAGATTAGTTCTGAAGCATATAGATAATGAGATAGGGGTACTTCAAGTGTTCACTATATGTACTAGGGATATCCACCACATGCATCATATCGCACTACTACAGAGGATGCATAACCCTACATAATATCATTGGTGTGTATAATACTATAGTACCAGCTAGACCCATCACCACCTTCTTAGAATAGGAGATTTGTTATGATGACTTAAATTTATATGCACTCTTTGTATGAGCTTACATTGATTATCATCTTATTAAGAGTGTTATGGTTGTTTAATCACCTAAAAGTGGTATTTGAGTGCCAAGCATGATACTTGAGACTACCTATTCATAGATTAGATCTAGACCTATCATAGAGCCTATTATCACATTTTTCTAGCCTTTGTATGGGCCAAAAGCATCCCTAGTCAACTTAAACATGGTCTTAGACCCCCATTTCCTAATCCTAGCCCTTCATACCCAACATTATACTAGCTAGACATTAGCACCACATTAAGGACACTAGATCCACATGGAGCTAGTATCTCCAAAATGTCACCTATGTCCTTTACCCTTTATTTACCAAATGAATATATTTTCAAATTTAAACCCCTCCTAAGGTTGGTCTAGCATCTTTTATTATTTGTAGATATAAAATAACACTATAAATATGTTACTTTTAGCACTTTATCCACTAGATGGAAATAAAATGTAAAATACCTATCCAAACATGAGATAAATTGACCAAAATCAAGGTTATTAATTCTTATTTTTTCTTACTTTTACTTACTACCATCTATAGCTGCCCTTTGCTCAGATTTTTGAAATTTCCAATCTCAAACACACTCAAGGCACTCAAGGACATGGTCATTCTAGCATCACTTGCACTTTCAGAAACACTCAGGTTGGGAGAACTAAATTGGGATCAATCCCTCCTTGGAGTATTGTTATGTAGGCAGCTCTCTTCATAATGGGGTGTTAAGATTGTCCAACCTATCCTACTAACAAACACACTTTTCAGCTCATGTCTTACGTGTAAGGAGGATTAGGGTTTACATGATAAATTAAATATTACAGACATAATACCGAGTTTCAAGCTTCATGCATGTAGAAATAAAACCCAAAACCATAGACATAACTACACCCAAAAGTTTGGGACAATATTTCACAAAGGACATTAGTGCCATTATCAAGACACTATAGCCACATGGTGCCTCTATCTAAATGTGGTGCTACTATCTAGGAGGGGTTCTGATATAAAGATCCAGTTTATGATACTTAGTCCTATTACCATCTCAGTTTTCAATACTCATATCATTTGTATTAGATTGTTTCTAGATAAATATTTATTTGCACATATTTATTAATATTTTTAGAAATTTAAAACAAGTCAATTCTATAACAAATTAGTGGTTATTTTATGAATATTATTTCCTTGATTTAGACTACTCAACTCTTTAATCAAACATAGGATTTAAAGTAAGCTAAAACCTAAAAGGTTAAAACATTTGGTGAAACTAACTTACTTTGAACATTGCTTAAACACTAACCCTAGATGCTCTTAGAATTTGTATCCTTTTTATATCTATCCTCATATTTTAGTTCCAAAATTTTAGATTTGTTTCAATATTTTTTTTTTACAATCTTTCTTAGATTAAAATTCTTTAAAGGTTCAAAATATACAAAAACTTATTTTCCTACTTCCCAAACCACAATATTAGAATTTAACAATCAATTTTATGAGATAAATAATAAATAATTACAATATTTTATGTCCAAACATGTGGATATGCAAGATGACCTCATCACTATTATTCAGGAAGAGATACAAAAACCAAACAATGGTCCATCTTCAAATCCCCTAGATAATAACTTTGTTACACCTAAAATGGGGCAAACTCAACTATCACAACCTACAATTCTAATTCAAAAAAAATTAGTGATAGCTACACCTCTTGTGGATATTTCCTATATTCCAGATGTATAATCCCTTATACACTAGGTTCATAATCTGAAGGCTAAGGTGTTACATATTGATAAGGGGGCCACTATGCCATTACATGTATTTTATTATAATGTTCTCTTACATGCACCTTTTTCATACCACATAGTTTCAACTCCCTTACCATCTAGATTCATGGCACCTAATCTTACATTATATGATGGTAAGGGTGACCCAGAGCATCATCTTAGAGATTTTCATGCATCACATTAAACTGTGTCCAGTGATTCGATTCTATCTAAGTTGTTTCCATGTAGTTTAAGGTATTATGCCCTCCAATATTTTTATGAATTACCAATTAAATCTATCACAACATTCAATCATTTGGTAGACATGTTTTAACACACTTCTCCATAAATATCAATGACAAGATCTCATATGCCCAAGTTGCATAATTGAAACAAAATTCAAATGAACCTATCATAGAATACATCTTATGATACAAGACTATATTAGATAAATTAACTATCCCGATGATAGATAAATAGATTTAGGACATCTTCAAATAGAATCTTTTACCAGCATTACATGAAACTATCTTGTTTAATAAGTTTATTACATTCATAGATTTGTGCCACATAGTAAAAGAAAGAGAGATCAAGCTTTTATCAATGGGAAAACTAAAGTATACCAATGGATCTAAATCAATTTTTAAGAGTTCAAATAAGCCTCCATACAAGGTAAGGGACACCAATAATAAGATTGATCAAAATACCATAGTTAATGTAGCTTTAGATCCATCTCCTAGATTGTTTTCATCTATTCCTCAATGTTGAATCTTCACCAAAATCCCAAATTTACCAGCATAGGTTTTACAATAGCTCTTGGAATGCAATATCATATCTCTCCATCCCATTAAATAGGTCAATATGACATGGCCTCTTCCAAATAAGTATGATTCCAATGCATTTTACAAGTATCACAGAACACTAGGCCATACAACAAATAAATGCTTAAGCTTAAAACATGAGATACAAGATTTGATTGAGGCTAACATTATCTATGTGGAAACACCCATAGAGGCACTAAAAGTACAATAAATGGAAGCTAAGCATTATATATATTCTCAAATCCATTTCCAAATCACATAAAAAATGACGTATGGAGCACATTAGATGTTCACTATACATATTAGGCACATCCCCCACTAACTTCATATCATACTATTATAGAGGAGGCACACCCATTTCACAACATCATTATCATGTACCATACTATAGTTCTAGATAGACCAATCATCACCTTCTCATAGTTGGAGATTGTTGATGATATATATTTACATGCACTCTTTATATGAGCATATATAGATCATCATATCCAAAGTGTTATGGTTGATGACAGGTCAAGCACTATCATGTGCACTATGACACTTTTACAACATTTGGGGTATTCAGAGTAGTATATATTCCCCATAGATATAGTTATTAGTGGTTTTGGTGGTCATTCTCAAAGTTCCACGGGGGATATTATGCTTCCATTATAAGTTGGACCAACACATTTAACCACTCAGTTCTTATTTGTACCTAGTGCAGGTATATTTGATATATTATTTGGTAGGCCATGATTATAGTGTCTACAACAGCCATATGATACATAGTGAAAATTTGCCTAGAATACATAAATGTAAAATATGTGGTCAAAGTTGAGGGTCTTCCCTATGAATAAATTCTTCCTATTACACAAGTAGTCACTTCATAGTCACTAGTTATAGTTTCAACACACTTACCAGATATAACACAATTATCAGTTATAGTTCAAGGCATAGTTCCTATTTATAAACTGTAGAGTTTAGTAGATCCACTAGTGAAGGTGAGGTATACTCGTATAATATCAAAATTTATGCATACTCTCCCATAAAGACCATTATTAGAGAGACCACTACATCAGACATATGTCACATATTCTAGAGGGCCTTCCTCCATTCACTTTTTACCAAGACTAGTTTTATTAGATTATTAGGGTTATCAACATAGGAAAAATATGCCACTTACAACTTTTTCTACAAAATGGGTTCCTAAGACCCATATAATTCATAGGACACAACATTCAGTGTCATAGATTCCTAACACCACTAAACAAATATATACAGATACAGATTACTCAATACAATAGATTATGGGATCATAGTTTCCCTTTCACATAGCATGCATGATCATAGTTCTCCTATTTGACATAGGTCATAGTGATAGGGAGTCTTCTATGAGACTCATTGGTTAGTATGGTTTCTCTTTTCTTGTACATACTTTCCCTATATTTTTCTTCTTGCACATAGTTCATTTTCATGTTGTTTGTACATAGCTTATATCTAGAAAATTAAAAAACAATATAACATGCCAAAAAAAATCATTAATATATTACTTAAAAAACACAAATTTATAGATTATATTCATGGTTATGTTTACATTTCTTATATTTATCAAATACTACATATGCTAGCTATATTAGTATAGTTAGTTTTATCATACTACATGCTTCACTTGTTCTTATCAAGTGCTTGCAAATTGCACATAGGACTTAAGTGCACCGCACTGATCTAGGCTTGCTATCATCTACCTATTGGGGGCATATACACTAATTCATGGTTATTCATGTGATACATTCACCCACTTGGGGAGATACTATACATAATTTTTATTACCAAGTTCTATCCTTACATTCTCTACATTTCAATTTTAGCATTATTATATCTTGGTATTGATCATTGCTACTTATATTTTTTGCTAACTGTTACTAATTTGGACTCAACATACATACATCCTAACTCTTACATAGATTTATATTACATACATGCATGATTTCATTTCTAGCTGTCATAGTTTAAACTTGATTGTATTTCTATGCTTCTTCTATTTCATGGCATTTAAATATGCCGTTGTTCTTTGGATCTACACCACTTCTTTTCATAGTATGTATCCCTTAGACTTGTGCTCATGTCCTTTGTGTATGATTTCTTAATTTTGTATGTAGATATTTGAACATGTCCTTCTATGTGGTGTTAATCCAACTTTATTGCTGTTTGCATATATGGACATTTAAACATGTCTTTGTATGCCTCATTTTCTCAAATTTAGTGACATGTCCTCATGTCCCTTGTATTGTGGCCCTTTGGCCTATTTTGCCTATCAAATGCTTTTGTATGTATGTTTTTTTGTATGAATCATGGCAATGACATAGGTAAACACATAGAAAAATAATGACTAAGAAAGTAGCACAATGACATAGATTTCAGACCAAATAGACATTAGCACCAAAATAGGGATACCATCACCACATGACACTATTGTCCAAGATGTGATGATACTATCTAGTAGCTTTAGTTTCAAGATAACTCAAATTGGCCAAAATAGTATAGTATGTACATTATAAGTTTGCATAGATCCAATTACAGGTTTGATAGTTAAACTCAATTTTCACTCATATTTACATTAGCTCAGCTCAAATTCATTTGATAAAATTTGGGGCATCATACATGACATGATCATTCCCATAATTAGTTCAGATACGTAAATACAATAGTTACAACCTAGTCCATAATTAATATACTGAGATATCAAATTGGGGGCATATGCATGGCACATTATTTTCATATGCTCAATTACAAACTATTTGATCAAATGGAATGACAAATTCCATGTCATTTTCTATGATGTATACACTTGACATCGCATTTAAAGTTGTAACTAGTTTCATGCCTTACTCCATCTATAGTGATTATCATTCCCAAGTGGCCCAGAGCCACCTAATATACATGAATCACCATAGAACCAACATACACAGGTAGATATACTCAAACATTTCTAGTCCTTTACACAATTGAGTTTAAAATGCATCTAGTACACATGGGTGGGAAATGATGGAATCATAGCCTAATTTTGTTGAGCCACCAACAAGAGAGGATTTGACATAATTTCCATCTAATAAAAGCTATTTATTGATATTTTATGCCAAAATATCAAAATACCTTATGCTCTAAAGGATACCCATAATAGTTTTTGACAAAAATATTTAAAAATCACCTAACTACATTTTTCTAAAACCCAAGTAGAAATTAGAGATTTGGGTGCAGTTTGAAACTTTGCAAAGTTATAAAGTGCACCCAAACCTCTACTTTCCTGCTTACCCAATACTAGAAGAAATTAGAACTCACATTGTACTTTGAAAATTTTCAAGTTGAAAAATGCAATAAAGACTTTTTTTTACACTCTTATTTGATACCAGTGAGAATCAAAACTCTACTTATACTTTACAACTTTACAAGGTTGTAAAGTACAAGTCAAAATCTACTTTCCACCATTTGCCACTACTCTATGGGAATCAAAACTCTTGATACACTTTGTAACTCTACAAAGTTTCAAAGTATAACCGAGATCATGATCACTACTTACCTCCAAGGCATTTCCCACCTCTAATAAACCCACTAACTAAAAGCAAAGATTACAAATCAAAACACAATTTTGCAACTTGTAAAATTGTAAAATAACTCTGATGACCTTATTTTCCTTCATTCATCTAACTACCACCATGCTTAGTATTAATTGCATAGTGCGGTATATAATTAAGTTTGTTTGCATCATTATCACTATAGAAAACCAAATTTTAAGCTCCAATACCAATATAGATCATGAACGAGACCCCCAAGATAAATAACATCAAGTTTATTCACTACCATTGTCAAGCAACACAAATGCCATGGACCAGATCTATCATTTCCTACCCCCACATGTGCATTCATGATATTTTTCTAAGTCACCCACATTTATTTCAGTCAATTCCATTACTCTTTTAGTAAAGCTTACATTTTCTATGCTAAATTTTATGTTTTTTCTTAGAATCATGAAAAACATCATCATTGTTCATCATTTCTAGTTTTACATCCATATGTTGAAATCTTCCTATTAAAATTTTTAATATTCTTGTGATTTCATTAGATCTTTATAAGAAATCTAGGGCTTTTATAAAATTTAATAAAATTTAGAATATTCCCAAAAGATCCCTTACATAAATCCCTTTTACCTTCTCAAGATCAAACCCCATAGATATGTAGTTGTTGAAACACATAAAAACCTTGGTGGAGATTTCCCTTGCTTTAACAACTCTAAGTTCTCGTTGGAAGTCCGAATTGCCTCTACAACCCATTTTCCCATCAAACATTTTATCAAACTTTGAAAGTGAAATTGAAACTCAAAACTCCATCAAAAATTTTGTTCAGACTTTAAAGCTAAAATTTCACATTATAAATCCACCATATTTTTTAAATGCAAAAGCATAACAAAATACTGCCAAGTTTAAAGCAAAAAAATAACCTATAATTACGAGCCCAAACCCTAAAAAACTATATAGTTGTTTTATTGCACCCATTTTCCCAATGAACATGCCTATAAAGGAGATGAAGTTCAAGTCAAAGGGACCTAATATCCCAACTAGCCTAGATTCATACACCAATGAGATAACTGACACATATCTAAGTCACATAGACCTAATAGACTTCTAAAATAAAGTAAATGTAGAATTCAAGAATGACTAGATTTAGATAATATATGATAGTGGTTTTCCCTAGGCTATAGCCTTCTCACTTTCAATACAAATCCCTTAAATTATGTTCACCATGGCTAAACACTATGATGCTGAGAAGAAGGAAGTAGTGAATGATAAAGGAGAAAAGATTCTGAATCTTGATCTTGATTTCATTGATACTATGTTCCTGATCCTAGAATATGAAAGCTACATAGATATTACCCGTACTTCATCCAAAACATTCTATGAATATAATAATGTATCCTATCTATGGGTTTTAAAAAAATAGTGGTTAAGAACCACTAGACCTACGGCCACAAGAATGCTTAAAATCTTGGCTAGGATAGACTTCAAGGATGAAGTAAGAGATATCATTATACTCTTGCATATAGTTACAAGGAACCCAAATGCAAATAATTATCAAGATTAAATGTACTAGTATATCTAGGTAATCCATTATAAAAAATAATACATTCACTAATGATCGAAATGACTTTGAGAGCTCTTGATGCTAGACTCTTCTATAATGTGACTAGTTTTATTACCAGTATAGTGGGTGCCACATATTCCCACATTATTTTTTATGAAGATTACTAGGAAAATATGCAAGATGAAGAGGAATTTAGGTTAATATATTATTCTATAATGACCTTGGAAAAAATTAAAACCTATGATATGGTACTAGTCCCTAAAGATTTGAAAGATGAGGAACATCTAGTTAATAGGATGTATTATGATAATTAAATCTATCTCTAACCTCTTCCCCACATCTAGTGGTCTACACCTAAATCCTTCTCCTTGTTATAAAGGAATACCATATTTTCCATTTCAATCTAGAAAGGAAGATATTGCATGCATATTCCCTATTTTCTTGCTCCATAACTGAGTGTAAGGGTTTGTAAACTTCCTCTCTCAAAAGAGTGATTTTTTTATAAACATGGGTTTCCTATGTAGCCCATTGATATTTTTTCTATTAGATAAATTATTTTTCCTTTAAATAATTGATCTAAATGTTGAAACCCAGAGAATGACAATAGACTAAAGTTTTTCCTTCCTTGTATTGTGTTATCTTTATGTATGTATGGCTATTTATTAAATTTGTGAATGTTATAAGTCTTATTTCAGTCATATAGATTCATTTTTGGTATTATTTCTACCCTTTTTAAAACTTGTTGATGAAAAATAAATAACTCTTTTCTTTATTTGTTAAATGCCCAATATTACCTTTAATCTCATTTTTATAAGATTATGCTTCAATAAATTTTAGTATATTAAATATTCAACTTTGTTCAATCAAAGCAAGCATTAATTTTCAATATAAATATTTGGTGTAATCACCATTTTATAGTTTTAAAACTCATTATAAAACTCTTTTCCTTAGAAATCAAAACCTTAGTTAGGAGTAAGATCACTAAGAAGCAATAGTTTGATGTGAACTAATCATATACTAGCTACACTAAGCTTAGTGAAAGGAAGTAAACCTTATTCAAAGGTTCACATCAATTTTACAAGGTCCCAAAGCTTAGAGCTGATCCTATTGTGTCATTATATTTCCCATGTACTATAACTCATTCTACTCATAATACTACAAATATAAAGATGGGTGCAAAATCTAATTGATAACGGTTTTTGGCATGCACAATGGGAACCAAATATCATAGCTAAGAGATTGGAGTGATTCTCAAGAATCATTGTGTGAGATTTATACACATTTAAAGAGCCTCTAATGATTCCATTGGCTTACAAATTTAGGAAATCCAAGTTTACATATGCTAAAGATACAAACAAGATCAACAAATAAATAAAGATCAGGTAAGAGGACTGACTTTCAAGAACTATCATTTCCATATAAAAATAAATAAAGGCAAGTTATACCTTATATTATAATAAATCCTACAAATATGTTTGCATCTCCCATAAATACCCATAGTTATTTCATACCTTCCATTATGGCCCTCAAAAATTAGAATTTCATAGAATTCAATGGAGGTAGCCTACTTATGTTGGCCCAGTATGATGATATACCCACCTTATATCTAAAAAGCCTTCCATATTTTATTGTTTAAACTTTTTCCATACCCATTTAACACATTTAGGATGTTGATAACATCTGTTTGATTCATAATATAGTATAAGAAAATGTTGCTATCACACTTATTACCTCCTCATTTAAGGGTAAAGCCTTAAAGTGGTACAAAATTTTACTTCTCAATTTTATCCATGTTTGGGATGATGTAGGGTCTTCTTGATGCATGTAGTTTTATGATAAGAGTGACCGCCTCACATTAGCTAAACAACTAACCACTATTAAATAGGCTCTTCATGAGTTCATGAGTGATTTTAATTTCTAATTTTAAAAGACGTGGAATAGAATCTTGGTGTTGGTCAATCCAACCCCAAAATATGTTTTTTTTATATTATTTGAGATCTTTAAATAGTGATATAGCTATTATGATTTAGTCAATGGGTGGCACCACACTCCCAAATGGTTATGACATAGAAATAAGAGCTAAGAATTGCCTCATTCAAGTTAGAAAATTTTCTCCTTAGCCTCTAATGCCATCGGTTCTATAGTTGCCTCTCATGTAACCCACTATAACCCAAATTTGCACCACAAAAAATTCACTAGCTTTGTCTCTCTCTCCTTTTGATTATTTTTACAATGTTAAATATTTTCTTAAAAGCTTTGGCAATGAGCTGGTAGCTATGAAAGTCAACAATATCAAAATTAGAGGCCTTATCAACCAACTAACTAAACATGTCAACATAATAGGCATCTATAAAAAAGGTATCTCATAACCCCAAAATCAAACCATGCAAGCAAATCCCCTAAATATCTAGGATCTACTTGCCCCAAGTACTTTTGAAGCCATTGTCCCTATTTAGAATAACTTGGTTAGGAATACAAGTGGTGATATCCTTATGATCAATCACATAATCAAAATTATTTCCATCATGGGGTCATTAGTCAATAATTGATGATATAAATCATATAAAACCCCTAAGGATAACAAGAGGAAGTTACTTCTCAATAAGAAGATGCACAAGTGCCTACTCAAAATGAGACCACTCTTGTGAATTGGTAAGAGGAGGATTTATGTGGCATGAATCAAGGGGAAGCACTAACCAATGGTGGTAGTTCAGTGGTATAAAATCATGATCTAAAAAAGGTCAATATGAGGTGATCAACCCTCCAACATTGACTAGGTTAAAAAATTTACAGTTATACAAGAGGTTCCAAAAAGTAACACAGTTCAAAACCCACCCAATATGTTGATGGACCAACCAAAGTCAAAATTGTTAGCCCCAAATATCATGAAAGAAGTTGTATCTCTTACAAATTCACCCACAAAGGTTGGTAACATTCTTTTTAGTATTTTAGAATAAATGAAGAAGTCTAACTTGAATGTTACCATGTGGGAAGCAAAGTCTATCTTAACACAAACGGACTTACTTCATGAAACTCTAAAAAACTTTAAACTAATAGATAAAGTCTCAGCTAAGGGACCTACTACTGTAGTTAAATTATGTCAACCTCAAATGAACACAAAATCAAGTAAAAATATTAAGCCTCCCCATTTTTTATTTTTTCCATAACTACATGGTAGACTTTAAGACTAGTAGTTATGTTATGCCCAAGAAAATAGTGGATTCTCTTGTTATTAAATACATGCCTATCATAAAAGGCATGGTTAAATTAGATGGGACTATTATCTAATAGTTAGGACTCTTGTTATTAAATACATGCCTATCATGAAAGGTTTAAACCTTACCATCCATGCATATCCAAGCTTATCTATATCCCAAGATATCTCATTTATTGACCTAGACCCTATTTTACTATTTGCCTTTCCCAAGACTTCACTATAAAAGTGGGAGGGTACCTATCTAATGATTGGTCCCATATGTTGATCAGGACAAGATATGAGACTTTTGTGATAATAAGGGCTGAGCCAATTGCTAAAGACCACATTGAACCATATAATCCTATCCCTATGGTTATTAATTTTGCATTTCAAGATCATGAGGTGGAACTTGTCCTTAAGGTTGCAACACTCATGGAATAAATCCTAGACACTCATATGGATGAATGGGGATCAACTCATTAGTTTGATCCTTATGATTAGGTCAAATAAATAGGGTTCGGTACGTATTATATTCATGAAGATGATAAGATTATCCCAAATCTTTTGAAACTAGTTGACGATGATAAGGGAATGTGGCAATTGTACTTCGATGGCTTAAGGAGAAAGAATGGTGTAGATGCAAGTGTTTTTTATCTCTCCCCAAAAGGAGAGTTATTTTTATTCTTTTAGTGTTCAATTCAACTGCACTAACAATGTGGATAAATATGAAGCATTGATTTGAGGTATATATTTAGCCAAAGAAAGGGTAATACAATCACTACAAGTGTTCAATTAAATTGAACTAATTGTTCACCAAGTAAGATCAAAAGGCACAACTAAGAATAATTTGTTGAGATATTAAAACATGAGGTTTGGGACATGTTGGAAGATTTTATCACCTTAAACATTCAAGCAATACCAAGATCATAGAATAATAATGTTGATCGCATGACTTTATTAGGTTCTCAATATAATCTACCTAAAGAGATTAATAAGGATAACAACCAACATGTAAAACTAATAGTGAGACCATATGTTCCTGACAATGTAAACAACTAGCAAGTTTTTAATAGAGATCATAAAATTGTTAATTTTCTATGAGACGAGGTTAAATCTCAGGAAAAAATCAGTCAAGGCTCCAAGGCAAATATGGGGATCAATAATTTAATTGAAGACTAACAAGTTTCTCATGGGTCTTGTTATTTTATAAAGTATCTTTAACTTTGATGATCAGATGAAGGGTAACAAGAAAAATCGCATGATCAAGGAAAAAGACTATGAGCCAATAGTCATCTTAGAAGGCAAAGCATTGAAGATCGTAAAGGTATGTAACACTTATAAAAATTAAAATTTTATTAGATTATGCTAATAATTTGATGATAAACTCACTTGGAGTTATAAAGATGTAAGGGGTTTTGACCCTAACTTAGCCCAACACACAATAGAACCTGACCCAAATACTAAGCATGTTAGACAAAAAGATATACCAATCAATCCAAAAATAAAAACCTTGATGAAGAGTTAATTATCCACTTTGATATAATATAACATCATTTTCCCTATCAAACACTCATATTCAATTGCTAACTTGGTCCTTGTTAGGAAAAAGAATGGAAAAATTAGGCTTTGTGTAGATTTTCGAGACCTAAAAAATGCATCCTTGAAGGACCATTATCCTCTTCCACCCATGGAACAAATCATTCAAACTATATCTAAATCTAAAATTTTTTCCCTTCTAGATGGTTATTCTCAATATAGCCAAATCCTAGTTTAGGAATTTGACTAGTTTATGACCACTTTCACTATCAAACGACTACCTTCCTATAGACTGGAAAATACCTATATGAGCTCTAGTAGCCCAATAAGAGGTACCTCAAAATCCAATATATTCCTTATGATCTTTATTATGGGATTTTTTTGTAAAGATATTAATTCAATTATGTTGAGGTGCATTTAGTATGATCAAATTCTCAAGGTACTCAAGGATTTTCATAATGGATCATCAGGTGGCCATTTCTTCGCAAGGACGACTACCATCAAAATAATGAGGGTAGGATACTATTGGCTTGAAATATTCAAAGATGAGAATAAATGGGTGTGGAGCTGTGAGAAATATGCCTACTTTTCAAGCAAGCAAAAATTAGCAGCTCTCCCTCTCAAACCAATCTGAGCTGACTAGCCATTTGCTTGGTGGGGATTAGATTTCATTTGCATAACCAATCCACCATCAAGTACCAACCACAAGTGGGTCCTTATAGAAACTAATTATTTCACTTGATGGAATAAATCATTTGCATTGAAATATGCTATAGAAGCATCTATTCTAGAATTCATGGATGACATTGTAATTAGATTTGGTGTTTCTTACACCATTATCTCAGACAATGACAAAGCTTTTGTGGGCTTAGGTGAGTGAATGAGTGATGAGACATAATGAATAATTGAAGAATTTTCATAATTATTACTTTCAAGGTAATTGCTTGGTCTAATATACCAACAAAAATATCATAAGCATTATTAAAAGGACAATGGAGGATAACCAAAGGACATGTCACACTAAGTTGAAATCATCACTTTGGCTTGACAAGATCACCCCCAAAATATCCATTGAAAGTTATCCATTAATGTTGGTTTATGGAAGGGAAGTGAGACTTATACTCTCAATAGAGTTATTATCTCTATAAATTAATCATCAGCTAGAGTTAATTAAAAATGATACAATGACCATGTGGTTGGTAGAACTCATGGAGCTAGAATAAGTCAGGAACCAGTCAATGCAAGTTATAGAAACAAATCAAAGTTAAGTGAAGAGGAATTTTGATAAGAAATCATCTAAATTTTTTTTTAATGAAGTAGACATGGTTCTCAAATGGGATTCTAAAAGAGCCATGCCAGGTAAGTATATAAAGTTTGATGTAATATGGAGTGATCCATACACCATAACTCAATCCAAAGGAGCCAATGCATTCTAGTTATCCATGCTTGAAGGATTGAATCTTCCCATCCCAGTCAATGGGATATAACTCAAATCATGAATCTAATGTTGTAATTTTTACCAAACATTATTTATGTTAGGTTTACTTGGTTTCCCAAACTAAGTTCCTTTCACACAATTTGTAACTCATTAAGAGTTTTGTTTCTTTAGTTTGTTTTTCTTATTTTTTTCCCCTATTTTATTCCTTGTTTTAGGAAATTCCCAATTTTGTTTCTTCTCCAAGTATAATGTGATAATAAATGACTCCATTCCCAATGGACTAGAAGGCTACTAGAAAATAATTTATTAGTATCCAATCACCTTACAGAGGTTGTAAAAAATGTTGATATTTTTTGTGCTAAAAATATCAAAACACCTTATGCCCTAAGGGAGACCCATAATATTTTTTTATAAAAATATTTAAAAATTACCTAAATGCCTTTTTCAAAGACCCAAGCACAAATCAGATAGTTGGGTGTAGTTTGCAAATTTTCAAAGTTGTAAAGTGTACCCAAACCTCCACTTTCCTACTTACCCAATGTCTAGCAAAAATCAAAACTCACATTGTACTTTACAACTTTGAAAGTTGTAAAATGTAATCAGGACTATGATTTCCATTATTACTTGATATCAATGGGAATCAAAACCCTAGTTACACTTTATAACTTTGCAAAATTGCAAAGTGCAACATGAACTCCACTTTCCACCATTTTCCACTACCCTGCAGGAATCAGAACTCTTAATATACTTTAAAACTTTACAAAGTCACAAAGTGTAATCAAGATCTTGATACCTCACTCTAAGGTATTTTTTTCCTCCAATAAACCCACACAATGGAAAGTGGAGATTAAAAATCAAAACATAATTTTGCAACTTGTAAAATTGTAAATAATTCCAATGACCTGATTTTTTGTCATTCATCCAACTACCATTGTGCTTAACATTATTTTCATAGTTTGGTATATAATTAGGATTTTTATATCATTATCACTATTACAAACCAAATTTTAAGTTTTGATTCCAAGTGAGATCATGAACTAGACCCCTAGAATGAACAATGTCAATTTCATTCATCATCATTGTCAAGCAATGCAAATGCCGCACACCAGATCCACCATTGCCAGCCCATACACGTGCATTCACTATATTTTTATAATTCACTCACATTTATTTCAATCACTTCCATTATTATTTTAATAAATCTTAGGTTTTATGTGCTATATTTTAGGAATTTTTCTCAGAATCACAAAAAGCATCATCATTGCTCATAATTTCTAGTTTCACATCCATATGTTGAAATCTTCTTATTGAATTTGTCAACACTATTGTTATTTCATTAGATATTTCTAATAAATCTATGTATTTTATCAAATTTAATAAAATCTATAATATTCCCAAAATATCCCCTACATAAATCACTTCTACCTTTTGAATATCAAACCCCATGGAGATTTTAGTTGTCGAAACACATAAAAAACCTGACAAAGATTCCCCTTGATTTAACAACTCTGAGATCCCATCATAAGTCAAACTTACCTAACCAATTTTATATTGTATTATGCTTTTGTCTACTAAATTATAATCATGTTTGAAAAATAACTAGGAAGGACAAGATTTTTTTGATGTTATAATATCAAAAATAGCAAATTAGAGAGCATACTTTGTGTAGTTCCCCACATATTCATACAATATATTTGGTGGTTTTAGTGGGTTTCCTTACACCCTCCATATGTATGTAAGTGACAAATGGTCCTTAATGGAACTGGTGAGATAACTAATGGAAACTCACAAGTTTTCATCAAGTAGTCATAAGATAGGGATCTACTTCCCTATCAGTATAGGGAGATACACATGCCCTTATCTATCAAAGACCAAATATGTGAATGCAAAGATGATACAAATGACCTTAATAGCTCTTGATGCTAGACCCTTATATGATTTGATTGGTTTCGTTACTAGTATAATGGGTACCACATATTCCTACATTCCTTTTTATGAATATTACTAGGAAGATATGCAAGATGAATAGAAAGTTAGGTTAAGAGATTATTCTAGATTGACCCTATACAAATCAAAACCTATGATATGGAACTAGTCCATGAATATTTGAAATATGAGGAGCATTTAGTTGACAAGATGTACTATGATATTCAAATCTATCTCCAGCCTCTTCCCCAATTTTTGTGGTCTACACATGAATCCTTCTCCTTGTTAGATAGGACTACCATAGTTATAAATAGAAAATTAAACTGGTTAAGGATCAAGGGGGTCAAAATAACCAAGGAGACCTTAAATAACATAGACAAGCTCAGAGAAGTAAAGGATAAGTATGTATTGGCAATAGTAGAAGGATCTAGTAGTGGAACTCAAATAGATCAGATAGTGGGGCTAGTTTTTTTGCACAAGTAAAAACAAAAGTAGAAGGCAAGAAGGTATTCTTCCATCAATTAAGAACCAATATCCCATATAATGGATTAATCACCATTAGTTTCTAAAGAGGACACAACTATTATCCAACCAAATACAGTAATTCCTCCTCTTTTGTCCATTGCCCAGTCAGCACAAGAAATTACCCCTCCTATTTCCAATAGCCAACCAATGCAAGTAATTGTTCCTTCATCTATCCCACCTGTGTAAGTGACTCCCTTTGAAATAATCCAATCAACATAGTTGTATACTTCAACTCCACCTTCACTTTCCTATTTCTCAATCACTTCCACCTCATTTCCTATATCTATTACCACCCTATTAATCGCTAATACCACCCAACAGTATATGGTTTTATACTGAGTCATTCTTACTATAATACCACTAGCCATCCTAACCACTCAAATGGGTAAAACTTCATTTTCATCTTCCATCACAATACCCATTTCATCCACTCTTAGTATTCCCACTACATTGATTGATTCATTTATTTCCTTAGACTCTTCCTTTCCATAGGTTCCCATGTTCTAACCACATGTACCTCTATCACTCCCATATTATGCACCCATGGTAAGCACATCCGCATCCACTTCACCCATTCAAGTACCCATTTATTTCACTCTCACATTAACCTAAACCCCCACCAAGGAGGTGGAAAAATAAATGTCCACTAACACAGCTGTGACTACTCAACCCACCCATGGGGAAGAGAAAATCAAGTCATTAGTCAAGGACTCAGTGGTAATATTAGTGGTAGATATGACACTTGTCATGGTAACCACTAATGTAAAAACTTCATCTACAGACTCATAGATATAAGTGACCATAGGAACATTACAATACTCAAAGGTATCCACTCCAAGTTGGATGACACAATTAGTGTCAAAGAAAAGGAAACATATGATATCTCCCAACACTCTAGATTTTGGTCTATTAGAGGTATCCAAATGACCAAATGTAGGCCTTAGAACCATCTCCAAAATCTCATATAATGCATTAGGGGAAAAATATGTCGAGATAGTGGTTTCATGACTAGATAAATAGAAGGAATATTTAGTGGTGCGGGATTATTATATATCTAAGGTGCACCTAGGTCATCCAACAAGAGAAGGACTAAAAGCATGATGTTCAAACTAGCATAAGCTCTCTTTTTGAGAAAATAGATATTGACAAGGTCACTAAAGATGATTTGAATAATAAAGTTGAGCAATTGATAACTACCTTAAGATAGTTTATACACCCAATAAATCCAGCTGACTCTACCCAGCCAACTCAATCTCTCTCAATTCCCTGACAAAGAAACATTTGAGTTAATGATAGAGATTTTTACTATGGGAAGGGATACAAAATATTGGGTTGATGAACTAATCACAAAAATAAATAGAGTAATAGAACTAGGTATGGACTGATATAAGACTTTAAAAGATGATCGTGCATCTCTAAAGGCATAGATAAGCAAATATGAAGAAGAGATTGAAAAGTTGAACCTCTACTTTTAAAAATTGAATGTTATTGACATGATTGAGATTGACACCCTCATGTTAGAAAATATATTAAATAATCATTCATATCATGAGGATCTATACAAAGAAGCTAAATTCAAAATCATAATACTCAGTGAGAGTATTGAGAAGGCCAAGATCACATGTGATAAGGCCACATATATAATTTATGACATTGAATATTCACTTTGTAAATTGCCATGTGATGCAATAGATCACCAAGATAAACCTCATCCTATTCAAGAAGTCTAAGATAAATTCAAATGGGTAGTTAAGCAAGAATCAACACGTGATACAACTTTTGACTTGAATTTTATCCACTGGTTCATCGAGTATCATAATACACTTGATCAAATGGGAAAAGATATTCAAGTCTATATGGATACTTCTAGAGAGATATATGAGGTAATAAAAGAATGTTAAATCATCAACCTTTACACATTGCTCCTAAAAAAGAGTGCCTTCAAGAGATATTTAATAGCTTCGATACTTATGTCAATAAGATACAAGAAAAAAAGGACTAGAAATATTTATAATTCATGGTTACGGATTGATTTTTCAATTAGTTTTATAAAATACATTCTATAAACTAAATTTTTAAGATACATTGTAAAGTTTCAAGTTGTAAATTGCAACTATCATTTTGATAGTTCTTAACTTTAAGTTGAGAAAGAGCTACTTGTAATTTTCAATTATCTTTCTGTCAGGGTTTACTTATAAAAGTGAAACTTATAATTCACACTTTTCCTTTCAAAAAGTTGGATGGATTTAATTTTATAAACTCATGTTATAATTTTCACTTTCCTTTTTGTCAAGTTGAATAACTTAAAAGTTGTAAAATTCTCAACTTCAAATTGCAAGTTAGGTTTTGCAAGTTTAGTTTTAAAATATCCAAATGTTAAAAGCATTCAATTTTTACCAAGTCATGGTTCATTTTGGTGCCCCATTTCTTAGGAGAGATATCAATAGTATAACTCAAAAAAAGTTATTGGTTTAACTAGAAGACTCCAATGGATTCTTCTCTTCTTTCAATACTTGGTGAAATGCTCAACCATTTCAGAGTTATTATCCTCCTTCTACTCCACTAAGGTCATAATTT
The DNA here is from genome assembly GCA_037957365.1 of Torreya grandis. NCBI lineage: Eukaryota > Viridiplantae > Streptophyta > Pinopsida > Cupressales > Taxaceae > Torreya > Torreya grandis. The sequence continues at coordinate 592,296 of JARHVA010000977.1, forward strand.
TACACTAGAAAGGATGACATTACATATAGATTCCCTATATTCTTTCTCTAGAATTTAATGTAAGGGTTTGTTAACTTTATCTCTTAAAGGAGTGATTTTTTTTTATAAATATGGGTTTCCTACATAGACCATTGATCTTTTTTTGTTAGAGATATTATTCTGCCTTTGAAGAATTGATCTACATGTTGTAACCTAGAGAACGCTAATTAGACTGAAGTTTTGCCTTCCTTATATTGTGTTATCTTTGTGTATGTATAGCTGTTTATTAAATTTTTGAAAGATCTAAGTCTTTTTTAGTCATATAGATTCATATATGGTATTATTTCTACCCATTTTAAAACTTGTTGATGAAAAATAAAAAATTGTTCCTTATATGATAAATTCCCATTGATCTCATTTTTGTATTATTAACTTTGATCTCATTTTTTTATAAGATTGTTCTTTAATAAATTTTAGTATATTAAATATTCAACTATGTTTAATTAAATAAATCATTAATTTCCACTATAACCATTTGGTGCAATCACCATTTTCCCATTTTAAATCTCTTTTCCTCACAAGTTAAAACCCTAGTTAGGAGCAAGATCACTAAGAAGCAATAGTTTAACATGAACTAGTCATATACCAATTGCACTAGGCTTAGTGAAAGGAATCCAACCTTCTCTAGAGGTTCACCTTAATTTTATATAGTCCAATAGTTTGGAGGTGATCCTATTATGTCATTATATTTCCCACTTATTCTAACTCACACTACTCATAACACTATAAACATAAAGATGAGTGTAAAATCAAATTGATAACACTATTCACATGTCATGATCCACCAAATAGGGGTGGGAAATAATGGATTCAAATATAGATTAAGTTATTAAGCCACCCACACATGATAATTGAGCATGCTATCAGCTCAATCTAAGGTATTCATCAATTTATCATTATATACATGCACACACACAAGTTGTCACCAGGTTCATGTATTGGTTCATGTACCCAATGAGGTGTATTAATTCCTTTCCTCTTTCCCACATCTTTAATTAGTTTTACTCAATTACTTGTTTACTCGACATAATATTTTTATTTTGATATCTCTTAAGTAAGCACTATTTTATTCATGTTTCATTTATAGGTCATGCATTGGATCATGCTTCACATACGCAGACCTAGCTTGACATACTCAGACTTAGCTTCAAAGGCTTCACTTCCAAGGTAAGTCTAGGTACACTTCTTTTTCCTTTATATTGGTCATTTTACTTTATTTCATTTTTAACATAAATGGAGGGTCAAACATAATAATCTAAAAGAGTTAATTGAGTTCTAAGTGTGCTTCTTAAGACTATCTATTCCAATCTTATCCATAGACCTATCCTAGAGCCTATTATCACACTTTTATAGGATTTGTGTAGGCCATAGGTGTCCTTAGTTAGATTAAACATAGTCTTAAACCTTCATTTACTGATCTTGGTCCTTCATCCCTACATTCTACTAGCTAGAAATTAGTGCCACTTAAGGACACTAGAGCCACATGGTGTTAGTTTCCCCAAATGGCACCTATATAATTTACCCTAACTTTATTGAAAAAATATAATTTTAAAGGTAAAAACCCTCCTAAGGTCACCCTAAGCATATTTTATTATTCACACAAGCAACAAATCGCTATGAATACATGAATTTTATCCCTTTATTTACTAGATGTGAATTAGATTCAAAACTCCTATTCAAACACAAAATGAGTTGAGAAAAATCAAGGTTATTAATCCCTATTCTTCCCTACTACATACAACCATCTAAAAATACTCTAAGCTTAGATTTTCCATATTTCCAATCTTAAACACACTCAAGGCTACTTTCATTCTAACATCACTTGCACTTACACCAACACTTAGGTGGGAGAACTACATCTAGATTAATTCCTCCTCGGAGTATTGGTATATAGGAAACTCTCTTCATAATGGAGTTTTTAGGATGTCTATCCTATACTACTAATGAATAAAATTTACATCTCATGCCTTACTTACAAGGAAGATTAGGGTTTGCATCATAAATCAACTATTATAGGCATAATATAGAGTTTCAGGCTTCGTGCATGTAGGGATAGAACCCAAAAACATAAACACTAGTACACCCAAAAGTTTGGGACAATCCTAAATAAAGGACATTAGTGCCATTATCAGGACACTAGATCCATATGGAGCTTCTGTCCAAATGTGGTGCTACTGTCTAGGAGGGATTCTGATATAGGTATCTAGTTGATGAAACTCATACCCACTTCTATCTCAGTTTCTTACACTCAAATCATCTATATTGGATGTTTTCCAGATAAGTCTTTATTTGCACATATTTATTACTATTTATAGAAAGTTATAGCTAGTAAAATATATAAAAAATTAGTGGTTATTTTATGCATATTGTTTCCCTAATTTAGACTACTCATCCTTATAATCAAACATAAGATTTACATTAAGCTCAACCTCAAAAGGTTAAAATAGGTTGACAATGGGTCAAGTATTAATGGGTTTAGGGTAGGACATTTATTCTATCGACAAGTTCTTCATGGTCTTAGTGTCCACTTTTAGATATCTATTAAAGAGATTGTACTTCCATTATAGGTTGGACTAGTACATGTGGACACTAGATTCTTATTAGTACCCAATACAAGCATGTTTGATATGTTATTGGGTAAGCCATGGATATAGTAGTTAAGATCCATTCCATACACCATGAATAGATTCCTTAAATATATACATGTTAATCAAGTGATCATAGTTGAGGGTCTTTCATATGAGTATCTTTTACTTGTCCCATAAGAAATCACACCGTAGTTACTAGTTATAGTTTTGAGCATAGTTCTCATCAATACACCATAGAGTTCAATGGAGCCACTATTGGAGGTGAGGTAAACTACTAAAATGTTACCATGTACACATACTTTACCACAGATACTATTATTATAGAGACCCCTACATCAAATATATGTTGAATATTCTAGAGGGCCTCCCTTTATCCCTTTCCTTCTAAGATCAGTGTTATTAAATTCCCAGAGTTCTTAGCATAGGGTATCCATGCTAGATACAATATATTATACCATATGGGTCCCTAAGACCCCTATAGTTCACAAGACACCATAGTCAGTTTAAAAAATTCCTAACATTACTTCATAGGCAATTCCTACTATAGATCACTTAGTACAATAGGTTCTAAGACCTTAGTTACCTTTTCATACAACACGCATGATTATTTTTTCACTATTTGACACATGTCACATTGATAGTGAGTCTCCCATGAGACTCATCAATTAGTATGTTCCTCCTTTCTTGTACATAGTTTCCTTATTTATTCCTCCTTGTATATAATTTCATTTTCATGTTGCTTGCACATAGCTTATATCCAATAAATACAAAAATAATATAATATGTCAAAACACAAAAACATTCAAATATTTAATATATATGGATTATATGCATTACCATGTTTACATCTCTTATATTTACCAAACACTACATATGCTAGCTATCTTAGTATAGTCAAATGTTTATCATACATACATTGCTTCACTTGTTCTTGTCAAGTGTTCATAGATACTTATAGGACCCAAGTCCACTATACCAATCTATATTTGTTACTATCTACCCACTGAGGGCATATACACATATGCATGGGTTATTCCTTTGATACATTCACACATTTTGGGGCACCCTATAAATAGTTTCAATTACTAGGTTACATATTTATAAACTCTACATCATAGATTTAACACTATTATATCTTGATATTGATCATCCTAAACCTACACAAAGTTTTTGCTGACTAATAATAATTTAGACTCATATTATTTACATACTATTTATTGTATATATTTATACCACATGTTCATGCATACTTTCATTTCTAGTTTCTTAGTTTAGACTTGATTTTGTCTTTATTATTCTTATACTCAAGGGCATTTGAATATGTCATTGTTTTATGTCTCTATGCCACTTATTTTCATTATATGTATTCTTTGGACATGTTCGCATGTCTACGTGTGTTCCTTATTTATTATTTATGCAAACATTTGATCATATCCTTTCATGTGGCTCTAATCCAAATTTATTGTTATTTATGTCTATCGACATTTGAACATGTCCTTGTTTGTCTTTCTTTCTTATTTTTAGTGGTATGTACCCATGTCCCTTTGTATTTTATCCCCTTGTAATACTTTGTGTGCCTCATATATGTTGTTTTATGATTTTGTGTATGTGTCATGGCCATGACACTTATTTCTTGATTGTTACACTCTAGTTCTAGATGCCATGAGGGACCTCATGCATCTCCCCTTCCTACTTAGGTGTTGTAATGGACATCATGCCCCATCCCCCTAGGTGACTACTCAATTATTACTTAGATTTATTGTTCATACATATTATTATATATATCTTGACATCCTTTTGAATGCTAGATCAAACATACATTTTACGCTACAAACTTATGCTCAAAATATCTTACATTCCAATGTTATGTATGCAAATCACATTGGTTTATTACACAAATATCATATATGCTCTGGCTAACACACATTTTGTAGAGATTTTTTCTTTTTAAGGATAGTTCTTACATAGGTACATCTAATCCCCTCAAAATAGAGGGCACTCATAGGGTTTTTTCATAGAGATTAGGTTATCTAGATTCACTTAGAATATAGTTTTCAACACATAGGCATGGAATATAGAAATTAGGTTCAAGAAAACATAGTGGGAAAAAGTGACAAAGAGATAAATTTTAGTTGAACAAAAATCATAATAGATTGACATTAGCATCTAAATTAGGACACTAGTACCACATTGTGTTACTATCTAATATATTTTACTACTATATAGTAGCCTTAGTTTTAGGGAATTCTAGATTGGCCAAAAAAGTATAGTAAATTTTAGATCATATTCATATCAGTTTGCTTAAATTAGGGGCATCGAGCATGGCATGATCATTCCCATTTTAGTTCAGATGTTCACACACACACACACACACACACAAAACTTCTCAATCCATAATCCATATACTAAAATGTCATATTTGGGGCATGTGCGCAACACATTTTTTATTTATGCTCACTTATACACTAGTTGATTAGATGGAATGACAAACTTGATGTCAATTTCTATGTTGTACACATTAGACACCATGTTCCTGGTTACACACCAAATTCATGCCTTACTTCATCTACAGTGGTTGGCATTCTAGAGTGGCCCAGAATTACCTAATATTCTTGAGTAGCCTAGAGATGTTTTACATTCTAGATTTCTCAAGTCACCGTAAAGATGACATATGTAGTTATAATTATAGTTACACATCTTCATTTACATCTCCTATTTTTATTTTTAGATGCATCTACTATACATTGGTGTGTAATGATGGAGTCATAATATAATTGAGTTCTTGAACCACATACATGAGAGGATTAGACACACCATCAGTCCAATCTAAGCTATTCATAGGTCATGATCCACCAAATAGTGGGTGGTAAATGATGGAGTCAAAATCAAATTGAGTTCTTGAGCCACTCACACATGGGGATTGAGCAATCCATCAACTCAGTCCAAGTTATTCACCAATTGATCACTATCTATGCATGCACACACATGTTATCACCAAGTTTATGCATTGGTTCATGTACCCAGTGACGTGTATTCATTCCTTTCCTCTCTCTTATCTCTTTACTTAATTTTTTCTTTTCTTTTCATATCAATTAAGTAATGACTGATCTATGCACATTTCATTTTTAGGATACATAACAGAGCATACTTCACATACTCAGATATAGGTTCATATGTTTCACCTCTTAGGTAAGTGTGGATATGCTTCTTTTTCCTTTATCTTAGTGATTTAACTTTGTTTTATTTCTATAATAAATGGGGGGCAAATGTAATCACCCAAAAAATATAATTGAGTGTTAAGATTCTTACTTGAGACCACCTATTTTTAGCTTAGCCCAAGACCTATCTTCAGGCCTAATTAGACACTTATCCAACCTTCATGTGAGATGCATGCATCCCTAAACATCCATAAATAAGTATCAAACCCTCACTTCAACATCTTGGCCCCTAGTTCCTCACATTCTATGACTTAGACATTAGTGCCATAATTTGGACAATAGCGCCTGATGGCACTAGTGTCCTAATTTGGATGTTTTTATCCTTTTCCTTCCTTTTATTACCAATGGATATATTTTCAAATTAGTAACCACATAGGGTCTACCTACACCTCTTTTTAAGACCCACACAAGAACTATAACAATATATATATGTGACATTTAGCCCTTTATCTACTAGATGGAAATATGATGTAAATTACACAAACAAACTCAAAATAAGTTGTGCACAATCAATTTTATCAATCCCTATTCTACCCTACTTCTACATACAACCATCTATAACATTCCTAAGTTCATATTACTTAAGTTTCTAGTCTCAAGTATATTTAAATCGCTCAATCCAGTATTTTTATTGGTTTTACTTGCACTTGCACCAACACATAGGTATGGATAACTACATTGATATTGATCCCTCTTTAAAGTATTGGCATGTAGGAAACTCTCATCACAGTGAGGTGTTAAGGATGTGCATCCTACCCCATTAATAAGACACTTTACTACTTGTGCCAATCGGATGCCCTAACAATGTAGAGGTTTAGTGTTTGCATATAAAATCAATGAAAATAGGTCATCTAAAGAGATCTATAACTTATGCACATAAGAACAGGCTTGGTAGACCCAAACATAGATGCACCAAGAAACTCAAAAGAGTTTTGCATAGAGGACACTAGCACTAAATCAGGGACACTAACACCACATGGTGTTATTGTCCAATTAGGGAACTACTATCCAAGAAGGGTTTTGACACCTAGATCTTATCTCTAACACTCAAATCAAAATTTATCTCAATTTACAACCTTTAAAACTCCCATTTTAGTCACTTTCTAGCTAATTACTTAATTACGTTATTTATTTATATTTTTAGAAAGGCTAAACTAGGTCAATTCTATTAAAAATTAATGGTTTTATTTATTACATAATTCTACCCTGATTTACTATACTCAACCCATTAACAACCTAGGATTTACGTCTACTGAATCGTAAATGATTAAAACACATGGAATCACAAACTCTGAAAATAATATAAAATAAGAATCATGGCCATGATGTATACACAAATATCACACAAAACATATAAGAAGTCCAATGGATCACATATAAGGGACACATTCATATGTCACTCACACATGATAAGGCTTACATTTGGAAATAAGTCATGTTTAAATATCCATAATCTAGAGAAATAAATACATAAAAATCATTAAGAAAAGAAGAAAAAATGATAAGAATGCTTGAATAAGTAATATTAATATACATAAGTAATTGGTAAATTCATTATATAAAATAACTCAGGTATACAATAATATATAAATGTGAAACTAAGTGATAAAATATGTAAAGATGTATGCAATGTATATAATAATTATTATAGTGGGAACAAAATGGATAGTCATATAATGATAACACCTAAGTAAAATATAACCCAATGAATGTTTTGTGATGTACATAAGCTATAGAAGGCTATGACTGGTTTGGATTTGAGAAACTAGATCATGTGTTCATTGGTATAAGTATATTATAATGGGATAAGATCATAGTGAATGACTTTATAAAAAAGAGTAGTTTTGTCTGTGTAAAACA